>PKRV01001588.1:0-47544 GCA_003709505.1 Hyphantria cunea | reverse complement strand
TTATCCGTAGTGCTGTGTATGTCAATAAAATTGGCAGGCAATACAAAATATTCATTCCACCATTACATAACAAATAGGATGGCAATAGTTCATTCACGAATTAGGGATGATGTAACAGAAAAGTAAAATATTGCAAATTACCTTTTTTTAGGTTTCTGTAACTCAAAATGAAAAAACAGAACCCTTATAACAACACTTTGTTGTCCGTCTGATTGACTGTCAAAAACCTTTCTTGTTCAAGAACTAAAATTCATGTCAAACGCTGAGATCTACTGTCCCTTGGAGCTGTGAAACAATTATTCTTCGAAGTTTCGACACTCGCAAGGGAATCAAAACCTGCAGAGTACTTCCGTGAACTCAGAATCTTGTAGTTTAGTACGAAGTAAGGTCTTAGCCCAAGAAGAGGCGCTCATAGCCCAGTTGCACTCGGTGATTAGAAACAATCAGCGAGGGCAAGCAACGACGGCGCGGTCAGTACCTGGATGGGTGACCGCTGGTGGCATGTTACCATGAGCGTCTCCGTGATTCGGAGGTCACGTTAAGCAGTCGGTCCCGGTTGTTATCATAGGATAACAGTCGTGAAGCTTAGTTGGAGGCCTTCGGGCGGCTTAAAAACGTCCAACGGTAAGATTACGTAGCCACAACGTTGTCTTGCCAGTCCCCAATCCGCACTTGGCCAGCGTGGGGACGTTATGGCCTTAACCCTCTCCTGAGAGGAGACCCGAGCCCAGCAGTGGGACATTATGGGTTGTTGATTTGATTTGAAGGTCTTAAAGCACGTATGAAGAAAGAATTGCGAAAAACATAATTTTTTGTTACATCATATAATAAGCCGTTTATCCTGTAAATTTTCGACACTCGCTAGGGAATCAAAACCTACAGGATACTTCCCGTGAACTCAGAATCTTGTAATTTGGTATGAAGCAACTTCTTATAGCACAGATAAAGGAAATATTGCTAAAGAAACATATTTTTTTGTTACATCATAATTATAATATATCGTTTGTACGGAACCCCCGGTGCGCGATTCCGAGTCGCACTTGGCCGGCTTTTTTCTTTTTTTTTAATCGCTCTTACTCATGTGTCGCAATTTCTGATAGATGCGATACGTTCATACTTTACGTTTACTTTGTCCAGCTTCGAACTGAAAAACGAACAGCTGACGAAAGGTCTCAAAGTTCCGATTGGACTAAAAAATCTGGCATCAGTGTCTGAAGGTCACAGGACATTTCTACCATTTTATTTAACAATAATATTATCTCACTCGCGGATCCCAAACTAGATAACTTGTAATATAATAATTTTATGGATTTATGGCGATGGGCTGGTCTAACTGCCTCGGTGGCGCAGTGGTAGCGTATGCGACTGCTGTTCATGAGGTCGAATCCTGGGTCGGACCGAATGTTTGTATGATCTCCAAATATTTGTTTCGGAGTTTCGATGTTTTATATGTATAATATGTATGTGTTTACAGGAAAAAAAAGTATTTATGTATTCATATCGGTTGTCTAGTACCCATAATACAAGCTCTGCTTAGTTTGGGACTAGATGGCGTTGTGTGTTAGATGTCCGAAGTATTATTTATTTATTTATTTATTTACATATATAATAATAATAATAATAATTGTACCCGATGTCGGTGGTCTACTATTTTTTATATTTTGAAATATATATTATTGTTTATTTTTAAGTATTTAAAAATGTAATAAATATGTATACAGGATAATAATAATTAATTTCGTAAAATATAATCCTTACATGGTCACAGAGGTTCTAGCTAGGCTACTTAAAAAGCCTGTATTAAGGACAATCTGCTTCTGTGTTCCATATAATTAACACAAGATACATAGGTATATATATAAAAATGCAAATTGTTATTAAAATTTAAATGCTAGATTACATTAACTGGTGAGTTTGCTTGTGTGAACCTATGCATGCGTGGGAGTGTGTTTGTGTGCATAAATCTATGAAATTATGAAGATATGACGCAGAACTGACAAACGTTGGAGAAAATTCATTCTGGAGTGGAAACCGCGTCTTGTCAAACGTAGTGTGGGATGCCCTCTCTCCAGAAGGTGGGACGACTTTCATAGGAGGGGTGGCAGCGACTGGATGCAAAAAGCAGCAGACTGAGCTCTCTAGTATTCCTTGGGAGAGGTCTATGTTCAGCAGTGGACTGCGATGGGCTGATGATGATGTTGGTTATGGATAAATTTATGGATCACACAAAGTTTTGTCCGATTTGGAGTTTGAACCCACAACACTCGGCGCAGTAGAAAGCGGCATGGCGACAGCTTAAACTACTGTGCCAACCGTGTAGTTAAATTTAAATTTTAATGAGTAATAATAACGTTGTATTCTTGAATGATGGTCGACAACCATTTAAGGACCGTGCATCGAACGAGTGTCCAATGAACCGTTCATACCGTTAACTAATGAATCACTGGGTATAAAAGTAATTGTTATATGTATTCATATGTGGGTGTCCACCCACATGGAGGTCTTGGGTTCAACCCCGTTTGTTTACCTAAATTATTTTTAAAGCTTATAGAAAGATTTGTGTGTTGCAAGTTTGTGTTCAAACTAATAGTGTCCCGTGGTGTTACTGGCGATTACTGTTGTACCTTACTTATCCTATGTTATCGCTTACTAATCCAGACTGTCAACTACCTACTTACAGAATCTTATCATAATTAGACTAGCTGTTTCATTAAAGACTATCTTTCGAAATACTCCAAAACTGTTTGGAAAATAAGTACAATCACAAAAATAAATTGAATATAATCGGCACAGTGTGCAAATTGTCTTTCTAATACTCTCAAATTTTAACAAAAAAAACGACTTCAAGAACTGGACCAATTGAACAGGGACACACGGAAAGCATTATCTTTCAAATAAAAAAATAATCATCAAAATCGGTTCACCCAGTCTAAAGCTATGAGGTAACAAAAAATACAGCGGAATTGATAACCTCCTCTTTTTGTAAAGTCGCTTAAAAAGCCACAGATTGTTTTAACATTTTATTCTAAAAGTTAATATATTTTTTACCATATTAAACACACTGCACTTAGTATGTATTAGTATCAGTCGGCCAGTGTGCCAAAATTCACGCTCCGTCCAAAAATCAGAACCATGAAATTTTGTTATTTCGATTCGCTCTCGTTTCCAGAAATATCATTAAAGCGTGAACACATAAAACGCTTATGACATTGTTTAAATCGTGTATACACCAATAAAAATACATGTTTATTTTTAATAACTGTAAGTATCCGATTAATATTAAAATTGCGAAAGTTTATGAAAATGGACGTCAGACAGACCGAGGTATATGTATTTAAATGGCGGCCAATTGCGAGTAGGATTCGCGCACGAAATGTTCTCATTACCATACCCTTATCTGTAAAAACGGCAAAAAATCACATCTGTTGTATTTATTTTTATCTGTTTTTTAATATTCATTTTTATCTGTTTCTTTATATTTATTTTTATCTGTTTCTTTATATTTATTTTTATCTGTTTTTCAATATTTATTGTTATAGCGGCAACTGAAAAACTCACGTCATCTGTAAAAATGTCAACTGTCCAATTATCACGGTTTATGAGATAAAGCATGGTGACAGTCGAATAGATAGATAGACAGGCGGACGACCGGATCTTAGTAATGGGGTCCCGGGTCCGAACCCTAATAAAAGGACTCCGACTAAAAATGAAAGATTTATTCACAATATTTAGTTCTCTCGTTTATACATAGGCTCACGCTATTTATTCCCGAGAGGGTAGTAAGATGCGAATTACTATTTTATTAATTATTTTTGATACGTTATCTTAGTCTCACTTATGTAGTAGATCAACAACCCATATTGCAAACACTAAGACTAGCAAGAATACGTTGTGGCTACGTATCTTGCTGTCGGATGTTTTCAAGCCGCCCGAAAGCCTCCAACTAAGCTATGAGACTGTTATCGTATGATAACAACCGGGACCGACTGCTTACCGTCACCTCCGAATCACGGAGACGCTCATGGTAATATGCCACCAGCGGTCACCCATCCAGGTACTGATGAGGTACTGACTGAGGCTTTTAGTATATTATTCAATATTTATAGAAAGAGTTCAACCAACTAATCAAAGTCTCAGCAAAGAAGTCAATAAACTTCGTGCATATAAAAAAATAATTAATGTAATGGCTAAATGGTTAATATTGCACAGTGGGCATGGGACGTGGGAGTGGAACAAAAATTACGATTTCTAGCTACAGTCGTTGGCTTTGCTTATGAGTTTATTTAGTTTTTCTAAATTTGGCAAAAAACTTTCTTAGTGGGTTTTTTCTATTTAAAAAGCAGCATCTGTCAATATTTCAAGTTTGTATCGCAAATGACTTAGGCTGTGTAATCATTTGTTACTGGTCGACCAGTAAGGGGTAGTGTATAGAAATGAATGAGTATGTTTGAGTGCATATCGTTTTGTCCACCGAGAAAACTGTGAAACGTATTTAATTTGATATTGTTATAATTAATTTATAGTCTGGAATTTGCTATGTGCATCCCAAATTTTTATTGCGGAAAAGTTTATTGGCAAAAGCAATCAAAATGCGGATTTTCTTTTAATATTATTAAGCTTTTACCGTGATGGGCTGCATTTTTATATCTATTAATTTAAATTTCATATAAATCTTTAGAATCAAGATCAAGACTGCCTCGTTGGTCTAGTGGTTAGCGTAAGCAACTGCAGATCAAGAGGTCCGGGGTTCGATTCTCGGAACGAACTGCTGTTGAGTTGTTCTTATGAGAAATTCTTAATAGCAGCCTGGAGTATGGAAGATGGCGGTGTTACCCGCCCGTGCCTCGGAAAGCACGTGAAGCCGTCGGTCCCGGTTGTCATGAACATCTATGGCAATCGTTTTTGGGAAGTCAGTGCCCTCAAATATACTGACAACAAGTTCAACCTTCGAATTTAGTTCACCCTCAGGGTTGTGAAGGTCCGATGCCAGTCGCTCCGTGTAAAAACTGATATTCAGGTAAAACCGGTTGAACTAATAGCCGACCCCAAATCTTGGAAATAATAAAGGCTAGGAAGAATAAGATGGTGGCATTATTTTAAAGACATTTTACATATGTAAATTAACAAAATTGTAATTAAGTTAACGATAAATAAATTTACTTAGCTTACCTGTTATGAAACCGCAGAAGGACTTCAATCAAAAAGGTACAAAAACTTGATAAAACATTTTTTTAGAAAATTCTTTCATATCCAACAATGTTTATTCGGATGGAAAATTTGATTGCGACTCTTTACAAAATACCTATTTAGAAAGCTCTGTTATCTAAAATTGTAAACAATTTAGCGTTTGTAATACCAGTACACAAAACAGTTGATTAATTTTTATTTTTTGTCAAAGGATTTTTATTACAATCGAAACATTTACAATGAATGAATTTTAAAAGACCTTTTCTGATTCAATAAACTGTAAACGTTTGATAAAATGATTATATTTTAATTAAAATTTTGCCTGTGGTTTTTTTTATGTTACATTATTGTATGTTTTGCGAATAAATACGGGTAAAATTAAAGTTTTTATTTCTGTGGTAAAATGTACACACGGAAATCGAAATACCTTATTTAGTAGTTCATTATGGTTTTAATGGTAAACAACTTGTTTGAATATTCATATCTTACATAGTAATATTTATGATACGTATATTTATAAAAAATAAATAAAAATAGCCTTTATTGCTGTTCAGTTACTTACAATAAATAATATTATATTCCTACTTACTAACTTTTCTTTTCTTCTTTATTCCAATCATCGAGAACTGGATGTTCGTCTGTAACAGCTTGCTTATCGACGAAGTCCTCCTCAAATTCAAATTCAAACAAAATAAAAAACAACCCATAATGTCCCACTGCTGGGCTCGGGTCTCCTCTCAGGAGAGGGTTAAGGCCATACGTCCCCACGCTGGCCAAGTGCGGGTTGGGAACTGGCAAGAATACGTTGTGGCTACGTAAATCTTGCCAGTCAGCCAGCCAAAACAATTCAAATTCAAAATCATTTATTCAATTAAGACACTAAGTGACATTTATGAACGTTAAATTGTAGATACAGATAAAAATCATAGATCGATACAAACAGACGCCAGATGTACTCTATTATTAAGGGGAAAACACCAAAATTCACTGCCTGTCTGTGTCGATCCATAACTTCCAGTTTCCAAAATGCGTTATGAGTTGCCAAAAGGCCTTATGAGAAGAATACTGGCAGAAGAAACTCATGGCCACTCTTTTTTAAAAGTCAGATCTTCAGGTATAATAATATTAGTAAGTATTACATTAATGGTTAACTGTGTGCAAGCTAATGTACTAACAAAAAAAAATACTCAGTGGTACCATCACTCCTGTCCCTAGCTAAACGGTCCATACAATACCAGCTATTTTCTTGAAGTCGTCTTCCCCTCTGTTTATATAAGGCTATCTATATATGTGTATATATATATTATTAAATAAATATATGCTTAGTTGAGAATTTTTCGGACCATTGAATATAATCTTTAACTTAGTAATTCAGGGTCTTTAACCACCAAACCAATAGGAAAGTCCAGTAATCTATCTCCATAAATACAAATGAATCAGTTCGTTTTTCTATGTGTTCGTTATTGTTGGGACAAAGTTTGTTTAGAAGAAAATTAAAGGATACCTTGAAAAGTTTTTTTATCTGCGACTATGTACTACTGAAAGAAAAATGCGGCGAAAAGTCAGCTAGTATATGATATATTTATATTGAGCGAACCTCAAAATACCACATATACGATTAAATATATAGATTTCTCCTAATAAACCTTCTTGGTGGGGAAAGGTTTCTATCTACCAGGGAACTGTTATAGATACCGGTACGTAACTTGGCTAGATTTCGGCATAGTGGGGGTAAGTTCGCGCATAATACACTTAGTGCAACAAATCAAAACAAATAAAATTCAAATGTAGATGACTGACGCTCCAATCGCTTGCTCGGAACGGTGCTACTACAATCCCCACGTCCCTCTACCTACCAAAAGGACCTAAAAACGACTCCTGCGCATCTAAAGAATCTGGCCAAGTTACGTGCCGGTCTATATACAGGGTGTTGATGTGTTTTGATATACATTTGTACTGAAAATGATAACAATTGGTTGAAAAATCCATGTAACGATGTATCAACAATACGAATTGTGACCACCACTATTCATCTTGTCAATGAGGTAAGGGATGACTAAGGAATCAAGCAACACGAACAACAGTACTGCAAAGAGAAAGAAACCTTGAATCAAACCCCATAACAGCCAGTTTAGCCGTAGCATATTGGAGATCTCTTGATTACGCTTACTACGGCCTCACAGAAAAACGGTGTGAAACAGCACCTGCGCTATGTTTCACCGAGTTAGTGAGGATACCAGAGGCCCATAATCCAACGCTCTCCCTCATGCCCTTCCCCTTCCCCATTCACCAAGGCCGGTAACGCACTTGTGACGCTTCTGCGATTGCGGGTGTCCATGGTCGGAAAAAAATCGGACATATTCCGGACATCTAACACACAACGTCATCTAGTCCCAAGGTCAGCAAAGCTTGTGTTATGGATACTAGATAACTGGTATTTTTGTAAATACATACTTATTATACATATAGACTTATGACTTATATATATTATATGACTTATTATGCATATTGACTGCCTCGTTGGCGCGTATGCGACTGCTGACCATGAAGTCTCGGGTTCCAATCCTGGGTCGGACCAAATGTTTGTATGATGTGCAAATATTTGTTTCGGAGTTTGGGTGTTTTCTATGTATAATGTGTATGTATTTACAAAGAAAAGTATTTATGTTTTCATATCAGTTGTCTAGTACCCATAATACAAGTTCTGCTTAGTTTGGGACTAGATCGCGTTGTGTGTTAGATGTCCGAAATATTTATAGAACATCCAAACTCGGAAACAAATATTTGCAGATCATACAAACATTTTGTCCGACCCGGGAAAACCCGAGACTTGAGGCACAGCAGTCCCATACACTACCACTGCGCCACCGAGGCAGTCAAATAATGATAACATCTAACTACAAATTATATCTATAAACAGTTTCTGTCCAAGGTTAATGCACTGCCCAAACATATCTGGACTGGTTTTTGTCCAACGCCAAACTTGTTCGGCACACTGTGCAAGCGGTCGGTGACATTGCCAAATTTGTACCATACATACATAGTACCTACAAGTAAAAAGTATCAAGAACTCGTGAATAGTAATCATGAATTCTTCTTGATACTTTTTACTTACAGTATTAATGTCTTTAGAAATAAATCTTGACTGCCTTTGTGGCGCAGTGGTAGCGTATGCCAATGCTGTGTTTAAGGTCTCAGGTTCGATTACCGGGTCGTAACAAGTGTTTGTACGATCTGCAAATATTTGTTTCGGAATTAGGATGTTTTCTGTGTATAATAACTATGTATTTACAAAAAAAAAGTATATAAGTATTAATATCAGTTGTCTGGTACCCATAGTACAAGCTACGCTTAGTTTGGGACTAGATGGCGTTGTGTGTTAAAATGTCTGAACATATTATTATATTATAAGATCTGTCACAAAAAAAATATAATATCTATTTATATCAGTTGTCTAGTACTCATAACACAAGCTACGCTTAGTTTGGGACTAGATGGCGTTGTGTGTTAGATGTCCGAAACATTTATTTTATTTTAATATCAGTTGTCTAGTACTCATAACCCAAGCTCTGCTTAGTTTGGGACTAGATGGCGCTGTGTGTTAGATGTCCGAAACATTTATTTTATTTTAATATCAGTTGTCTAGTACTCATAACCCAAGCTCTGCTTAGTTTGGGACTAGATGGCGCTGTGTGTTAGATGTCCGAAACATTTATTTTATTTTAATATCAGTTGTCTAGTACTCATAACACAAGCTACGCTTAGTTTGGGACTAGATGGCGTTGTGTTAAAATGTCTGAACATACTTATTATATTAGTACTGGAGATCTGTCACAGAGGCTTCGAGCCTAGTGTGGACTCCAGCTATCACTAGGGAAGTTTTTAAAAAACTGAATGGTTTTACCTAAGTCTCATGTAACTTAAATTGTACCTTTCCTGTGAGAGAAAACAAAGTTATTATTATTATTTCAAAGGTTTTATGATAGTCGGATTCAAATTGAAAGTCTTTTAGTGTTGTTATTTAAGTAGGTGACCTTCGCAACCAGGTCCTTTTGCCCTTGGCGTGATTTTATAAATCAAATACAAATTTGGTTAAAATTAAATAGGCTCATATACATTAGAAACAATCACCGAGGGTAAGCAATGATGGCGCGGTCAGTACCTGGATGTGTGACCGCTAGTTGCATGTTACCATGAGCGTCTCCGTGATTCGGAGGTCACGTTAAGCAGTCGGTCCCGGTTGTTATCATACGATAACAGTCGTGAAGCTTAGTTGGAGGCCTTCGGGCGGCTTAAAAACATCCAACGGCAAGATTTACGTAGCCACAACGTATTCTTGCCAGTCCCCAACCCGCACTTGGCCAGCGTGGGGATGTATGGCCTTAACCCTCTCCTGAGAGGAGACCCGAGCCCAGCAGTGGGACATTATGGGTTCTTAATTGAGGTTATAGGGAGCCAACCACAAAAATATAAGTCTATCTTTTGCGAAACAGTTCACAAAAGATAGACATACACTTTTTTGAACTGTTTTTAGATCTTTAAAGCGAAAAAAATGTTTTATACACAGTTTTTATTTCAATAATTTATTTTTGTTAAGTTCTCTTACGATATAAACGACACAGTAACTAAAAATAAAAAATAAAGATGTTTTTATTATTTCTTATACATTGTCATAAACTAGATAAATTGCGGCAAACCCCAGTAAGTAATTAGGAATACTTGTATCGGGGTTGTCTCGCTTCTTCCCATAATTAATAAATACACAATGATGAGACCATAATTATAATATATAGACAATGTTTGTTAACTGTACGATACCGTTAACTAATATTATTACATCTTTGGTTCCTACACACAAACAATATCTAATAAGTAGCAAGTATTATTACAACAAAAAAGAAAACTTATAACAAATAAATAAATAGACAAGCTCAATAGTGTAAGTACACGCATTATTAGATAGAGGAATGTGGGTACATAGTCTTAACTTAGAATGCCTGTTTCAAATATTACAGAACTATTACCAGTTACATAATTTAATTGTTGAACGCGTAACATTGTTTTTGTGAAGATCTCAAAAGGAATAATTTCCGACCGTTTCCGCAACATATTACTCTGATTCTCTGCTCCTTTTATTCGCAGCGTGTTGATATAAAGCCTTTGATAATAGCCTTTCTCGATAACTGGGCTATCTAACAGTTTTTTTTAAACGGACTGGTTTTTCCTGGTAATTGCTGATGAGGCAGACTTCTTTCATTGCTCACTGAGTGAATTCACAATGACAGCACTAAAAATCATTTGTTATCGTAATAAGAAGATTGTAAAATAATTAAATAGATTGTATAACACTATCGCATTGGGCTTCGCCTGTAATGACGGTTGTTTTAAAGTGGAAATAAATAAATTAATAAAAAAATAGGTTCATGCACCGGGCTATGGGAGCACCGTGGTATGTGCGCAATGTCGAACTTCATATCGACCTGCGATTCCCTATCATCAGGCAATTAATAAAACAGTGCTCCCTGAGCCACTTTGACTCTGCTCCGACACACCCCAACCCTCTAGTAGTTTCGGCTAGCGATTACAGACCGGGCACAATCTCACACGTACGTAGGCCCAAACATGGTCTTAGAGAACGGACGACGACACCACTATCGCTAAACGTTGAGCGTACGCAGCACGCGCCATCTCGAATCATCCACGGTTTCGACCCCCCCGCGGGGGATAAGGGGTCTTGGTCGCCCTAGTTAGTCAGTAACGCCCCAAGCCGAGGTCCGTACCCCACAGGAAGTGCCCTTGGGCGATGTTACTTAATTAATGACCGTTTAATGGTGCCGGCTATTGGTGAGCGCTGAGCCCTCAGCGCTCACCAATAGCCGGCACAAAATTTAGAGGACACTGAAGCCAACAGCAATAGTCCACACAAAAGAACCAACATCATCGAGCAGTTACCTTCGGATAAAGAAGTATATAGTGCGCACGATACCGGGCCATTAATCTACTGCCAATTCCGAACCCTGACTGAAGAAAAGAAATATGAATGTACGGCTGGCCTAGTGGTTTAAGTGGTCACACCGCTTCCTACTTCGCCAATTGGGTTCAAATCCTACATGGGACAACACTCTGTGTGTTCCATAAATTGTTGTTCTAAGTCTGGGTGTACTTTGTGTCCGTTTCATGTATGTTTGTAAAGTCCCCCGTGACACAGAATGTATATTCCTAATACAGGAGTTATCTTTAACAAAAAAATTGTATACGCCTATGCGGACCGTTCGCAGCGCCACCTGAATTTTGTACACTCAAGTAACAATAAACCCGCCTTAGGAAGAAGGTCTGGTGTATCATTTGCCCTTATTGTCTTACAAGCTTATGTATCAGAATTACATATAGGCTACTATTTGCCGCGATAAACGGGCATATACGCTGGCGGAGCTGCGGGCAACAACTAGCAATCCATAAAAATAAATCACAAAAATGTATATTCGACCATAAATTCCGATCAACTGTACCAAATTGAATATGTTTTTTATGTGTTTGCTATTGTCAGGACAAGGCTTGTATAGAAGAAAATAGAAAAAGAGGAGTTATATTCTCTTAGTCCACTTAGTTCTATACACTACTGTGCTGCGGAAATTTGACACGATCCTTGAATCGACGGACACCCATCCACGGCATGATTAGAGATTATATTTCGTTTTCTCTTTTGAAACTATCAACACACGGTCAATACAGCTTCTATAGCTACGACTCTGGAGGTTTTATACTTTAAATGTCCTCCCTTGTATCTAATCTATATATCTGTAGAGGAACGGGTGTTATGTCCCTGCAACACAAAGGGAGGATACTCCACCCAGGCGAGGTGATCATGCCTGGCGGGCCACTGCCCTACGGTTGACGTTGGGATGTTGTATATATGCTAATCATCGCGAGAACATCTATTGTGCGATGCAGGATTGGTCGCTTCTTCGTACACTACGTTACTCTGTAATTCAGTGCATCTTCGGTAGATACTATATTTTATTATATTTATTTATATTTATTATTTCGGAAATGGCACAATGATTTTTAAGAAATTTAGCATGCAGGACTTTCGGAGAAATTAATCGATCTAGCTAGGATTTAGGGAGAGCCACGCTTCGGCACGCATGGGCTGACTCGACCGGAATGATACCACAGCCTCGTAGAAAACTGGTGTGAATCAGCACTTGCGCTGTATTTCACTGAGTGAGTGAGGATACGGTAGACCCATACCTAGCCCCTCCCCCATCCTCCTCTCCATCCCCCAAAGGCCGGCAACGCACTTGTGATGCCTCTTGTGTTTTAGGTGTCCATGGGTGGCGGTAGTCGCTTACCATCAGGCGATACGTCTGCTCGTTGGCCCCCTATTCCATTAAAAAACCATTTTAGAAAAATTTACCAAAAAATAAATACCGAAGCAAAGGCCGGTCATTCAGGTACTATATCTATTAACACGCGAAGCAAAAACTATTTACGAAAACTATGCGAACGGAGGGGTATGTAATTTGGCACATATTGATAAAGTTTATATAGAGTGCAGAAAATTGAATAAGAAATAAAATTAATTCTAATCAAATTTCGTCCACTAGGCAGCCATTAGCAAAAAGTAACTCCCTCCCTCATTACGTACAATTCAGACTTCAAACATTCAACAAAAACCTTGTGATTCGTTTGTAATCATTCGTATATATATATTCAAGAAGCATTCGATTTATTTAAATGGTTCTGGCACCTTCTTGAAATATTTCAAAGACGTTCAGTATCAGTTTCTCTCATGACTTCGGGTCGGATTCTACTGCTGTGCGCGACATAGTAATATAAACTTTACATTTTGGGCATACGATTTAGTATCGATTAACAATTGTAAAATTAATTGCGTAGTTATCATTTACCTATATTTGCCACGTTTCGATTCTTTCTTATTGTGAGTGCGGTAAAACACTGGAACTTACTACCTTACATGTGTTTCCATCCCACTGTGATCCCGTATCCTTTAAGCGGAGCGTTATCATCTTACTAGGCCGCCATAGTGTGGGTGGTATTTTTTTATATGTATGAACCTGCCAAAATGCCTGTACTGTACGTGATAGAAAGCATAAACAGAATCCAAGAGCAACAATGCAGCATGGTGATCCACACCGTGACGGCCTAGTGATACTTCTGCGTCGTTGGGCCCCCGGTCTCGCACTCACCAACGAAACACGACAGCACGAACGCAACGATTTCTGTACGAGGGTAGTACCCCTCCGGTCGAGTCTGCCCGTTCGTGTTGAAATCAGCGTGGCGCAACTACCTTGACTATACCGCAATGGCAGCTAATACTTAAAACTAAAACAGGTTTATGAAGCAAAAATGTAAATAGCTAGCTGAGCATCAATCAGCTAAACGCAGAATATTAACCTCACTTACCTCAGGCTCTACACGGCCGTTTCATCTCAAACTAGGCAATCTGAAGGCAATGTTGACCACAATAATTATATTAAAACTTAAAATATTTCTAAATACATTTGTCAATCAATCAACAACCCATAATGTCGCACTGCTGGGCTCGGGTCTCCTCTCAGGACAGGGTTAATGCCATACGCACCCACGCTGGCCCAGTGCGATAGGGGCTGGCGTTGTGGCTACGTAATCTTGCCATCGGATATTTTTTTTTATTTATTACCTTGTCTAAGTTACTCTATCCTGTCTGATAGAAATCATAAGCAGAATCCAAAAGTGGCGATCACCATATTCATTGCGAATGTAAGCAATGCAACAACACAGCATGGCGACCCACACTATAAAAAATAATAATAATACATCAATATTTTCGGATATTTTGGACGGAGCTTGTACTATGAGTACTAAATAACTAATAATTTGTGTAAATACATACATATTAAACATAGAAAACACCCAAACTCCGAAAGAAATATTTGCAGATCATACAAACATTTGGTCCTACTCAGGCATCCAACGCGAAACCTCTAGCGCAGCAGTCGCATACGCTACCACTGTGTCACTGAGGCAGTCAGGCGGCCTACTAAAATGCTTCTGCATCATAGGGCTCCCGGTCTCGCATTCACCGACGAAACACAACAGCACGAACGCTGTCATTTTTCTTTGATCTTCTGTGCGTGGATAGTACACCCCCGGGTGAGCGGGGCCGTTCGTGCTGGCATTAGCGTGGGTCTACCACTTCTTGATTTTTTTAAACCTTCGAAAGGCCTCCAACTACTCTTTACGACTGTTACTCTATGATAACAACCGAGACTGACAACTTAACGTGATTCCCAAATCACGGGGACGCTCATTGTATAATGCCATTAGCGATCACCGAGCCAGTTACTGACCGCGCTGTCGTTGCTTACCCTCGTTGATTTGTTATATTCACTGAGTGTAACTGAGCTATAAATACAGACGTATTATAGATACACAGACACAGTAAATGACCGTGTTTATCATACATTTGTTTGTCCTGGGTAATAATGGTAATCAAACCCTCGATCCCCTACCTATATAACTCCATACTTCTATGCTAATACTATAAATTTGAAAGTAACTCTATCTGTTACATTTGCATAGCTAAACAGCTGCACAGATTTTAAAGAATTTTGCCGTTAATGTACTTTGTTTCTTGAGGAAAGACATATGCTAATCTTTACCTTTAAAACGGTAATACACGCGGACATAGACGCCAGCAAAAACTAGTGTTTACAATATTATTGATTAGTTATTTTCTTATGTTTCAGGTAATCATTAAACGAGTACTGCATACAAACTCTATTTACGTACAATAGACAAAAAACAGTAAGTAAAAATACTATTACAATCAATTTTAAAGGTATTGAGCCCATTGTGAGTTTAATTCCAATTCGCTCTCTACAGCTGACAACGTTGTGTTGTTTGTGTTGAAGACGGGCCAATCACAGCGCCGAACGTGATCACAGTGAGGATTTTTTTGTGGTATCTTTATTTATATAGAGGCTTTTATTATAAAATTATATGTTAGCCCCATCGTGGCTTATTCTACCATACTAACTAATTTGGAGACAGAGGAAGTTATTGTGCAAATATCTCAAATAGGTCTAAGACCGCATTTGTATTAGGATTACTTAAGATAGAAATGAAAAGTCCTACATCGTAAGCATTAAAATGATATTTGCACATCAACGAGTACCTATAGTACATGAGGATTGAGTTTATGTAAAATAAATTCACACTAGGCCCCCCAGTTTCAACAAAAATATAAGATTGGACCTCTAAACTTTCAAGATAGCAGAGCCACACGGATTTCGGCATTAACGGGCCAGCTCCGGGGCGGTACCACCCTCTCACTGTAGACCATCCTAAAATGACAGTATTCACGCTGTTTCGTTGGTGAATGCAAGACCGCATTCCCAATGTTGCAAAACCATCATGTGTGTCACCTTGCTGCATTGCCTGCATTCGTTATGAGTTTGGATAACTCTTGGATTCTGTTCATATTTCCAAAAGGCTGAGTTGAGTGACTTTGGCCGGCTCATTTAGAAAAAAAATACGCTTCAATTTTTTAAGTAAATTGAGTCAAATAAGAACCCATAACGTCTCACTGCTGAGCTCGGGTCCACTCTCAGGAGAGAGTTAATGACATACGTCCCCACGCTGGCCAAGAGCGGGTTGGGGACTGGCAAGACTACGTTGTGGCTATGTAATCTTGCTGTTGGATGTTTTTAAGCCGCCTAAAGGCCTCCAACTAAACTCCACGACTGTTATCCTATGATAACAACCGGGACCGACTGCTAATCGTGACTTCCGAATCACGGAGACGCTCATGGTAACATGCCACTAGCGGCCATCCATCCAGGTACTGACCGCGCCGTCGTTGCTTACTCTCGGTTATTGTTTCCAATCGCCAGTGCGATTGAGTTATGAACGCGATTACTTCGCGCTCATAACTCTATAAATTGAGTAGAAGAGCAGTATCGGAGTTAGTTAGAGGCTCGCGCTTGACCCTGAAGCCACATATCATTACTGATCAAAGTGAAGGTCTTTAGATAAGTTTCGTACAATTGTGGGATAATTATGTGCTCAGCTATGACATAATGCTGGAGGTATTACCTCCTCAAGGTTTTAAATCACATTGTTTAAATACGTTTAAGTAGAGGAAACTAGATTTCTAAGCAAAAAGCTGCAAATCATTGTTTGTTATGCTGTTAAAACTATTAAGCGTGCTAAGAAATAAATCTAATTTCACATAATGTACAAAGGCGGACCTAATGCCATGAGGTATTTACTCTCCCCCAATCAACCTTCAGATGATGTAGGGATACGATACGGTAGGTTCAAAGACAAAGATCATAAATATGTTATTACGTAAATACGATATTAACTTACATCAGATACAAATCTACTACCATATTTATTTATAAATACATAATTGTATAAGCATATATAAATATATATATAATGTTTTATAAAGTACACGGATTAGAAATGGGTACTAGTATTGTACTTGTACTACTAATTCTCCTAGGATTTCACACACTTATATACCAACCTAGCTCATCTTTTGAATCGGGGCAAACGAGGACGTATCACCTGATGGTAAGCGATTATCGCCACTCATAGACACCCGAAACACCAGAGGCGTCACAAGTGCGTTGCCGGCCTTTGAGGGATGGGGAAACGGTTGGGTATGGGCCTCTGGTATCCTTACTTCCTCGGTGAAACACAGTGCAGGCGCTGTTTCATACCGTACAAGCTCTGCTTAGTTTGGGACTAGATGGCGTTGTGTATAAAATCTCCCAAATATTATTAGCTATTTAAAATTTCATCTCAGCAAATGCTGGTAAATGTGAACCTAGCATGGGCTTACGCTAAGTGGGTTGGTTCATTGTGTAGTGTTGTAGGGGTTAGAGTGGTGGATGTGAGAAATCGTCGCACTATGGAGCTGGTGTCGATTATAACTGATTTTTGTAAAGCAATGTATGAATATTTGTCTAAGTCTAGTTCTGTAAGTGATGTGGGCAATGATTTTGGAATGAGTCTGGTTGATGAGATAATTATGGGTATGATTTTGACGGTGTATGTATGTATTATTAAAACCTTCTTTTTAATGAGAGACCCATATCCAACAGTGGTCTATTAAAGGCTGTCTAAATGAGACGAACGAAAAACATAATACTGCTTTACAAAATCGGGTAAAAACTACTTAGTTTCATTATTAAAACATTTATGAAAATCTTAATCAAAGTACCATCGAAACAGACTGGCAAAATTACGTAATCGGTGTAGGTAGCAAGGCTTTACGTAGGAGAACGAATAACATCTAAACATCTAAAACCCAACCTAAACATCAAACGCATAGAGTACAAATTTGTATAACCATTGTAGTACAGACAGCAAAATTAATTTCGCTGTATATAAAATGGGAAATAGCCTTTATATCTTTAGGAATAAAGTTCAGTGATATAACTATATGTGTGTATGTATGTTTGTGTTACCTTTTTCGTGTAAGGCCGTCCTGCGATGTAGGTGCTTATGACTAAGGTTGAAAGCTTTGTGCTAAAGATTTTTCTTGTGCAATTTTTTTTGAGATCTTGCCGGATGATAAGTGAACGAAAGAATAAAGAAAGAATACACCCATTCTTTATATATTGAACAGTAGACTAAGTTAGATGAGAGACGGACCCTTAACGTCTTCAAAGGTAAATTGAAGTTAATTGCTTACACCCCTCAAAGATAAAAAAAGCCTGGCTATTTTTATTTTTATTTATTTTATTCTCTTGTTTTGTTTCCACTGTTTTTTTTTGTTTACCATCCTTCGAAGACCGGTACTTATGATGCTTCCTGTGTCCATGGGCGGCAGTAATCTTTTACTACCAGGCGATACGTTTACTCGTTTGCCCCTGTGGAGGAGCGGGTGACATGTGCCTCTAACACAAAGAGAGGATCTTCCGACCAGGCTAGGTGATCATGCCTGGCGGGCTACTGCCCAACGGTTGATGTTAGGAACCTAACTCACTCGGTGAAACATAGCGCAAGCGCTGTTTTACACCAGTTTTCTGTGAGGCCGTGGTATCACTCCGATCGAGCCGGCCCATTCATGTCGAAGCGTGGCTCTCCCTCGTAAATGTATATACGTTACGTTACGTATATACGTTAATCGGTGCGAGATCTTCTATTGCGCGATGCAGGATTGGTAGCTTCTTCGTACACTATGTTACTCCGTAGTTCAGTTTATCTTCGGTAGATGGCGATGTCAGCGATATAGAAGTCGCCTCACCCCCTACTCCATTAAAAGAAGACCGTTTACCAACCTGTCTGGCGTTCTATAGAAACCAATAGTTGGCCAAAAACCTATATCAGGTCTTAAGCCTCTCAGAAAGGAGGTTTGGACAATTGACTCTTAAAGATTGTTGATGTAATGATTGCGTTAGTAGTTAAAGACTACTAATTGGTTAAAGATCACAGAAAATGTAACTTTCTACGAATGTGCTGAGTACTTATGTTCTTTGTGTTCATTACTTATAATTATGTTTTCTTTTCTTTTGTAAGGTCCTCGTAATACGTGTAATATTCCTAAATCGAAATTGTCATTAAAAAAACTTCGTTATTTGGCTATCCATCTTTTAATACTGCCTCGGTGGCGCAGCTGTAGCGTATGCGACTGCTGTTCTTGAGGTCTCGGGTTCGATTCCTGGGTCGAGTCAAATGTTTGTATGATCTACAAATGTTTGTTTCTGAGTTTGGGTGTTTTCTATGTATGATATGTATGTATTTACAAAAAAAAGTATATATGTATTTATATCAGTTGTTTAGTACCCATAATACAAGCACTGATTAGATTGGGACTAGATGGCGTTGAGTGTTAGATGTCCGAAATATTTATATTTATATTTATTTATATAACAGGGAGCGAGCCTATATCGCCTTATTATTCCTAACATTATATGAGGTCGGCTACTAATCCAACCGATTTTACCTCATCATAAGTTTGTTTTTGGACGACTAGCATCGGACCTCCGCAACCCTAAGGGTGAACTGGATTCGAAGGTTGAACTAATTGTCAGTACATTTGAGGGCACTGACTTTCCAAATAACGATTGCCATAGATGTTCATGACAACCGGAACCGACGGCTTAACGTGCTCTCCCAAACACCGCCAAACGTCCATACTCCAGGCTGTTGTTAAGAATTTCTCGTAAGAAAAACCCAACAATGCTTGACCCTAGGAATCGAACCCGAAACCTCTTGATTGGCAGTCGCATGCTAACCGCTAGATCAATGAAGTAGTTCAAATGAAACCTATACTTATATAATAAATTCGAAAGTAACATAGTCAGTCTATCTGTTAAAGAAATAATTTCTCCAATAACTGAAACAAACCAACAACTCAACCTCAAAAAACTCTAGCTTTTGCCCACGGTTTTGCCCCTCTATATGTCGGTTAAAAAGCTGAAAAGAAGCATATCTCCTTTCTCAAGATTCAAAGTACCTTTATGCTCACTATCATTAAAATATGTTCAGCGGCTTAGCTGTGAAAGCGTAAGAAACAGCCAGAACTAACGACATAAAACCCTGTTATAAACGTACTCGGCTCGTCACCGAAAATCAAATAAAGTCTCGCCTACATTTATGACAAAACTGTCGCAATTTGTGACCCGAATAACGCCAGTCGGTTCCGCCCCCTTATTTGGTTGTCGGGCAGTGTGCAATATGCCTAATATAGAGTAATACTTACAAAAATGGCGACAGCCAACGTGTTAATATTTAAATCAAATATAATATTGATGTAATGAAATAGCGGTATGTCGGTCACAGTATTTTTACATTTATACAAATAAATAGAGTAGAAATATCTGTTTGTTACTTCAAGCTAACAGCTTTTAACTAAATGCATGTGGTATTTTTTTTATTTTTTTTTATGTGTCAGCTCCCAAAGTTGTTCTGCCCTGCCTGATGGAAAGCATGAGCAGAATCCAAGAGTGGTGGTCACCATGCTCAATGCGAAAAAGAACAATGCAGCATGGTGACCCACACTATGGCAGCCTGGCTAGATGCTTTTTCACGCCCCGCTTAAAAGACCCGGGATCATAGTGGAAGGGAAATACGTGCGCTGGTAGTGAGTTCCAGGTTTTGACCGCTATTGGTTGACTGGTTTGGTACTTGCTCCTAAAATGTGTGCCTGTTCGTTCCAGCTAATCTCTAAAATGGCTGGACTGATTTTGACGGTACGTTTACTAGCTGACAGCGAATTTAAACGCAAAGTAATGTCAATATAAAAAAAAAGCCTTGGCAAAAAAAAAGGTTTTACACTGTGTCTCACCGGCCCATACCCCATTACCTTCCTCATCTCCCCTTCCCCCTCCCCATCCCCGAAAGGCCGGCAACGCACTTGCGACGCTTCTGGTGCTGCGTGTCGCCATGGGCAGAGGTAATCGCTTACCACCAGGCGTTACGTCTGCTCGTTTGTACCCTATCAAATAAAAATAAGAGGAGGTTCTCAATTCAATTCCAATTTTTGAAGTTAAACTTTTTTACAAAAGCGTTAGAGCGCGAGAGCGTTACGAAAAGTGTGATCTGCTAGGCGAACGGCATATGAAAGGGAGACATAAGTTCGGGAATATATAGAGTTACGTTGGCTATAATACTGTAGGGGCGAGAGAGAGTGCGAGCGTACATTTTCTTTCTTTCTTTGTCTGATATCCAGTTACATTTCCTTTATCCAAGACATTGTGAAGGCCTTGTACCCCACACTCGTATTTTTTACGTTTTTCGCCACTGATGGCAAGAGACCGTAACTAAAGAATCAAAAGACCTTTCTCCTTCAAGTCTTTCCCCTCAGAACCGCTCCATCGCTGAAAAGCAACTCCGGTTTTCTGTCAGGCCGTACTATAACTCCGGTTCCACAAATTGTTGATCCCACCAATAACAATTAAAATAGAAACCAGTATTTATCTCATGAGTTGAAAACGACAACAGAAACCATTAAATATGGCGTTTAAAATAATTGTTGCAACACTGACACTGTTATTATACTGCCACAGATTAAATAGGAGCTTGGTTATGTAGACGTGGTATATATTTGACATGAAAAGAAGCTCTACTAATGTAATTAATGTATAAGTAAGTAACTCTGTCTGTTATACTTTACGACATAGCCACTGAAGCGATTGTAATGAAATTTGACATGAGAAAATACACGCTTATTGATATATATGGTTCTGTCAAGGTGAATTTTGCAGGAAATTTGGAGGAACGGGTGTCATTCATGTCCCTTCAAGACAAAGGGGGGATCCTCCACCAGGCGAGGTAATCATGCCTGACGGGCCACCGTCCACCGGCTGATGTTGAGAAGTTGTATTTTTTTTATGGAATCGCGGGCAAACGAGCATAGGTATCGCCTGATGGTAAGCGATTATCGCCGCCCATGGACATCTGCAACACCGGAGGCATCACAAGTGCATTGCCGACCTTTGGGGGATGGGGAGAAGGATGAGGATGGGGGCAGAGGTTGGGTATGGGCCTTCGGTAGCCTCACTCACTCGGTGAAACACAGTGCAAGCGCTGTTTTCTGTGAAGCCGTGGTATCACTCCGATCGAGCCGGCCCATTCATGTCGGAGCGTGGCTCTCCCACGTAAAAGTGTATACGTTACGTTACGTATATACGTTAATCGGCGTAAGAACTTCTATTGCGCGGTTAAGGATTGGTAGTTTCTTCGTACACTACGTTACTCCGTAGTTCAATGTATCTTCGGTAGATGGCTATACTATATTTCTGTTGCGCTGTATGTTGCAGTCGCAACAGTGACATTTCTGATATGTGTCTACTCTGCTCAATGGAAAGCAACCAAGAGTTTATTTTTTTTTTTATATTTAAACTGCCAAAATGACTCTGCCCTGCCTGATGGAAAGCATGAGCAGAATCCAAGAGTGGTGGTCACCATCCTCAATGCGAAAAAGAACAATGCAGCATGGTGACCCACACTATGGCGGCCTGGGGGGAAGGGGGATGGTGAGGGGGATAGGGGGCGTTGGATTGGGGTATGGGCCTCCGGTATCCTCACTCACTCGATGAAACACAGCGTAAGCGCTGTTTTACACCGGTTTTCTGTGAGGCCGTGTTATCACTCCGGTCGAGCCGGCCCATTCATGCCGAAGCGTGGCTCTCCCACGGTAAAAGTGTAGTGCAACAATGCAGCATGAGACCCATTGCGGTCTATTAAGATGCTCTGCATCATAGGGCCTTCGGTCTCGCACTCATCAACGATACACGACAGCACGAATACTGTCATCTTATCTTGGTTTTCTGTGGAAGGATAATACTGCTGAACCCACTGAACTTAGCGTGTTTCTACTGCCTGCTAATATAAGAACAGTCTAATTATTTATACATCAAATGCGTTCAGAATTAATAACTTTGTATAAATTATTAATAGGCATTAAAGTTAAATACCCGCCTATAGTTTTAGCATTTTATACTCTTTGACCATTTAAGTCTATAATAAATACTATTTACACACTGGCAACATTCTGTTAATTAAAACTACTGTGAATGCTCGTAATGTGTGCCTTCGCACTAATTGGTACCTAAATAAGATTAATAAAAGAGAATGTTGTTTGTTTATTTGTTGCATTCTTAAGAACGGATCGACCCATCTTGATATTTCTTTTTACTAACTTGTAGTTAGTACATTGTATTGAACTTTCTTTCATTTAATAACAGAGAATATAACAATCTATTGGATACCTTTAAACGAGCAATCTTATATACGGTTTGAATTTTCTAATGCCACGTGAAGGGAAAGCACTCTTAATATTGTAGATAGAAAATTTTACTCAAAGAAAACTAACCTTTATTTTTGAAAAGAAAGAAAACTGCATTTGATTATGTCCGAAAATTCGCTTCTCACACGTGAAGTACCCTGTAGTTTTTTATTCCAATATGATTGATCCTCGATGGCTTAGTGGTAGGGTACCACTAACATGTGCCACGATGCAGATATTACACATGCGACTGAGTAATCTTCACTACAAATGTATATTCGTTACACAATACTATTCAAGTTAGCTAAGAAGTTCTGTTAGTAAAAGTAATTTCGTGCCTGATATGTAAGTATCTGGAAGATTTCTTAATAAACGCTTGTCACAGGCGGAGTTACCTGTAGTTTTTGATTACAATGTCCTTTGATTACGTCGGCTTAGAAGTTTGATTTTATCACAGGTCCAAGAGACAGTAGACCAGAACATTTGATATGAGTTTCAGCTTGATGACAGACACACAGACGGACAATAAAGTAATTCGTAAGGGATTTTTTCTTTTGAGGTACGGAACCTCAAAAAGTAGATAGTCTAGAAAAGAAACATAAAGGATAAAATTTTCCCCGGGCCCTATACCACGCTATCCAAACGGGTTGGTATTTAGTTTTTTACGAGATTCCCTTTCTATTTCCAATTATGTAAGTGGTCCGAACGAATAACTAAACAGAATTGGGTAGAATTCGGTACAGAGATAGAGCGAGTGAGGTTAATGCAACGTAGAATGGAACGCATTGTTAATGTCAAACTGTACTGTAAAGTTAGCCCTTTCTAATCACATGTGATTG
Source organism: Hyphantria cunea (assembly GCA_003709505.1). Classification (NCBI taxonomy): domain Eukaryota; kingdom Metazoa; phylum Arthropoda; class Insecta; order Lepidoptera; family Erebidae; genus Hyphantria; species Hyphantria cunea. Next base: position 23,766 of record PKRV01001588.1, on the reverse strand, counting down.
AGGTGATTTCATGTCATCCACATTTTTTATATTTTTTCATAATTAATTTCATCAAGACGAAGACTTAAAGACTCGAAAATTTAGAATTAAAGACTTTAAATACTTGACATTTGCAGAAATCCGATCTGGCTGGTTGCCAACTCATCTCAGTCTCACTCAGAAGAAGAAGAAGAAGACGTCCGTACAACAGCGACTAAAACAAGTGCTTCACAAAAAGTTTGCTTTATTTTACAAAGAGAAGTCCATACAATTACCACCCCTCTAGAAACCTTTCTACTGGACATGGGCCTAAGCCTAAGCTCTACTAAGAAAAGATGTGTTGGCCTACTGTACCATGCTGGCCTCTCGGGTTGTTATAAATGTTTGTTCGAAGTTTTCCATCTCTAGTTTGTTGCCTTAGTCGTGTTTTACAACACTAATGGTGACACTCCGCACTCTCAATTCGTCTCCAAATGAACATAGAAACCATAGACTACTATTCATCCTGAAAACAATTAACAGTCGCTATAAAAAAACCTTCTTTTTTCTCTTCTAATTACTTTCTCATGCTCCATTTACTCAAAGTATTTATTACAACAAATTAAACGCATCCTAAATGGCATTAACGCACGTTATAATAAGCAGGTTTGTTAATACGAAGACTATGAGTAATAAATTTACATTCAATTGTGAGCCACGCTTCGGCATGCATGGGCCGGCTCGACCGGACTGATACCACGGCCTCACAGAAAACCGGTGTGAAACAGCGCCTGCGCTGTGTTTCACCGAGTGAGTGAGGATACCGGAGGCCCATAATCCAACCCTTCCCCTCATCCCCCTCCCCATCCCCCAAGGCCGACAACGCACTTGTGATGCCTCTGGTGTTACGAGTGTCCATGGGTGACGGTAATCGCTTACCATCAGGCGATAAGTCTGCTCGTTTGCACCCTATTCCATAAAAAAAATTGTCTGCTTATATCATCCCCATCACCTAGATGGTTGGCAGTCTACAACTGTGTACTACTCCAAAAACTTTCTGCCTCGCACTACAAAGCTATCGCATTAACTGTAGGCTGCGGTATTTCCAAACTAATACGACCTTCAAACCTTTAAGAAAAGAGCGTACTCATAAGAGGGCGACGACGCTCTTTTCACGCCTCTGGTGTTGCGGGGGTGTCCATGGGCGGCGGTAATCTATTTATTTACTTATTCAATTAGGCAACAGAACAGTAGTACACAAAATGTACATAGGGTTCTTATTAAAAAGCTAAACTTAATAAATATACCACCCACTACGTTTACTACAGATTATTTAAGGGGTTCAAGTTTACAATCGCTTTTCGTTTCCCAACTATACTATAAAAAACTGCAACTAGAACAAAGTAAGAGCCACTTCCCTCTGCCTGATATTCATTGGGAATCCAAACGATGCAATTAATCAGCGTGGTGGCCCACATTACGATGGCTTATTGGGGTGTTTCGGCTTCATTGGACTACAGATGCCTGTCTACTGCTGGATATAAGCTTCACCTTCGAAAGGATGTTCTGGTCTACTGCACTACGCTGGCCAGACACATAAGTGAATTTGAAATGAAACCTGTAAGATTCAGTAGAACCCCACAGGATTTGTTTCAAATTTACCTTCTCATTGCAGAGATATTGTCGTGCAGCTTGCTCCCTCAGTAGCCTATTACTNAAGTTTGCTTTATTTTACAAAGAGAAGTCCATACAATTACCACCCCTCTAGAAACCTTTCTACTGGACATGGGCCTAAGCCTAAGCTCTACTAAGAAAAGATGTGTTGGCCTACTGTACCATGCTGGCCTCTCGGGTTGTTATAAATGTTTGTTCGAAGTTTTCCATCTCTAGTTTGTTGCCTTAGTCGTGTTTTACAACACTAATGGTGACACTCCGCACTCTCAATTCGTCTCCAAATGAACATAGAAACCATAGACTACTATTCATCCTGAAAACAATTAACAGTCGCTATAAAAAAACCTTCTTTTTTCTCTTCTAATTACTTTCTCATGCTCCATTTACTCAAAGTATTTATTACAACAAATTAAACGCATCCTAAATGGCATTAACGCACGTTATAATAAGCAGGTTTGTTAATACGAAGACTATGAGTAATAAATTTACATTCAATTGTGAGCCACGCTTCGGCATGCATGGGCCGGCTCGACCGGACTGATACCACGGCCTCACAGAAAACCGGTGTGAAACAGCGCCTGCGCTGTGTTTCACCGAGTGAGTGAGGATACCGGAGGCCCATAATCCAACCCTTCCCCTCATCCCCCTCCCCATCCCCCAAGGCCGACAACGCACTTGTGATGCCTCTGGTGTTACGAGTGTCCATGGGTGACGGTAATCGCTTACCATCAGGCGATAAGTCTGCTCGTTTGCACCCTATTCCATAAAAAAAATTGTCTGCTTATATCATCCCCATCACCTAGATGGTTGGCAGTCTACAACTGTGTACTACTCCAAAAACTTTCTGCCTCGCACTACAAAGCTATCGCATTAACTGTAGGCTGCGGTATTTCCAAACTAATACGACCTTCAAACCTTTAAGAAAAGAGCGTACTCATAAGAGGGCGACGACGCTCTTTTCACGCCTCTGGTGTTGCGGGGGTGTCCATGGGCGGCGGTAATCTATTTATTTATTTATTCAATTAGACAACAGAACAGTAGTACACAAAATGTACATAGGGTTCTTATTAAAAAGCTAAACTTAATAAATATACCACCCACTACGTTTACTACAGATTATTTAAGGGGTTCAAGTTTACAATCGCTTTTCGTTTCCCAACTATACTATAAAAAACTGCAACTAGAACAAAGTAAGAGCCACTTCCCTCTGCCTGATATTCGTTGGGAATCCAAACGATGCAATTAATCAGCGTGGTGGCCAACATTACGATGGCTTATTGGGGTGTTTCTGCTTCATTGGACCTCCTATCTGTAGTCTTCAATCTGTCGGCAGGTCAGCGGCTTGGCTTATAGTCTGGCCTGTCTACTGCTGGATATAAGCCTCACCTTCGAAAGGATGTTCTGGTCTACTGCACTACGCTGGCCAGACACATAAGTGAATTTGAAACGAAGCCTGTCAGTAGAACCCCACAGGATTCGTTTCAAATTTACCTTCTCATTGCAGAGATATTGTCGTGCAGCTTGCTCCCTCAGTAGCCTATTACGACACCCACAGGGTGAACGGGGTGGTCACACTGCGTATGCTTAATCCGTCACCACGGGGATGCAGTCATACTTACGAAACTGTAATAAAATTTATTTTGGCTCAGCAATCGAAATCTTAGCGTGCTTTCTGAAGCAGACGCTCCAATGGAATTTCAAATCCCAATTGTTTTTTTTAAATCTGTAACTTGAATTTAACGTTCATAAATGTCACTTATTTGAATAAATGATTTTAAATTCAATTTGACAGGAATGGTTTCCTAATTCATAAACTGACTAGCTATGTTTTTTTTTATGTTTTAACTTACGTTGTTACAACTAAGCTACGAGCTGTTGTTTCACTGACTTACAAGTAGAAGCTAAGTTTATGTAATTTATGCTAAGTAAAACTTATTTAGCATTTTTACAAGATAAAATAGAGAATATATTATTACTCTACGACTAGGGGGATTGGAGCTAAAATAAATTAATTAAAATACTTAAGTTTTGATACTTCATAGTTTTTTTTAAATAAAAATGAGCCTAACAAAGTGACTCTCCTCTACCTGAATACCAGCTCCTCCCTCTGGACCGCATTCAACGGAGAGCAAGTCGAATCGTCGATTCCCAAGAAGTTTCAATTCGGCTAGACTCATTGGCGCTGCGTAGAGATATGGCTTCATTGTGCATCTTCTATCGCATTTACCATGGGAATTTTCCGAAGATTTTTTTGGGCTGATTCCTGCCGCCTCTTTCCGACATCGTCCTTCGCGACAGAAATTCATCCCCATCATCTAGATGGTTGGTAGTCCACAACTGTGCGCTTTTCAAAAAACTTTCTGCCTCGCACCACAAAACTGTGGAATGAACTGTCACCTGTGGTATTTCCGGACCAATACGATCTTCAAACCTTCAAGAAAAGAGCGTACTCCTTCTTAAAAGGCCGGCAACGTACTTGTGACGCCTCTGGTGTTGCGGGTGTCCATGGGCGGCGGTAATCACTTACCATCGGGCGATACGTCTGCTCGTTTGCCCCCTATATCATAAAAAACCTGATGGAAATCACGAGCAGAATCCAAGAGTGGTGGTCACTTTACTTATTGCGAATGCAGACAATGCAACAATACAGCATGGTGACCCGCAATATGGCGGTTTATTGAGAAGCTTCTGTATTGGGCCTCCGGTGTCTCACTCACCAACGAAGTACGAATACTGTCACTCTTCCACCCATGTAACGGTTCCACTTCTCAAGAAGGAAAACGACACTAAAAGGGCAACAACGCTCTTATTTATGGGCACAGGTAGTCATTTAACATCATCAGCCTTCATCACCATCATCATCAACAGCATTTAGTAGTCCACGGCTGGACAAAGGCTTTTTCTTGAAAAGGAGGTTTCTTCCCCACAACATAAAAACTAAAAACACAATAGTGTATTTTCTTATTTATACTTTTTATTATTATACTATTCATTTATTTCATGATGGTCGTCAACTTAAAATGAGTGCCGTGAGAACCGAGTAAGGAAGCTAACTGCGCATAAAAATAGCACTCAGAATTCCCCTGAAGATAGTTATTTCGAATTCGAACCGATCAAAAACCACACGCTGTCTTGGCTAATAGAAGCCAGGGAGCGAGAATCCTAGAAAAGAAATGTTTGAGCCCCCGACTTATCTTAAGCCACCTACGATTTGTAAATGGATCTCCTGTGTAGAAACTCCAAAGAGAATAGCAATGGAAGTGAAGACAAAAAAAACTAAAAACAAACTCTATGCTTTTTATAACTTTATGCACTTTTGTACATCGGCGGACTTAATGCCCGAGGCATTCTGTACCTTTGGGTTGTGTAGAAATCTTGTGAGGTTGGTGCACATAAGTAACATATTTAAACAACTAAAAATGCATTACATAGCATTAATTACATAAGTTAATGTATCATCAACTACCCATAATGTCACACTGCTGGGCTCGGGTCTTCTCTCAAGAGAGGATGAAGGCCATACGTAACCACGCTGGCCGAGTGCGGCTTGGGGATAAATACAACGAATACATAAACGTTTTATGCAAATACATAAGCCCTATAACCTATACCAAATCTAGCCAGCTTGGTATAAAAAACCCAATACCTCTTTTTTAAAGCGAAGTCTATATCAAGCAATGGGCTACTACAGATTGTTGATGAGTTTTAAAATAACAATAGCTAATAAGTTGCGCATATTACGTACGTGTATTATATTTACACGCGTCGTCGCCAACAATTCTGAGAAATACATTGTTAGTTCGGCCATAATTAAGGAGCAAGCGCAGAGAGTATGCGAAAAATATGTCCTAATGGTTGAACTGGGAATACTTACATGCGCGGGAAAAAATGAAAAAAAAAATCTGTGGTTTGTGATTCAAGATGGCGATTGAGAGCTGCCTACTGATTATTTTTTTGCTTACTTTCTATTTTTTAAGTTGTTGAGGTTTGTATTATATTTTTGTTTTAATTTTATTTTCATTACGTCATATTTGTGGTAAGACCACTAAAGGGGCATATACATTTTAAAAGGTATTGGAATAAACTAACAATAAAAATGATTAAAAATTTATATGTTTGTGCCTGCCAAAGTGGCTACTCCGCCTGATGGAAAGCATAAGCTGAATCAAAGAGTGGTGGTCACCATACTCATTGCGAATTCACACAATACAAGAATGCATCATGGTGATCCACTCATATTGATGCTTTTGCATCATTGGGCCTCCGGTTCTGCACTCACCAACGAAACACGACAGTTTGAACGCTGTCATTTTACGGTGATCTTCCGTGCGAGGGTGGTACCGCCCCGGTCGAGCTGAAATCAACATGACGGTACTACCGTGTGTTACGTTAAGTACCCTATATTAAGGTTTACTTGCATACCTATAGAAGATTATCTGAACTTTAAAATAGAAGATAATCCTTGAGTTTGTTTCGTCCTTTTTTCTCCGAGGAAGTTGTGCTATCTACAATCGGTAAGTAGCTCTGGGTACGTCGGGTTCCAGGGATTTCCTTTCTAGTGTGCACATGGTTCCTCAGCTACTAGTAATCAAGACAGAGTGCGATTTTTGATGAGTTCGAGTCCGACATAACCATGTGGTATAAGCATGTGGTATCTCTGCCTGTCATCGGTCCGGCATTTAGTTTCTTCCCGATCATTTCGGATCGTCCTATCATATTATGAGAGTAAGAGAACAGAGAGTGTACCTGTGTTTGCGCACACATTTGTAAATTATATCTCCTGCGTAGTGGACTGGTCGCCTTAGGCACGGTAGGCACGCCTTCAGAGGGTATTGGCGGTCAGAGCCATTCGCGGATACCGCACGGTGTCGACCGAGGCGGCGTGCGCCTTGGCCGGAACACCCCCGTGGGATTTGGAGGCGGAAGTGCTCGCCGAAGTTTATCGACGGGTGGCTGAATTCCGGGCGGAGAGTGGCATGCGCCCACCGCCCTAAGAGGTACGCGAGTGGCGTGAAGCCGCCCGTCGAGCCACGATGGCTCGTTGATCTTCGCGGCTGGGGGCTCTACGTGCTGGCTTCGCTACCTTGGAGGCGCTTTAGCCGGTCATCCTCGAGTGGGCAGGGTGGCAGCACGGGACCCTTTCCTTCCGACTGACGCAGGTGCTTTCCGGGCACGTTTGCTTCGGGAAGTACCTGCACTCGGTCGCGCGAAGGGAATTGAGTCCCGCCTGCCACCACTGCGACTGCAGTGAGGACTCGGCCCAGCACACGCTGGCGGTGTGCCCCGCTTCGGCGCCGCAGCGTCGGGACCTCACTGCAGTCATCGGAGAAGATCTCTCGCTGCCGGCCGTCGTACGCTCCATGGCCGGCGGCGAGAGCAGTTTTACCGCGGTCGCGACCTTCTGCGAGGAAGTCATCTCGCAGAAGGAGGCGGCGAAGAAGGCCCGGGAGGACGATCTCCACTCGCACCCGATCCGCCGCCGGCGAAACGGGCGGCAGAGGCGCGCCTAACAACGCCTCATGCCGCCCTGAGTGTGGCCGCGAATGGGCAGGACGGGTTTTCCCCCCATCCGCTTCACAGGCCAGCCACGAGGGGCCGACGTTACGCGTGTGCCGTACGTCGCCTAAATTGAGAGGTTACCATCAGACGACGGAGACCGCTTCAGTGCGGGCAGGCGCTGAGAGGGGTCCGGATGGAGTAAGAAAGCGGTTCCCGGATCTCTCCCGTCTCAGGCGCAGAGTGGCACACCGTGTGGTTTTAGTCGGTTCGATTCCGCAACACCGCCCCGCCCCAAACCCCGGTAGGGTGAAGGCCCGAGGGGGTGTCCACATGTAAAAAAAAGGCACGGTAGTAGCCTAAATTTTTTTTAGGTCGAGTAATTAGTTCATTTTCCTGTAAACCGCCGCCTCCCCCCCCTTTAGAACCGGGCCTGAGTCAACATCTACATATTTATAGTACGAAAGAAGAAACATTATAAAACCTCTTTTTAAATAAAACCTTCAACCGTATGTAGTGTTTGCCTGGAATTTCCCTAGGGATGAAACTCAAACAAGCATCGAGGTCTAGTTTTACGAATAGACTCGTAACTACAGGCCCGTTGGGTATACACAAACATACAAATGTGTTGCCTTTGATACAAAACATAGATTTGATATCAGCAAATAGATATTTAAAATCAAAGAGTTAACATCCTACACACACTGTAAATATAGAATAAAAAATTAAATCAAAGACTATAAATGACTGTATTGTAAAACAATACCGATGTCTCCTTCATCCAAACAAATATTACAAAACATCTCAGAAAACATAGTTATTACAGCTTCTCATTTCTATTACAAATTTTAATCAAATAAACATTGAAATATATTGCTCAATTGAGTAGTTTAAAGAGTGAAGTCACAAGTTTGTATTTAGTACATTTTTCATACAAAGCTATCGTTTTGACAGATGATAAAAAGTAACGTCAAAGTGTCATCTACCCTATTGTCAAAGTCATGTCAGTCAGCCATTATTAAATTGTTTTTGACCGCACACACATAGACCGAAGATAAACACGAAAAGAAAATTTAAAACCCTAAAAGTTAAAGGAAGAACCCCGTACAATTAAAAAAAAGATTTCTTCCAATTCAAATACTAGGCACGTATATCTAAAACTGTTTTTTTTTCAAATTGCTAGGTTTACTTCATAGCCTACACTTCACCAACGCCATAAAATTATAATTTACTGAATATTTTTTTAGTTAACGGCCTCACAAGAAAGTTATCATTGCCTTAAACTCTATACCATAAATTTAAAAAATATTGCGTGTTATAGACGGACAAGGCTAGCAAATATGACATAACCTTACCTCTGTCATTCGGCAAAGTATCAACCAAAGTGACAAGCAATAAAACATTGATAATATTTTGTTCCTAGCCAATATTATATACACTAGCTGAGCCCCGCGGTGTTACATGCGTTTGTTGTTGTCACCGAGGAGTGAAGTAAGTCTAAAAAAGTAGCCTAAGTTACACTTTATATCATCAGCTATCTGGCAGTGAAAGTCCTGCCGAAATACGTTTAGCCGTTCCAGAGATTACCCGAAATAAACAGTCAGACCGACAGACAAAAAGTGATTATTTTAAAATTACAAACAGACAGTCCAATTTTATTCATTTGTAGAAATTAGCTTTACTTGAGACTCCGCCTGCGTATATGTCGGTCATAAAGGTGATTTTTAACTAATATTTATAAATAAAATGTTAAGCTTTACACGTTTAATATGTTAGAGAAAACTACTTCTAAATCGGTTGAGCCACTTTTAAGATTATCGCACACAAACACATAGACAAACGGATGCTTTGAGTTCTATTACTTAATGAACACCCTTTTTATTTTCTTCAATATCTTTAATGTACATGTTTTATTATATGCATAGCCTAGCTTTACCTCGCGGTGTTACCTGCAATTGTTGTTATGCCTTGATACACAAAATTTTTTCATTATGACCAGCCGGGCTGACTCGACCAGAGTGATACCACGACCTCACAGAAAAGCGGTTGAAACAGCGCTTGCGCAGCCTTTTACCAAGTGTTTGATACCGGATACCAGAGGCGCATACCTCAACCCCTCCATGTCTCTCAAAGGCCAACAAGGGAGATCGTTTTTTGTTTTTTCGAAAGACGGTCCCCATTTCATGTCATCCACATTTTTTATAATTTTTATCATTAACTCCATCATGACGAAGACTTGAAGACTATAAGACTTAGAATTGAAGACTCGAAATACTTGACATTGGCAGAAATAGCTGATCCGGCTGATTGCCATATCATCTAAAGAAGAATAAAGGCCAACAACGCACTTAAAATTAAAATATAAGTGTTTTTAAATAAAATCGTCCGTCTTATTTTGGTTTTCAAAGTTTGAAAATTGCGGAACTTCCCTACAATAGAACTGAACAATGAACTGTCGCCTACGGCATTCCCAGACCAAAACACCCTTCTAGGAAACAGCGTACTCCCTCTTAAACAGCCAGCCACGCACTCGTGACGACTCTAGTGTTGCGGCTATCCATGCGCGGCGGTAATCGCTTGCCATCAGGCGAAACGTCTGCTTGTTTCCTAAAAACAAAAATAGATAGAAAGGGAAATTCTAAATGCTATTCCAAGCTATGATCTGTGTCAAAACCCAGATCCATTGAACCATTTTCCGTGAAAAACTAACAAACATACATTGAAACATTCGCTTTTATAATATATGTAGGGTGAAGAGCTTTAAAACAACTTAAAATAAAATATGGCTGCCTCGCGACAATAACTTGTGTTACCAAGGAATGCGATAAGACCCAATCTTTGGCATAAATATCTAGATATCGGAGGCTGTAGATGTATTGTGTGACTTTGTTCTTATAGAAATGTAGTCTACAATAGACGGTAGCCAGTAAAACTAGGGACGGTGAATGTATTTGTGATTTATAAACGAATTTGGGATTGTACAAAATTTAACTGAACAAATTGTTTTTTTTTAATTTTTTCACATCACAATTGAATGAACGAATGTCTTTCTACGGTCAATTTGTCCATCCAAAGGTTGTATTGAAGATAGTGTTTTTTTAATGATTCCAAATTCAAAATATTTTATTATGGTTTTCAAAGCTTCTGGGTTGTCAATCAAATATATAAAATTCTCGCGTCGCGATGTTTATTAGCAAACTCCTCCGAAACGGTAGGACCGATTTTTATGAAATTTTGTTTGTATATCGGGTAGGTCTGGGAATCGGTCAACATAATACATATGTTATTATTTCAAAGCCCTAAATGAGAAGCGTGACCCACCCCTATTTTTTATGGCATTCTACGTTTCCCGGGTCAGCTAGTAATCTTATATAAATAAAAATGAATCATCGAAATGTATGTACTCGCATAACTGCCGATCGCCTGCCCAAATTGAATGATTCTTTTTTTCATGTGTTTGTTATACATCAGTACAAGGATTGTATAGAAAAAAATTTTTACGGAACCTGGAAGGGTTAATTTTTTGTTGTCCGCAACTATCCGTAGAAACCTGAAACGTACATAAATAATAAAACATGTTTTCGAAAACTTAGGTATGGCTAACTTATATATGGGTACGAAGTTCGCAGGGTCAGCTGGTATTTAATATTTCGGACAGCGAACGCACAACACCATCTAATCCCAAGCTAGGCAGAGCTTGTGTTATTTGTATTAGGCAACTGATACAAATATAGATAATTTTCTTTGTAAATACGTACATATTATATACAGAAAACACCCAAACTCCGTAACAAATACTTGCAGATCATACAAACATTTGACCCGACTCTTATTATTAAAATTCGAAGAAACTAGACAGTACAATGTTGCGTCCATTTTTTATTCTAAGAAAATATTCTTAGCTCTGAATAAACAAAATGAATATCTAACATTCTCATCATAAATTGTTTACCTCAAAAAAGAATAAAGCTTGCAACACAGGCCGAAGCGGGAAAAAAAAATAAAAAATTGACGCTGGTTTAAAAATAGAACGTGTTCTTTGGCCTTTGTTTTTTTTTACCGCGACATTAATATTTTCTCTGGTGCAGTGTCCTTTCGCCATAGAATGTGAGAAAAGTAGATGTGAAAGGCCCACGGTCTCAGTCACACTAATTAAAACTATTATACAAGAACTTTACGATGAGTCAGGTTATGTCATTAGGTGGCGGGAAATGTCAAATTTGTTGTTAGTGTACTTACATAGAGTGTAATAAAAGTCGTACAAATTAATAAAAACATTAATATATACATTTTATAGCTCTATAATTATTTTTTGCGGTTATCTCTGACCTTCACATTATAATTGTATTTTATTTTTTGCTGATATTTTGAAAAAAACTTAACAAATTATTTTTGAGAAATAAATTCATAGCAAAAAAAGTTTCTTCTTTAAGTTTTATCTTTAATTTCAGCACTTCTATAAATATTTAATGATACTTAATGTTTCTACAATAATGTTAATGTTTATATTTGTACAGGACCGATTATTATAAAAAACCTTAGGGGAGAAAAGGCCTGTGTCTAGCTGTGTGCATTTTTCGTATCAGATGATTTCGAACATGGTTCGAATTTTTTTTTTCACTTATTATTCCATTCCATTATATCCAAGGGACTACTTAAAACAGGTAATTTATTAACTAAATGAGATTATCTTAAAATAGTATATAGTAATAAAAATATCAAACAAACTACCATCACTTCACATGAATATTATTATATTTGCATGTCAGATATATTAATTAACATAATAACACATTATACCGCCATCGTGAGCCATTGTATTAATAAAAAAATATACTTTATGGGCCGTACCATAGAGTAACTTCTATTCTTTATTATAATCTATGGTAGGCATTGTTTAAAAAAGGGTTAATGTAAGATATCTTTGCACATCACGCAAGCTTTACTGCAATTTGTTGCACTCGGAGTTTATTACAAGCCTGACGCCATTTTTCTTCAATGGCGAACTTTGAATCATGTGTTTTTCGATTTAAATTACGACAAAACAAAGAACTAGTTTTGTGCAGACGTTCGCGCCATATTTGTGTAAAAAAATATGTAGATTTTATGAGACCTTGTTTGCGTTGTGCATTTGAATAACTTATGTTTGGATAAAATTAAACTATTGTACCTTTATTCTAAAAAGTAAATACCTAGATTATTTTCTGTATTGCATTATAAAAGCAAAATCCATTCATTTCAGATTTAAAAAGCTTACATGAATATTTAAATAGATTGGTTCATTCTTGACAGTCCTATATTTTTGATTGAACCTTACACGTAACGTGTGTATATTATATAAGTTACAAGAATAAAGTTATAAGTTCAACTTATTATTTCTAATGCTTTATCTTCATACATATCGTCATAAAAGTGGAACCGTGGTCATGTCAGTCGTGTAGTCTATTCTCACACTAGCTTTAACTGCTAAAATGACTACCCTGCCTGGTGGAAAGCACGAGTAACATCCAAGAATGGTGGTTATCATCCTCTTTTTTATGGTATTAGGGGCAAATGAGCAGGCGTATCGCCTGATAGTAAACGATTACCCGTAACACCAGAGGTGTCACAAGTGCGTTGCCGACCTTTGGGGGATGGGGAAGGGGTTAGGGGGAGAGATTGGGGTATGGTCCTTCGGTATCCTCACTTTCCAAACACAGCGCAACCGCTGTTTCACGCCAGTTTTCTGTGAGGCCGTGGTATCACAATCATCTTCTGAATGTATGGGGACACCATACTGTATTGTCCACACTAAGGCGGCTTAGTTCCTCTTTTTAAGTCTGAGAACCTTCCCAATTTGGTCAATTTGTGTTTAAATTAGTGCCATTCGCGCTCCATAGTTTGTGTTTAGAACTCTCAAAAATTACTGATTCAAATTGAAAAATTCTTTATATATTGAATAGTCCATTTACCGAAAAAGGCTCAGGTCTATATAACATAACGCTGTTACAAATAGGAACCGGATATCAATGACAAATCTTGGTCGGAGCTGCGGTCGACAGTTAGTTCTTAATCAGATATTAATCTTCAAATCTTGTGTGTAAAATTTGCAGTTAATTACCAATTATACTGTTACAAAAAGTACCGTTGCTTTAGCCATAAATTCTATCATAGTCTATGATAGAATTTATGGCCAACATAGACGAATGAGAACATGGTTTACAGGTTGCAATGGTTGCAGAATGAAACGTAAATATTCAAGATGTCTGTGGTTAGAATAGAACAGTTTATCAGTAGGTAATTATAAAATTAATTGTTTAATAATCTATACAAATAAATGAATTTGGAGTGTCTATTTGTAATATTAAAATAACCGCTTTTTACTAAACGCATGTGCATGTATACACGATACATATAACAAAATAACGTATTTTTTTAAAATTTTGGTCTGTCTATTTGTTCCGGTTAATCTCTGGAACGTCGATTTTGACGGGTCTTTCACTTGCAGATAACTAATGATATAAACAACAGCTTAGGGTCCTTTTTAAAAACTAGCTGTGCCCACGTTTACACCCAGTTTGTGTTGTTAGTGTTTTATATTCACGGAATTGTTCTATTAGAAACAATCACCATTAAAGCAATGATGACTCGGACTGGATGGATCGCTAGTGGCTATATATCGTGATTGATCGTGAATCGTGATACGTGAGCGTCTCGTGATACGAAGCCTTTGGGCAGCTTTAAAACATCCAACGTGGGCCAGCGCGGGGACGTGTGGTCTTTTAACCCTCTCCTGAGAGGAGATTGGAGCCCAGCAGTCGAACATTATGGGTTGTTGGTGATTACCGATTATATACATAAACTTTCCTCTTGAATCAGTCTATCTTTTACTGAAAACTGCATTAAAATCCGTTGAGTAGTTTAAAAGATCTAAGCCAAAAGACAGCCGAAGCGACTTCATTAAATCCTATGTAAAGATACATAGTATGTATATTTTTATTACATTAATTAGTTTCGTCTAGAACGGTCTTTGAACTATCTTCAATAAAATCAAATAAGTGTCTTCCCCTATTAAAATTATTCCCAAGCAATTCGTTTGTAAAAAATCTTCTTACCATCACGCTGATACGCATCTGGTGTCAGCAGAAGTGTGAGAACCAGACGAGATACTTATCTATTGTCGTGGTTATTGTCTGTGGTCTGTAGTAATTACTGTCTGTCTGTTGTAATTATGGCAATTTGTGATAAAATCTCTAATCATTATGTAGAGAGAGATATACTGCATATCTGCTGGCCCCTAAGCCAAGTTGCAAGTATTTATCGTCGATTCTCTTTCTACAATCGCTAATGCCTTCATTCTCTTATATTCTTGGCTTATTTTTTGATTTACCCACGTAACTTAGCGTTGAGGGACGTAATTTTTTTAAATGTTATATCAAAACAAGGCAAATAAGCAGACACATCGCCGACTACCGCCGCCCATGAACACCAGTAACACAAGTGCTGCCGTTTAAGAAGGGGTACGCTCTTTTCTTGAAGGTTTGAAGGTCGTATTGGTCCGTGAATACCACAGGCGACAGTTCATTTCGCAGTTTTATTGTACAAGGCAGAAAGTTTCTGGTAGAGGCCACAGTTGTGGACTGCTGCTATCTAGATGATGGGGATTAAACTGTGAGACGGTAGGGATCAGTCCGAACAATTCCTCGAAGCACTCCCCATAGTAAATGCGGTAGAAGATGCATGGTCGGGCCACATCTCTACGACGCGACAGAGAATTTTATTGATTTGAAACATCTTGGCCATCGACAATTCGAATCGCTCTCCGTTGGATGCCTTCATACGCATACATTTGTTAAAACATAACATAAATACAAAAACAACAACCCATAATGGCCCACTGCTGGGCTGGGGTCTCCTCTCAGGAGAGGGTTAAGTCCATCTCGGTCCATTTCTAATAACTTTTGCGTTTGTAGATTGCAACCACGTTGTTCTAGCGGATAGCGTAAGCGACTGCAGATAGAAAGGTCTGAAGTTCCATTTCCGGATCGGATTGCTGTTGGGTTTATCTTACAAAAAATTCTTAATAGCAGCCCGGAGTATGGAAGATGCCGGTGTTTCCCGCCCGTGCCTAGGAGTGCATGTTAAGCCGTCGGTCTCGGTTGTCATGAAGATCTATGACAGTCGTTATTGGGAAGTTNGGGAAGTCAGTGCCTTCAAATATACTGACAACGTTTTTTTAAAGTGTCGGCACCACGGCACCCCTACGGGCCGTCACTTTACTGGGTTTTGCGGCTGGACGGTGTGTCGGAATCAGATAACCAGGAATCGGGAATCAACCCGAGACCTGAAGAACAGCAGTCGCAACGCTATCACTGCGCCAACGAGGCAGTTAATTTTTCACCGAGGGAATATTGCCGACCTTTGGGGAATGGATAGGGAGATGGCGGGAGAAGTTGGGATATGAGTCTCCGGTATCCTCGCTCACTCGGTAAAACACAGCGTGAGTACTGGTTCACACGGGTCTTCTGACAGGCCGTGGTGTCACTCCGGTCGAGCCGGGCCCGTTCGTAACGAAGCGTGGCTCTCCCACGGTATATTCCTAATACGGCAGTTGTCTTTTCGTAGATTTAGTAAGTAGCACTCTATTCTTAATCCTTCATCACATGTCATGTTTCAAATTTGTCGATACTACATTTAAGTATTAAATAAATAAAATCCTTATCTAACCATCTTTCCAATAAAAATAACATAATCAATAATGAGGTTACAAGCAATCACACACATTAAACATAAAACACTTGTCCTATTTGCGTCAGAGTTACATACATACTAACAAATAGTTACCGCTGACCGATATTGTTAGAAGTATGTTAGACCTTAGGTCATTGTTTAGACCTAGGTCAAAACTTTCACAACGAGTCAGTCATCAATCATACTAGCGTCGCGTGTGACGTGTGTGTACTAGATAACTGGCCTCCGGTCATAGGGCCGCTGTAAGGGCGGTGATACATTTGCGATTAGTCGGCAACTGTCGCTTCGTGACGACAATAATCATTAATTTTAACAAAAAGATAATGGGTTTAAATATTTGGATCAAATAGAAATGGGAGCAGATGACACCAGCTTTAAAATTACTAACAGCGCTTACTACTACACCTTGTGTTTCACCGAGTGAGTGAGGATACTGAAAGCCCATATCCCAACCCCTCCTCCCATCCTCCTCCCAAACTCCAATGGGCGGCGGTAATCGTTTACCATCGGCGATACGTGCGTGGCCCTTTAGTTACAAAACTAGACTATTTAATTGTTTCATAATATTGTTTGTGTGGTTGTTTAGTATAGATAAGTATTTTATATTGTACCTAGAAGTCCTACAACAATTTGTTTTCGTTTTATTTTGTATGACTACTTAATAAACGTATTTTCTATCTTTCGTCTCTCTTTCGTCATATCATCAATATGCAGCCTATTAGAAAAAGGTTATAAGAAACTGCTTTTTAGCGATAATTCCCTTATAACGTTCATAATTTTTTACTTTAGCTAACCTACATTTTCTTTGGAATATTTGCAACTTTTAGTCGCCAGTGTATAACTTGCCTAAGTCCCTTCACACTAAGCACCTCACGACTGGCCGCAGGGACTAATTTGGACTCAGAACATACAGATCTGTAATCTGTTACACTTTGAAGTGCAAGACATCATTTCGTCTAAATTACCTGTAGTCATTCATATTGTATCCATAGGAATTTTGCATTTCTGACCATGGGAATCATGGTTCTATGTAGGCTAACAGCCATGAGAGGGCCCTACATGTAAAACTTGACATGAAACCTTTTCATTTCATGATCCCTCACTTGATAAACAGGGCAACATTAAAGTAAAATTAAAAGTATTATAGTAATTATGCAACTGTTCTTATCGTTTTTACCCGACCGTGCCAGAAGGAGGGTTTTCGAGGTTTTGTGATGTTTGTGGGTATGTATGTTCATATTTTTGGCACGCTGTACACCTCAAAGCTAGAGGGTTTTTGACATATGAAGTGTCGTTGAATTATGACAACTCATATGTCAAAATGACATAGGTTACATTAATTTTCAAAATGGCGATCGCAAATGGCAAAAAATGGTCAGTATTTTAAAGCAGTTGGGTTTTTGATGTTATATTAGAAATTTTTAAATGTAATTGCTCAGATTTGGGAGGTATATACTTAGCTCTTGTATTGATATAACACGCTAACCCATTACCAAGAAAAACGTATATATGGCTTGGGTAAAAAATATTGTAAATATATGCGACCATTCTGCTACAGTAGAATTACACCTACATTTTGCTAAACATTTGTCAAAACTCAGTGCATGCAAATGGGTGTAATAAGTACTGTAATAAACACTCATATATTGACAAATGTTTGGCAAATATTGATGTTTAATACACCAATATTTACCAAACATTTATATTATATAGATCTAATTTTGTCCATATTTTACCAAATATTTGTCAAATTTCGGTGTATTTAATGTTGGTGTAATTTTGACATATTTTACCAAATATTTTGTGAGTGTAATTCTATTTTGTCAAATATTTGACTACGAGTATTTCTTAGTCTTAAAAAATGAGAAATTACTGTAAATATAACAGACATTGAAGTCATATAACTTTTTTTTTTTTTTATATATTTAACCTGGCAAAATGACTCTGCCCTGCCTGATGGAAAGCATGAGCAGAATCCAAGAGTGGTGGTCACCATCCTCAATGCGAAAAAGAACAATGCAGCATGGTGACCCACACTATGGCGGCCTGGGGGGAAGGGGGATGGTGAGGGGGTGTTGGATTGGGGTATGGGCCTCCGGTATCCTCACTCACTCGATGAAACACAGCGTAAGCGCTGTTTCACACCGGTTTTCTGTGAGGCCGTGGTATCACTCCGGTCGAGCCGGCCCATGCATGCCGAAGCGTGGCTCTCCCACGGTTTATTGATCAAGTCAAGTTATTTATTTTCCCGTGTCCTACATGTTTGTGTGTCTCTGTGTTACCTACATACTCGACACCGGACGAGTGGTAATTACCCCAATAGGGATGTGACAGCTAGTTACGGGAATTTTATACTCGAGTATCAGGCTCGAGTTATCGGCTATGAGAATTTTATTACAAGTTTCATATGCTTACTTGAACAGTGTATATTATACTAGATGACCCACGCAACCCTGTCTGCGCCTCCTATTGCCTGTAGCGTGAAGTTACAACGGCGTGAACTATTTTTTTTACCATGTAAAGGTTATATTGAACTGTGGCGCAGTGGTTGCGAATGCGACTGCTGTGCAAGAGGTCTCGGGTTCGATTCCGGAGTCGGGCCAAATGTTTGTATGATCTGCAAATATTTGTTTCGGAGTTTGGGTGTTTTCTATGTATAATATGTATGTATTTACAAAAAAAAAGTATATAAGTATTAACATCAGTTATCTAGTACCCATAGTACAAGCTCTGCTTAGTTTGAGACTAGATGGCGTTGTGTGTTAAAATGTCTGAAAATATTTATTTATTTTATTTATTTCAAAAGATAGACATACACTGTTTATGTTTTTTTTAATATTTTTTATTATTATTAATATTATTATTACAACTCAAATCTTTACCATAATTTATTTTCAGCCTTAAAAACCTTAAATACCATATATCTAAATATCATATCTACAAACAAATACTAAACTTCCAACTCATCGACAACTCACTCGATAAACTCAACTCGTTATAGCACATCACTAAGCCGAGTAATTACAACACTAAAGTATCGGTACAAAGTATAATCACCATCTGCTTATCGCCACTATAGCAGTACCACTATATATACATATTTACATTAAATTATCCCCTTTAGATATTAAGTGCCATTCATATCATATAAAAAAAATATCTTTCTCTCATACAAATTTCCAAAAATCAGTTAGGAATATCAAAATATACACCAAAAATTCTAGAAAACAAAAGATCCGTGTGAGAGACTGTTTTCCGTACTAGGTAGAACCTGTATGACAGAATAACCAGCCTCTCCTAACTCCAGATGAGTAGGTACAGAGGTTCTTTAGGGTGTAACATAGTTCAATGGTTTCCGTACATGTGAGATGAATAAGAGGCGCTCATAGCCCAGTTGCATTCGCTGATCAGAAACAATCATCGAGGGTAAGCAACAACGGCGCGCTTAGTACCTGGATGGGTGACCGCTAGTGGCATGTTACCATGAGCGTCTCCGTGATTCGGAGTAGTCGGTCCCGGTTGTTATCATAGGATAACAGTCGTGAAGCTTAGTTGGAGGCCTTTAGGCGGCTTCAATACATCCAACGGCAAGATTTACGTAGCCACAACTTATTCTTGACCATCCCCAACCCGCACTTGGCCAGCGTGGTGACATATGGCGTTAACCCTCCCTGAGAGGAGACTTCAGCCCAGCAGTGGGACATTATGTGTTGTTGATGAGATGAACAAAGCGAAAGAGATAGTGTGATTAAAAATTTGAGTGAGTACGTTTTATATGTGTGCGGATGGGTGGTGTATATATATGTATGTTTTGTGTGAGCTACCCCTCAAATGATGAAAACCGGGCCGCGTTGAGCAGTTTTTGGTTGGAGAAAATTTTATGTGTTCGCGTCAACGACATGCTGACGTTACAGACATGCTGACATGACATTTTCGAAGTGAAAACTTTAATGTATCGAGATGTTATTGATATTTGTAGCACTATTATTACTGGTATTTCTCCTAGTCTTGAGTAGTTCTAGTTAATATGTCGCTAGTAGCATATTACTTTCAACATATCATTTTATATACAAAGTTTCATGTTTTTGATTAACGAATAAATTTTCTTATAAACTTGAACCCCTTAAGTGATTTTTGGAAAACGTAGTATATTTATTAAGTTTAGTTTTTAATAACACCTGTATGTACATTTTATATACTACTGTTTGTGTTCCCTATCTGAATAAATAAATTAATAAACAAACCTGATACCAATATACACACATCAACAGCCTATAAAGTCCATTGCAGGACATAGGCCTCTCCTTAAAAGGAGGTTTTGGCCCATTGTCAACAAGCCATAGTGTTTGTTTCAAGTCTTAACAGTGCTGTTGTCCTGGTGCATTGCTTCCTTGATCGTCACCTACGACACCTTCGGGATGAATAGGGGAGGTCACTCATACTCTATATAGAATTCAAAACTTCTGTAACCGGGTTAGGCAGTTTTTGGTAGTGGAAAATCTTATGCGTTCGCGTCACCGACATGCTGACATGACATTTTCGAAGTGAAAACTTTATTGGCCGCGTTGGGTAGTTTTTGGTAGGGGAAAATCTTATGGGTTCGCGTCACCGACATGCTAATGTTTAATGTTCATAATTTTAACTCAAAGATTATGAAATTTTACAAATAACATTCTAAGTTTTCACTTCTATCGGCAGTCCTTTTGATTGCCATTTTTTTTAAGCACTCCTTCTGCACTGGTGATAAAGCTTGTGTGTTTTTCTCATGGAATAAGAGGTAAACGAGCAGACGTTTCGCCTGATGGTAAACGATTACCGCCGCCAATGGATACCCGGAACACCAGAGATGTCACAAGTGCGTTATCGGCCTTTGAGGGATGGGGAGGGGGGTTGGGGGAAGGGTTGTGATATGGTCCTCCAGTATTCTTACTCAAACAGCGCAAGCGCTGTTTCACACTGGTTTTCTGTGAGGCCGTAGGTATCACTCCGGTCGAGACGGCCTATGGATACCGAAGCGTGGCTCTCCCACGGTAACTTTACTATTTAACTTGTCGCGGGGGATTTAACTAACACACATGACCCGAACACAAAAACACACAGATTCAAAATAACATTTTTTTAATCACACAAAGTCTTGCTCCATTTGAGATTTGAACCCATAACACTTGGAGAAGCAGGAAGTGGCGTGGCGACCGCTTTAACCACTTAGCTAACCGTGCAGACAAATTCTTAATCCGTCACCACAGGAGAACGTAATTACCATTACTAATCAGAAAGGCTAATGAAAGTGTCTCAATTCGATTAAATAATCATTTGTACCCAACGGACCGCATCCACATCATCAATAATAACATATATTGTCGAATAATATAGGATATTTAACATCACGCTACGCCCTTCTGGAGCAAAACAGTGACCTAAAACACAGATAATTTTGCGAGGAACCTCTCCGAATAATCCTGTAATAAAAATCCGATATTAGTGTATGCCATGTATACAATTGTACGCAGATAATTCTCTAACAGACAGATTAACTAACAATTTGCGGGCCTGGTCTCACGACTGCAATTGAATCGAATAATAATCGATAAATTATACCAGAGAATCAACGAGGCAATCGAATAGCTGATAATTTATCGAATTATCTCCCATATATTAACAATAAAAACTGAATCTTTTGGTCAAGCTGCGTGACCATGCTCCGTGTAATGGTCTTTCTTGTTTAGAACTGATGCAATTTAGTCGATTCGTCGGATAATTGAAAAGGTATGGTACTATCTGTAAATTATGCGATTACTCATTGGAAAGAGAGCCACGCTGATTTCAGCACGAACGGGGCTACCCTCGCACAGAAGATCAACCTCAAATGACAGCGTTCGTGCTGTTGTGTTTCGTTGGTGTGTGCGAGACCGGAGGCTGCATAATCATCACTAGGCCACCATGGTGTAGATCACCATGCTGCATTGTTGTATTCGCAATGAGTGTGGTGACCACCACTCTTGAATCCAGGCTTTCCATCAGGCGGAGTAGAATCACTTTGACAGACCCATACATTAAAAGGAAATGGAAAAAATATTGAATAATATTAAAATACTAGTTTTTGCCTGCGGACCCACTCGCGTATATGTCTGTATTCTTCAAACTGATATAACTAACGTTTTTATTAACGAATCGATTGAAGTGAAACAAACGCTTAAGTAAATTGGAGAAAACGGCAACGTATTAGTGAAAACGCATTCAAATTGGTTAAGCCGTTTGAGATTAGCGTGCACAAACGTACAGTTAAACAAATATGTAGAAAAAAACTCTAAAAATCATTGTTTTGCGTTCAAAATTACCTGACCACCCCCACCCCACCCCACAAATATTAGTTTTTTATATATATCTTCCAAGTACAGGCAGAGACTAGTTACGATTGAATATACATTTTTTTACCAATTGTCCTCATATTTGAACAGGTTATGAGAAGAGCTTTAAACATGTAAATGTTAATACAGTATGTGTATTTAAAATTAAAATATGTATACTAGTAACTTTATAATACATTCACATTCTGGAGTAACGAGACATGACTGTGGAACGGGCAGACATATTCTCCAATTGCCCACGTCCATTGACAATTTGAATGCCTATTTTGTCCAAAAAATCGAAGACTAATAACAAAGACTCCAATATCGCAAAAAAATTTAATACGTATAGGCCCTAAGTAACAAAAATGTCTTAAAGAAATAAAATAAATAGAGCTTTTCCTTTTAAAATTTACTGGCAACAGCTGTTTCATTTGCATACTCATTCCTTGGCCCATCAGCAATGAAAAGAAAAAAAAATTAAATTACGAACGTGGGAGAGCCACACTTCGGCATGATTGGGCCGGTTTGACCGTACTGATACCACGGCCTCACAGAAAACAGGTGTGAAACAGCGCTTGCGCTGTTTTTAACTGAGTGATTAAGAACACCGTAGGCCCATTATGTTTCTATCAGATGTAATGGGGTTTAAAGAGTAAATAAATAAATAAATATTTCGGACATCTAACACACAACGCCATCTAGTCCCAAACTAAGCAGAGCTTGTATTATGGGTACCAGATAACTGATATGAATACATAAATCCTTTTTTTTTTGTAAATACATACATATTATACATAGAAACCAACCACCCAAACTCCGAAACAAATATTTGCAGATCATACAAACATTTGGTCCGACTCCGAATTCGAACCCGAGACCTCATGGACAACAGTCGCGTACGCTACCACTGCGCCACCGAGGCAGTCAAATGTAAAGAGTATAATAATTAACAAAATAAAACTACAAAATACATCAATTCGCCATGTTAAGGAGAACACCAATCAGAGCAAGTTACGTCACGTATATATAAAGATCACTTTTTCTGATATAATCAACGATCACTTTACTGTTTTTATAAGCTATAATTGAGAACGGTTATCCGACACGACTTTAGCGAGATCAGGACTGACGATTTTAAGTGTTCTTCGAGGCATGGGGGCTAAGACCTCAACTTCCAATCTCCGAGCTGTTCTTAAACATTACTTTAATCAAAAGCACTCAAAGATAATTATTAGCCAGACTCGAGATTCGAAAAAAAAATTCCATAAGTTATAGAGTTTGTTTAATAAAATGGCGTTGACAAATAAAAGCAGCCAATATTTCCCGCAAAAAAAATACTGATCGTAATATCACTTGTTTTAATTTACTGTGTTTCATTTGGTGATTTCTGTGTTTGGTTGCCGGCCTTTGGGGGATGGGGAGGGGGAGGGTTGAGGTATGGGCCTCCGGTATCGGTATCAATCACTCGATGAAACACAGCGCAAGCGCTATTTCACACCGGTGAAGCCGATGTATCACTACGGTCGAGCCGGCCCATTCATATTCATCAAAACTCCCA
>PKRV01001586.1:0-21144 GCA_003709505.1 Hyphantria cunea | reverse complement strand
GTTTTATTAATTCTATATTCTCTGTTCCGTACTTTTGTAAGTGAGTACTTAACTAATGTAGGATAAGGCTCTACGTAGCCTAATGACTTACGGGTAGGCCCATGGAACAAAGAAAGCTTCCTATTCCTGTGACCCTTTGACCGAATACTTCATCAACAACCCATAACGTCCCACTGCTGGGCCCGGGTCTCCTCTCAGGAGAGGGTTAATTCCATACGTCCCCACGCTGGCCAAGTGCGGGTTGGGGACTGGCAAGACAACGTTGTGGCTACGTAATCTTACCGTCGGATGTTTTCAAGCCGCCCAAAGGCCTCCAACTAAGCTTCACGACTGTTATCGTATGATAACAACCGGGACCGACTGCTTAACGTGACCTCCGAATCACGGAGACGCTCATGATAACATGCCACTAGCGGTCACCCATCTAGGTACTGACCGCGCCGTCGTTGCTTACCCTCGGTGATTGTTTCTAAACACCGAGTGCAACTGGGCTATGGGCGCCTCACCGAATACTTGCAGCTCTATTATCAATCTATACGTTTTAAGTACTTGTAGCTTTCTAGGTCATATGTCATACTAACTCCTGACTAAACCTCTTATTTAAAAATAATTACATTTCGTTCATTTCACAGTAATTTTAAAAATAAATATATAAATATTCCCGACAACGCCATCAGCCTAATCCCAAACTAAGCAGAGCTTGTACTATGCGTACCAGACAACTGATATAAAAACATATACTTTTTATGTAAATACATGCATACATTTTATACAAACACTGATACAGTGGGAGAGTCACACTTCAGAATGAAAGAGCCGGCTCGACCGTAGTGATACCACGGCCTCACAGAAAAGCAGTGTGAAACAGAGCTTGTGTTTCACCGAATGAGTGAGGATACCGGAGACCCATACCCCAACCCTCAAAGGTCAGCAATGAACTTGTGACCGTGTTCCGGGTGTCCATCCGTAAAGGTAATCGCTTACTATCAGGCGATTTTATAGGCTCCTTTGCCCCCTATACAATAAAAAAAAACAGAGAACACCTAAACCCAGAAGAAATACAGATCATACAAATATTTTCAAGCACAGTTGCAGTCGCATACGCTACCACTGCACCACCGAGGCAGTCAAATCACTTTAGATCTGTATTACTTCAGCAATTTTTTTATTTGAGATCCAAAAATGTATAAATAAAATACTAATGAATATTAATAAAAAACACTATACATACTATAAAAAGTTTCAGTCATAAGCTTAAATGAAAAAAAAACGTTAGTTATTACAATTACTTTACATATTCCTACCATCTGAGTATAGACTATAAATGACTAATATGTAATAATATTATAAAACTACAAAATATGCTAAGTTATATGGATATTGTTAGCACATATCGGTTTTGGTCGTAAGCACACATGCATTGTATTATGTATTTAAAAATAGACATAGCTGACGTCACAATATATTACTACAGATTACATATATGTATTAGGTAATGATATAACCTATGATACTATATTCAAAGGCCGCTCTCATTAGCACTTGGTTTTTGAAATGAAAATGACAAATTCTGGGTATTATGTAGGTCATTTGATAGGAGTATATCTGAATAAAACTGCCACAATTTTCACAACTTATTTTTGCTAACTCTCTGCTAGTCTGTGGTGGTGCGGGTGTCCATGGGCGGCGGTAATCGCTTACATCGGGCTATACATCTGCTCGTTTGCCCCCTATTCTACAAAACCATCTAGTAAATTAAGCCTCATTCATTAAAGGTCAGTAGTTTAGGTGGAATATGCAAACATACATAGACAGCTAAAACCAAAATATTACCCACATGGCTTCGCCGTAATCGGATAAAAATGAGGCAAAAAGAAAGATGAATTAATTTTACTGAGGTAATTTCTAAGTAGTAATACAATACAATACAAAAGTAATACAATACAGAATTTGGCTCAATAGTTTTTATCTGAAACAATCTCGAATAAAAGACATAGTACTTCACTGATAAAGAATACCTTACACTTTATTACCCCTGAGGTATTGAAAAAACCGTAAAGTGCAAATCGGACTCACGCAGGAAGAGTTTCGTATCATTACATCTATACATTTCAAGTGTCTGTTGCTGTTCTCAATATCGAGCAAAAACGAGCAAAAAAATCACGTTTGTTGCCTAGGAGCGTTATGTTGACCCTATAATTTGTTGTTATACTAGAAAATATTTATTTCATTATATTTTCTAGTATAACAACAAATAATAGGGGCAGCAGAAACACATCATCACTAAAAATTTTAACTGTCCATGACGGTTCTTAAGATACAGCCTGCAGATGGACGGACACACGGAGAGCGAAGTCTTGATAATAGGGTTCCTTGTTACCCTTAGGGTACGGAACTCTAAAAAGAAAGAAAGCATACATGCTTGTAAAAATTGCAGACATTAAAAAAAACCCACGTGTTATACACATTTACAATACAAACACATTTTATACATGTGTATAAAATGTGTACAATACATAAGTTATGTTGTCTAACTGATTATACAACCGCTGTCAATAACTTAGTGACCCTGTCATGGCTCTTATTTATAGACTATTCAGTGTTGCCAGATTGTAAATAGAGATTATTTAGGTATTGTAGACTGTTTGGCGGTTAAAACACCCACGTAAAGTCTATGGCAAGTATCATTTTCCCTTCCCTAGAAACTTCTGTTTACCCAAATAAAACCTGGGAAATTGGGAAAAGCAACATTTAACTTTAAAAATGTATTGGTTTGTTTGTTTGGGAAGATAACTGCTAGACAAAAAAACAATATATAATTAGAGTGAAAAACGTAGAGGGCGAAAGATCCAGTTTAAAAGATTTCGGAAAACTCAGGCAAATGATTCAGAAACTGTAGGAAACAGGACCATATAATATTAGTAGCTCACACGGAAAACCTTGTTTTGCCATAAAAAAAAAATTAGGGGTGGGTTACCCTTATCATTTAGAGGTATGAAATATAAATGTTAGCCGCTTCTCAGGCCTACCCGATATGCACGGAAAATTTCATAAAAATCGGTCCACCCGTTTCGGACGAGTTTGGTAACAAACACCGCGATACGAGAATTTTATATATTAGTTATACACGGTTTGTTCAAAAGCTTTTGCAAAGGTATAATTTTAGTTGCCGAGGCTGTTCTATATTATTGTTCACTAGTTCGATCCTAGGTCGAACAAAAATTCGTAAAGCAGATGTCTTGAGTTATATATAAGAGAGCATTTTATGTTATGTGTTTCTAAATATGGGTATATAATTCACTTTATACATACCCTAACAAAAATAAGACACATTTTTAAGCTAAGTTTATAATTTTTTTTTTTAATCGTTCTTTAGTATGATTATTTAAAAAAAATAACACTTCCACAAACATAAGTAGAAATTTTAAAGATTTTTTTTAAACATTTATAGAATAAAAATAATTTACACTAATAACATAATACTAAAAAAATACTATTGTAGTGTTTTTTAAAACTGTTTTTTTTAGTTTGACTTACCTACCTCAAATTACTTTTAATATTTATTTAATTAAAGAAAATTTTCTGAAATTTTCACTATAAAGTTAATTATACATTAACCATAAGCTTTTTCAAAAGAAACTCACCGCAACAGCTAACACAGCAAAACGTAGCATTTTCAAATGTCGAATTTCGTTGGCCTGCACAATAACTATTCTCACTTATTCAAATATACAGAGGCATTGCGCGCCGGCGCATACCTATATATACGTCGCAGCCTCCTATGACGTCACGCTCCCCCGCGCCCCGCCAAACCTGCTTTAAGACCCATCTTCGCGACATTTGACCTTCGTTTCGCGTACATTGATGATTTTATGATTAGAATCTTTCGTTTTTTTTTAAACCCATCGATGTATGAATAATTGAGGCTGGAAAGGGATGTTATTGTTTAACTCATCCAAGATGTAGGTATACCAGAATAATACACAATTTTGTTTTTCTTTCTTTTTGTAATTGGCAAGTTTATGAATTTTGGCGCGGCCTAGTAGCGATTTGTCAAAAAATATGTTATCTACAAACGTATTAGTCAATCAAAGTAAATATTATGTAACTTAGTAATTTATTAACGTGATTATTTACTGAAAATAGGTAATTTAGCATTCTACTTCGAGCGTAACTGTGATCATAATTAAAACTAAACAGTAGTTAAATTTGATCAGCCTGGATGAACTATAAATGGACTGGAAAAAAAAATATGGAATACCTTTTTCAGTTTTGCTATGAAAAAATAACTGAGGTTTATATTTAGTTAAATTTCAGTTTCTGTTTTGAGTCTGTATTTAAGTGTGAAAGAGATGGCGATAGGGAGGAGAATGTATTAATTAGACAGTGAAATGAACCCAGGAGAAAAAGTTAGGCCTCTCTTTCTAATCCTGAAGAAGTAACGCCTAAGTTCATTTATGCATGAAGTGGTGTAAAACTATTGTACACTGATAGTGTTTAAATATACAGAACTAAAGTGTGTGCCGTGCTCAATTTTCATATTCGTAAATTTTTATAAGTACTAGCTAACTAGCTACCGTGGGAGAGTCACGCTTCGGCACGAATAGGCCGGCTCGACCGGATTGATACCACGGCCTCACAGAAAACCGATGTGAAACAGCGCTTGCGCTGAGTTTCACCGAGTGAGTGAGGATACCGCAGGCCCACCCAAAAATGAGATTTCAAGCAGCCAGCTCTTGAACCCCCTTTTCATATTTATTATGTCATGCATAACATGCCTAACAGTGCCTAAAGACGAAAGTCTTCAATGCGTGCGTCCTACCTGTCATGACATACGGAGCCGAAACGTGGACGCTTACGGTTCAACTGGTCCATAAGTTCAAAGTCGCTCAGCGTGCTATGGTGAGGGCTATGCTCGGCGTTTCTCTGAGGGATCGCATCAGGAATGAGGTAATCCGGCAGAGAACCAACGTAATTGACGTAGCCCAAAGGATCAGTAAGCTGAAGTGGCAATGAACTGGCCTTATTAGCCGTAGAACTGATTACCGCTGGGGTAAACAAGTTCTTGAGAAGAGACCGCGTCTCGGCAAACGTAGTATGGGACGTCCACAGGCTAGGTAGAGGGAAGATCTGCGCAAAACGGCTGGCAGGAGCTGGACGCGAGAAGCCAAATATCGAACTAAGTGGCGTGAAATGGAGTGGCCAATGTCCAGCTGTGGACTGCGATAGGCTGACGATGATGATAATGATATCATGCATTACACAAAACGTATACAATTGAAAGAAGCAACACTACATCAAATCTAAATAAATGGCTAAAATTTAGCTAAACTTATATTGGTGTGACTACGGGTAAACGTTAAAGAGTCACAGTAATGTGACTATTGATCGGATTAAATTATGCATAGTCGCACCCGTGTTGCTATGGATAAGTAAAATTATTGTATGATATAAATATATGATTCATCAACAACCCATAATGTCCCACTGCTGGGCTCGGGTCTCCTCTCAGGAGAGGGTTAAGGCCATATGTCCCCACGCTGGCCAAGTGCCGGTTGGGGACTTGCAAGTTGTGGCTACGTAATCTTACCGTTGGATGTTTTCAAGCCGCCCGAAGGCCTCCAACTAAACTTCACGACTGTTATCGTATGATGAAAACCGGAAGCGACTGCTTAACTTACCTCCGAATTTCGGAGGTGCTCATGGTATCATGCCACCAGCGGTCACCCATCCAGATCCTGACCACGCCGTCGTCGCTTACCCACGGTGATTGTTTCCAATCACCGAGTGCAACTGGGTTATGACCGTATATGATTATAAAAAAATTAACTGTTATATTTTAAATGACAAACTAGACAAACTAATGCATGCATTTTCATTCAAAATGCTGTTATACCAAAGTTTGTTCAGCCAATGGTAGACATTACTCCATTTACGTATGCAATGTTAATATCACTTATACAGTCTTACATCACCTCACTCTAGATGATAATATTTGGTTACGCATTTAAAAGGGAACAAAACCCTAAATCAAATTTGTAAGTAGGATTTAAATATGATGATGGGCTAGAATATAAATTTAGTAGGGAGTAGAGCTACGCTGATTTCAGCACAAACGATTTGGTTTGACTAGAATGGACTTCCCTCTCACAGATGATCAACATAAAATGATAGCATTCGTGCTGATCGCTGATGCCGTGCGTGTTGCGTCGGTGAGTACGAGACTGGAGGCCCGAAGCTCTCAATAGCCCGCCATAGTGTGGATCACCAAGCTGCATTGTTGCATTATTCGAAATGAGTATGGTGACCACTACTCTTGGATTCTGCTCTTGCTTTCCATCATGCAGAGTACTCACTATGGCAGGCTCATAAAAAATGGTGATGGTCATTAAAATATGCGCTCATAGCCGAGTTGCACTCAATGATTGGACTCAATCATCGTAGGTAAGCGACGACGGTGCGGTCTATACCTGGATGAGTGACCGTTAGTGGCATGATACCATAAACTTCTCCGTGATTCGGAGGTTACGTTAAGCAGTCGGACCCGATGGCTCTCATAGGACAACAGTCGTAAAGCTCAGTTGGAGGTCTTTGAGCGGCTTGGAAACATCCAACGATAAGATTACGTAGCCACAACGTTTTCTTGCCAGTCTTCAACACGCATTAGGACAGAGTGGGGATGTATGGCTCTCTCCTGAGAGGAGACCCAAGCCCAGTCGTGGGACATTATGGATTATCGATTAAAGTATAAAAGAGTTTTGAGAAAATAAAACCTAAAAACTACAGAACAAGTTCCTCCTTTCAAGTCAATTTCCTTGGAGGTATCTTAAGAACGAAAACGTTTATTATGTTTTTATTTTACTATGCCTAATCAGTAATAGGATGGCATACCAAATCAAGGACATTAATATATTAAAGAGTCTTGAGTTCCGCTGGTACTTATGAGCATAATTCCTTAGCAAGAAAATACAAATGCTAAAACTAAACACTACCTACTGAATGATGGTTTACAAAAATCTTTAAATATCTGCTGATGTCCCTTTGATCAATATCGCATCACACATCAACAATCTTTACCAGTCCACAGCTAAACTTTGGCCGCTTCTTAGGTTTGGTTTTGGCTTACTATATCACAACGGACAGACTAGAGGCCGTACATCAATCACGTTATGTTTTTTAGCACATTTTGACCCCCCGTCCCCCTTGGTGATACGTGGTGAGGTTTAAGAAACATCTCTCCTCTCCCACACCTAAAATCACATGTATTGTTAGTAAATTTTTAGAATATTATCTTTAAATACAGGTAAAAAGTATAATCTGAGTTTATTCTGAAATTAATAACCATGATAAAAATGTCTAGACAGAAAGGTTGCAGGTTGTTTTTGATTGGTATTAAAATAATATTTAAAAAATGGTGTAATCATGCGAATAACAAATATTTTACTAGTAAATAGCACACCATGCAGTAAACCTCTCTCGTAAGAAATTTAAAAAATAAATACATGTGGTACCTTACTTCATCCCCCCTCCCCCTTATGAAATTTGGTGATTTTTGCAAAACTCTCTCCCCTACTTTCAATCCTCACGTGATTAATGAACGAAACACTACGTATTTTAATCCGTCACCACAGAACAATATTTGACTGCATATGTTTTATGATTAGTTAAAACCTGGGAAGAAACTAACGTCTAAGATACAGGCTCGGCCTAGTTTAGACGTTAGTGGTCATAGCCATATTGTAGAAACCCAGTTTAAGAGTATATTATAACACATATCTAGTTATAAAAAAACAATTGTATTGTCGTGGTGTTGGTATTATGTCAATAAAGAATTATTAATATTAATTATCTTTATAGTTGGTCTAGTTTAAGCGGTTGCCACGCCGCTTTTTACTGCGCCAAGTGTTGTAGGTTCAAATGTGTATGTAAAGTTTCCCGCAACCCAGAATGTAGAAAATATCTCATCATCACTTCTTCTTTTCTTACCTGATTACAATAGGACCGAATCAGGAATAAGGAAATCCCTTTCAAACACAAAATAGCTATTTAATTTAATTCAGATAGGAGAAGTTTAATCTATCATTCATATTTCGAAACTCCCACAGATTGAGAACCCCTTCCAATCTTTTTTTGCAGTTGGGTAAAATAGATGTAGTCATTAGCGCTTTCTTTATGTGATTCATGTCTACCCAATAAAACAAAACTCTTGTTTACCGCAAACCCTACTTGAGCACCAGTCTTACATATTCTTTTTTTATTGAAAACTATTATCATTATTACCATCAATTCATAATAAAACTCCCTTCGTTCACAATTTCCTTGTACCTTATATTGTCCGTGAGTATAATTATCATTAAAATATCTGTGTTTTTAATCATTAAATCCATGATTGACAGTCACAACCCCTTAAAATAGACGTTATATGGAAGAAAACCACTTCAAAAACAGTGTTCCTCAAATATTTGTATTTAACTGGTTTTACGTTTATCTACTAAATTATATACTATGATCTTTAAACTAAGAGACCGCTATTGGTATAAGTTGTTAATAAACAATACTAATATTATAAACTATTAAGAAACTTATGTTTTACTTAATTCAAACGACAAAATCACTACACCGATATCAATCCAATTTGGCACGGATACCTTAGTTTTCGAGGAAGTGTATAAGCCACTCTTTAACGCGATAACCGGCATACACTCGGTTGGAACCTAACGCAAGTATTTCATAAAAAGAATGTATATACTTCAGTTTTTGCTTGTGTAGTCAGAACCTACAAGACCTGACCAGGTATACAACCAAGAAAAGAACAAGCTCCAATTTAATTGCCCGTTTGAAATCGTCAAGAGTAGCGTCTGACTCTGCTCTTTAGTTGTGAGGTATTCTGTTGGGCCAAGGTATTCTGGTGAATGTCAATCAACGTATTACCGTCCACTGCTAAACGAAGGTATCATCCAAGGAGCGTTAGCTATCAAGGTTTTGGGCAGTCCGCATCCATCCGCTACCAGCCTGATTGCTTACTCTGCTTGCTCTAAAAAAATCTACAAAAAACTTTGAGCACCTTTATATCCGGGTTGTTAAAACATCACCGTTTTGTGAAATTAAAGCCAGAATATTTCTTGTTAAAGAGAGTGTACATCGGGTGCTTAATACGAAACTGCTTTTTAATGGCCACTTGTTTTGTACAATACAATTTATTCATATGACTATCTTACATATATTATGCATTCCTTTATAATCATTCAAATTGGTCTTCTGTTTGTATTTTTTTTAAACTTTCAATACAGCTTTTCTAAATACCATGTTAATCTTACTAAGCAAGTTAAAGCAAATAATAAATAAATAAATAAATATTTCGGACATCTAACACACAACGCCATCTAGTCCCAAACTAAGCAGAGCTTGTATTATGGGTACTAGATAACTGATATTAATACATAAATACTTTTTTTTTGTAAATAAATACATATTATACATAGAAAACACCCAAACTCCGAAACAAATATTTGTAGATCATACAAACATTTGGTCCGACCCAGGATTCGAACCCGAGACCTCATGGACAGCAGTCGCGTACGCTACTACTTCGCCACCGAGGCAGTCGACAAAGCTTCTTTTTTATTGAGGGGCCGGAAAATAATATCGGATCTCCGGCTCCTCGGTGGCTTGAAGAGTCATGTGGTAAATTCCCTAAACACCACCTCAGCGACTGGTCTTAGGCTAGAGTGCTGGGTGCTCTGAAGAGTACACAGACCATGTTATTTCAGCTCCCCCAGGATTGAAGCCGCGCCTGCCCAGACTCTATCCTGGGGAAGTCTGGACTTCCCAATGCCTATCGACCTAATCATTATATTTTGCGACCTGGCCGTCCTCCTACCACTGACCGCATCAATCAATCTCCAACCAGAGGTCCCGCCTCGTTGACAACTTGCGGCCCTGTTAACAGCTAGTATCACAGCTGACATCGTCAACACTCAGGATCGACCCTCTCCGTAGACAGTTGGCCTAAACCTCCTTTTTACGGAAAGGCCTATGTCCACTGGCCGGCTATTAAAGACTGTTAATGTATGTATGATCATCATCATCATCATCAGCCTATCGCAGTCTACTGCTGGACATAGGCCTCTCCAATTTCACGCCACTTAGTTCGATCTATGGCTTCTCGCATCCAGCTCCAGCCAGCCGTCTTTCGCAAATCATCGCTCAGGCGAGGTATGTATGATGTACGATATAAAAGACACGTATTTTATTTTCCTATTAGTTTATTTAGCGAGTTGAATCTTTAAAGCCATTTCGCATGTTGCTTATTCAATCTGCATTTCGCTTCCTAACTCCCAGACTAATCTGCCTCTTAATATTCTTGGCTTGCTTCTTTAGTAATCAAGATTTTGTCAAATCAATTATTCTGAGATAAACGTACTTACTCTCTATTCAGACTGTCACTTTTCCAATAACTGTCGTTCTGGCATGATTGAGTAATAAACGTGCATCCATATTGAATCGCAAATAAAATTTTGATTGTTTTTCTACCACAAGTACACTACTCATCATTCAAGTAGTTATACAGGTAAAAAATTAAGTAGATATACGTTGTAAGAAATTCGGACAACAAATCAAAGAATATCCTTATCTAAAAAAAATGCAATAGTCCAATAAAAACAAATCTTCATAGAACGAAAAAAATAGCACCATATCATTCCCATACTTGTTATAATGCATTTATTTTGACGATTTGATATCTATACGGTATACTTAAACCAGATTTATCATAAAATTTATTTCTTTAAGTGAATTCCGTGCACATTTTATCTTGTTAATATATTAACGAGTGTTACGCAGAAAAAAGGTTGCGTTATCGGCCTAATTTGTAATTGAGTGATCATATATCACTATGTAAATATATATTAGCTTCTTTTAACCTTTGAGGTACTTATTTAGTTTTGTGATAAGCAATGAGATACCCGCAGGATGATCTGCATTAACTTGCTAGATGAAAATTAAATAATAGAAAGACAAAAGTTCTATTTTGTATGTTATCGAGCTTATCCTTTTAAACAATATATGTCTAGCAGTGGCTTATTAAAGACAGTTTATGTAAAACATAACATATATATTTTTTAGATTCATTTAGAATTTAAGATTCAACGATTAACATAACCTTTTTACTATAATGATCGCTACGAAAGTTCAATAAATAAAAACAGCAAACAAAAGATGTGTTTATTAAAGTCAATATTTATATCGTGAGTATTTTTATTCCTATATATATATTTTATATGTATGGCGCTGCTAAAATGACTCTACACTGCCTGATGGAAAGCATAAGCAGAATCCAAGAGTGGTGGTCACCATACTCATTGCGAATGTGGACAATGCAACAGTACAGCATCACCATGCTGCATTGTTGCTGTTTAAAAAACAGGCCGCCATAGTGTGGGTGGTGACCCACACTATTTCGGCCTATGAGATGTTTTTTCACCACTGGGCCTCAATATAATCATATAATCAAAATGAAGACAAACACAAAATATTTATTCCACCCGTAGACTATTAAAGGTATATAAAGGAATTAATAAATTGTTAAATTATTCATAAAAATCATCAATCACTATGTATATTAAACTCTGTTTCATAAGAAACTAGCGAGCGGGTCCAGCTTCGCACGGAAGTCAATTCTTAAATTTTCTCTACATTACAGTATTACACATATCATTCATCAATTACTGAAATCATCATCTTTGGAATCATTCTATCAATTGTCGCAAGCCGCTTTAAAATCCTGTGAGTAGTTGTAAAGATCTAAGTATGCAGACAGCGGAAAATACTTAATTTAATATTATACTATGTAAAGGTATAGTTTCCAGATCTTTTTTTATCATTTTAGTTTTGACAGTGACAAAAATGACATAAGTTATACAAATGTCAATTTTATGTTAAAATACGCACAGGATCATTGTCCTCGCTACAAATTATACAATATGTATTGTCATTACAAATGTCGTTTGGTGTGGCGAATTTAAAAATGGCCGACCACCTGCTGTCACCGATAGATCTTATTTAAGTTGTTTTTGTACTTAAGAAGTTTTTTATATCAAGTATTATTTTTATGCAACATTAGGAAAAAAAAATGTATAAAAATAGTATTTTAATTCAATCTGATTTGTGGTTTTGTCGGTTGCCAACTTTTTTTACTATCTAGGTAGCAAAAGAGCAGACAGATTATTTAATCTCATTTATAGGCACCGGTAGGGTGCCTCTATTGCACGATCCAGAATTTATAGTTTCGTCGTTTCCTTTGTTACTCTGTAGTTCGACGTATCTTCTGTAGATCCCGCTATAGGTGTTTCCGTTTGCGATGTAAGTGGAAGTCGCCACGCATATACTTAGGTCTAAATAAATATATACTCGTACCTATTGATATATATGCAAATATATTCCATATATATATGGATATATGGAATATATTTACATATATAGAATATATTACAATACGTGAGGCAAAAAAACTGTATCCCTGTTTACGAAAATTATTCGAATGGAGGAGTATTGAATTATTTATGGTTAAAGTTTATATGGAGGAAGAGTGGAAAACCTGAAACGAAATAATAAAAAATATTAAATAAATTATGGTCTCAAATCTGTAATTCTTTATGAGAATAAGTTTCTTAAACCCGATGGTCGGAAATCGACCACTAGGCGACCACTGTCTAAACGCCAACATATTATAGATACAAATACACTTATGTTAATTAGTACAGGTTTGATTTTACAAGTGTCCAGCAACATAGTGAATAATTTTATTTCTTTAATATTACTGACCCAAAAGGTCACGCAGGAAACCGTATCCAAAATTCACATGCCTTGTTGTAATAGGTCAAGGTGTGACCAAGTTATCATTCATCTAATAGTTACACCACTGTGTAAACACACTGGGTAACGAAAATTTATTGGCCGGAATTCATGGAAACGGATGAGTGATGCGTAATTGAATATCAACGTTACACTATAAATCTGGCTCGAAGGACCATATATTTACGGGTCGCGTACGCAGCCTGTTGAATGATAAGACGTTGCTTGATCTTATGCTATTTATTTTATGCAAACATTTTTTGCAAATGACTTATTAAAATAATGATATAATGTGGAGTGATTAATACTAGTGAGTACAACCTGTGATTGCTAAAAGTGCCCTGATTTATAATAGTTTTCCCGATATAAAATGTATTTAAAATGCTGACCGCTCCAAATGTACGGTAATTGGCCCGTATATTAAACATTATTTCGCGACTGCTGTGCAGTCTCGGGTTCGATTCCTGACACGGACCAAATGTTTGTATGATCTGCAAATATTTATTTCGGAGTTTGGGTGTTTTCTATGTATAATATGTATGTATTTACAAAAAAAAAGTATATAAGTATTAATATCAGTTATCTAGTACCCATAGTACAAACTCCGCTTAGTTTGGGACTAGATGGCGTTGTGTGTTAAAATGTCTGAACATATTTATTTATATTTATTAGCACGGATTTAAGAGAATTAATTAATTCTACTCGAAATATGTTCTACCAGCTGATGTGTGGTTAAGGATACAGAATACGAATTGTCACCATCCCTGTTCATCCCTTACGTTTGATAAGAGCTGACATAGGGTTAGCGCCGACAGACGGAGTGACGGCGAGGAGACTGTTTCAGTAACAATTTAAATTCAAAGTAAAATTATAATAAATTATAAAATAATTATATCCTTGTACTTGTGACAGCCCTATACCATTAAGCGACTGTTTTTTCGTGGACAATTGCCAAAGTTCAAGGTTGTACTTTGAAATATCAGCGATGTGCCATTTGGTTGTTCGTGAAACTTGTCTGAATAGTGTCAATTAGAAAGTGTTGTTAGTAATCCAAGATAGTCTTTAAATTCTATGATTATGATATAATTGGAAAATTGTTAATTAAGAAAAATACTACAAATTACCGTACTAATAAAATAAATTCCAAAGAGACTGTCTAACCGATTTTAGTCAAAGTTGTCATAAATATACTTTGGATGCCTGAGGACATAGTCTTTTATCGCGATAACCGCCATACATGCGAGTAAAAGTTAGATGCTTCATAAATAATAATAATAATAATGTTCTCCTAGCCGATTCGGCCACGACGGCCATTCTCAACGGAGACCAGTCAACTACGCAGAGGATATTATAGAGCACAAGTGTGTGCGAAAACACAGGTGCACTCTCTGTTCGCTCTCTCTTAAAAGCCGATGGGATGGTTAATCGACACGATAAGGGAAGGATCAGGCGTAGGACCGACAGCTTTACGTGCTCTCCAAGGCACGGGCTTTCAGACCCCAACTTCTAAAAAGCTGTTAGATTTGCCCCTACGAAAAAGTGCTTAGCGCGGCCAAAGAAGTTTTGTGACGTCAGCACGTCGGTGACGCAGTGACACTAACTCATAAGATTTCTCCTACGAAAAAGCGCTCAACGCGGCTAAGTAAGTTTTGACTTCAAAAAACACGAGGAAGCTGCTAAAAATATTAGGGGTGTTCGATCAACAAGCTTCCGTCTACATCATCAGATTAATCACAGATCTCCATTATATAGAACTGTTTTTACAAAAACAGCAACAAATTCCACAATATAATATTCAAAAATGAAACCCAGTCGGGGTGCAATCTGTTTCAATTCATGACTTTGTTTTGTCAACTTCGGATTAAAACTTCATAAAATCCAAAGTAGGTAGGTATTTCAAATTGTTGGATCGAAATTCAAAAAGTTTATAAAACGTGTCTTAAATGTAATTATGTGTGTTAGAAATTATATTAAAAAAACCGTTATATATATTCGTAATCACCGTTAAAAATGATATATTTTAATACTTTCACACTCATATTTTTTTGAGATTACTTTTTGACGCCAGAAAGTCTTAGTTTCGTTTTTTTTTCATTTTTGTTGTACCCAGTGTCACTCTCACGACTAAGACGAATCTATTGACGCCACTCAAATAAAAATATGACAAGACGTTTAGGTTCCAGGGCGTGCAAGAAATATACACACATGCGTACGAATACATACCAAATACACTCGAAAAACATAACCCTCCTTCTTTCGCAGTCAGGTAAACATAAAGACTGACCTGTGGACTTTTTTCTTGATTTAGTTGGCCTAGTGGTTTCAGTGGTCGCCACACCACTTCCTACTGCGCCAAGTGTTGTGGGTTCAAATCCTACATGGGACAACACTTGTGTGATCCATAAATTGTTGTTCTAAGTCTGAGTGTAATTTGTGTCCGTTTCATGTATGTTTGTAAAGATCCCCGCGACACAGGAATGTATATTCCTAATGCAGGAGTTGTCTTAAAAAAAATAAAAATTAAAAAAAAAATCTTGTAAAAGTTATTTTTCTTTTTAAACAATCAGGAACTTGAACCGTGAGTCACAATTTTATTATTAACCACATTGTTTTATAATTGAATATTGAATGAACTGGTTACTCTCCACAGTTTCGAAGTTTTTTTCCTCATTTATAACTTGACATTTAGCATTTGGTTAATAATAAGTCAAATGGCTGGTCTCGTAGGTATACTTTTAACATACACCTGTTCAATAAAAAACTAAGCGAATTTGCCTCAAAAGTGTTAGGATATATTTTCTGGGTGAAAACCCGCACGGGCTGTCAGTCATCGCCTCAACTGGGCTAAACAGCAACATGTTGGCATTGAACCGACTAAAATTAAACGGAGCTCTTTCCTCAACTTGGTGACTAATGTACCCCAGAAAATAAATCTCAATAACTTTATTACACCAGCCGGCCAAACTCGACGACCCTTATTTTTTTGTGGAATATGAGCCAAACGGGCACACTTATCGTCAGATGGTAAGCGATCACCGGCACCCGTGGACACCCGCAACATCAGAGGTAGCACAAGAGCGTTGCCGGCCTTTGGGAGATGGGAAGGTGGATAGGGTGAGGGGTTGAGGAATGGGCCACCGGTATCCTCACTCACTCGATGACAGACAGCGCAAGCGCTGTTTCACACCGGTTTTCTGTGAGGCCGTGGTATCACTCCGATCGAGCCGGCCCATTCGTGCCAATGGTGGCTCATCAGGCGAAAAGTCTGCTCGTTTGCTTCCTATTTCATAAAAAGGTTTCATCTTAGAAGGGAGGTTTTTATCTGCCCCTACAAATATACAGTTTTAATTAAGAGACAAATATTTTGAGGAAGGGGAATGTATACATATGTATGGAAATTGTTTAAGATTAAAGTAGAAACTAAAAACAGGTCATATAGGCTAGTTTTTGAAACTGAAGTCAATAACCAACTGACCAATAGCCTCGTAGAATACATTGTACATTGTGCAAAGGTGCATGAATGCACAGCGCGATCAGGCAGGTCGACGCGATGTGTCACTTTGCGGAATGTTTTTTTTTAAATTCGAATTTAACAGGTATGGCTTTTTTACGACACTGCGCACAAACAAGCAGACAGCGACTAGTCAAACTTACTAAATTTTACCTCTCTGACACTGCTCTTGTAGGACATTATAGTTGTTTCACAGAGTAACACGTAGCCATACACAGGCGTTCCCCACCAAAACAATCTAACTAGTTTAATGACGTAATTATTTAAATAATATTGTTTTTAAAATAATTTGTTTAACATTTTCAGATGTTAAATGTCAAAAGTTATGGTGTTTTTGAAACTGAAGATATAC
This sequence comes from Hyphantria cunea, assembly GCA_003709505.1. Lineage (NCBI taxonomy): Eukaryota > Metazoa > Arthropoda > Insecta > Lepidoptera > Erebidae > Hyphantria > Hyphantria cunea. The sequence continues at coordinate 4,429 of PKRV01001586.1, read as the reverse complement.
ATAGACAATTCAAATATAGAACAATATAAATATTGAATCAATTTAGTTGTTATATTTAAAAATTATATTAGCGCAATTTAATTTGACCACCGCCGTCTTGATATAGCTTCAAACATCAAAACAAACATTACTCATTATTGTTGTGTTTGTACAACGAAAACCACTTATTGCATCACGAAATGACGTGATATTTTTACAAATTTAAGTACTATTATTCATTATTCGGACAAATTATGAATGACTTACTCAACGGAACGCAGATTTTTAACGGATGTGCGAGTACCCAAGAAACATCAACAAAATACAAGGCTTTTTTTTTACGTGGTGGAATGCATTTACGCACTTCGCTCCTCCCCCCCCCCATCCCCGCGGGGACAGAGGTTTCGCTTTATATGGGACTCCTGACTGACTCGCCAGACTACCCACTATACCACCACGGTGTGCCACTTTGCGCCTGACACGGGAGAGATCCGGGAACCGCTTTCTTACGCCATCCGGACCCCTCCCTGCGCCTGCCCGCACTGATGCGGGCACCGTCTCCGATGGTAAACTCTCAAGGTGGGCGACGTACGGCACACGCATTACGTCGCCCCCCCTCGCGGGTGGCCTCTAAGCGGATGGAGGGGAAAACCCGTCCCGCCCATCCGCGGCCACACTCAGGGCGGCATGAGGCGCTGGTAGGCGCGCCTCCGCCGCCCGGTTCGCCGGCGGCGGATCGGGTCCGAGTGGAGATCGTCCTCCCGGGCCTTCTCCGCCGCCTCCTCCCTGATCGATCGATCGAGATCCCTTCCTGAGAGGGGTCCCGATGTATTAATTCGATATAATCCGATTCCGATACACCACCCCACCGCAAACAAACGTCAAAAAAAGAGTTGGTGTCCCTTCTGCTATTCTTCTGAAGAAGTTCTCTTATCAAATGACTAACCACCACGCGTCTTTTGTTCGCAATAACAGCATGCGGTCAACAATCCCGAAGAAAAGAAGTTTAGAATACCGTTGTAATTTACTTCCCAACAAATATATTGTAACTAAAAACGGTGACCGAGGTGTGATAATACAATTTATTAAGGTCCCTTTGCAAGTCAGGTTTTGTGTTACAAAATTTCCTTAGTAAAAAAGCACTTGATTTATATTTTAACTAGCAACCCGACCCGGCTTCGCTCGGGTTCTTTACGGAAAATATAATATAGACTACGTTGCTCTGAGAGAGTGCCTCTTAAATTTTTCCGACGTTTTTCGTTATATTTTAGCCAATGTACTCAAAAATTAAACAAATTATACATCGCAAACCTTCCTCAAGAATCACTCTATATATTGGTAAAAAACGTAAAATATCTTTGCAGTATCTTTTGAGTTCAACGCGAACAAACAAACAGACAGACGCGGCGGAGGACTTTGTTTTATAATATGTAGTGATGAAAGAAAAAAGAAATAAAAAACCTTACAAGGAAACGAGCCAATGAATAAATACATTTATTAAAATATATTAGTAACTGTTCTTTTGCGATTGGGTAGGTACCTACAGCTCTCATCTATAATTGATACTTAGTTTTAAAATAAAATCTAACCAATTTCGACTACACGGTTGGCCTAGTGGTTTCAGTGGTCGCCACGCCACTTCCTACTGCGCCAAGTGTTGTGGGTTCAAATCCTACATGGGACAGCACTTTGTGTGATCCATAAATTGTTGTCCTAAGTCTGGGTGTACTTTGTGTCCGTTTCATGTATGTTTGTAAAGATCCCCGCGACACAGGAATGTATATTCCTAATGCGGGAGTTGTCTTTTTAAAAAAGAAAACAAAACAAAAAAGAAAAGAAAGAAAACAAATTTCCTTATCTTTCATATATCCCCTGAAGCTGCGATGTATCTGGGCAATATACTGCGCCATAGAAAATTTGATGATAGCTTTTATATTGAGCAATGTTTAAACTCACTAATGATTTAGGTAGGTATATTACGGATTTATTATACAAGGGAGCTTAAAACTAGAATTACAGTAGAAAAAATGTTATCTTACTAGATTATGACAACTTCAAACTAAGAATAGTATATATAATGTACTATTTAGTATATGTAGCTTTTATTTATGTTCCTTCTGTTTAAGCTTTAATGAGAGAACAGGGGAAGAGAGAAACCACATGTCCTTTTTAATTCACGTTATTTAGTCAATGAGATTTTCCAGTATAGCGGCGCAATTGGAAGAGATATAAAGTGGCAAAGTTGAAATTGGCAAAGTGATCATCAAAATCTGTAAAATTACCAATTTTCAAAACTCCCGGAAAAGTTTCCAGGTTAGTTAGTTCCAGGAAGTTAATATGATTAATGAGCGTGATCAATATTTCCATTCCTAGAAGGAATTCTAGAAAGATATTCCATAAATATTTAATGAATATTTACTAAAAGACAAATTCCGCATTAGAAATGTACCCTTCGCACAAGAGACTTTACATACTTAACTTAAAATTTAGGGAACGAGAAAAACACCCTGACTCAGAAAAGCAATTTGTCTACCTCATAAAGTATATGTGGTAATCGAACCCACAATACAAAGCACAGCAGGAAGCACCGCAGCGAAGTGACCGTTAAAACTACTGCGCCAACGTTGTAGTCAAATGTCCTCAGTTGCGCCTTTATTGACTCATCCCTATAAAATGTTNACTTCGCTCCCTCCCCCCGCGGGGACAGAGGTTTCGCTTTATATGGGACTCCTGACTGACTCGCCAGACTACCCACTAAACCACCACGGTGTGCCACTCTGCGCCTGACACGGGAGAGATCCGGGAACCGCTTTCTTACGCTATCCGGACCCCTCCCTGCGCCTGCCCGCACTGATGCGGGCACCGTCTCTAGATGTTTTATACTCTCAATTTAGGCGACGTACGGCACACCCGTAACGTGGTGGCCTGTGAAGTGGATGGGGGGAAAACCCGTCCCGCCCATCCGCGGCCACACTCAAGGCGGCATGAGTCGCTGGTAGGCGCGCCTCCGCCGCCCGCGTCACCGGGGGCTCCAAGTGGAGATCGTCCTCCCGGGCCCTCTCCGCCGCCTTCTTCTGCGAGATGACTTCCTCGCAGAATAATAATGCAATATGGTGACGCGCAATGAGTACCAATTAATCAAATTAAATCGTATTTTAACACACGTTATTTAATGGGCAATCATCATCATGGGGTAGCCCTCGCGATCATGAGTGGCCTCTTTTACGAAGGAATTGGATTGATGACATCGTGGACTGGACTGGACTAAAGTATCACCTATTAAAGAGACTGTTCAACCTTACGACTTTTTTCTGTAATCTAACAAAATCCGCAAACAAACGTCAAAAAAAGAGTTCGTGTCCCTTCGCTATTATTCTGAAGAAGTTCTCTTATCAAATGACTAACCACCACGCGTCTTTTGTTCGCAATAACAGCATGCGGTCAACAATCCCGAAGAAAAGAAGTTTAGAATACCGTTGTAATTTACTTCCCAACAAATATATTGTAACTAATGTATTAGAAACTGTTCTTTTACGATTTGGTAGGTACCTACAGCTCTCGTCTATCTACTTGATACGTAGTTTTAAAATAAAATCAAAACCAATTTCCTTATCTTTCATAAATCCCCTGAGGCTGCGATGTATCTGCTCTCTACTGCGCCATAGAAAATTTAATGATAGCTTTTATATTGAGCAATGTTTAAACTCACTAATGATTTAGGTAGGTATATTATGGATTTATTATACAAGGGAGCTTAAAACTAGAATAACAGTAGAAAAAATGTAATCTTACTAGATTATGACAACTTCAAACTAAGAATAGTATATATAATGTACTATTTAGTATATGTAACTTTTATTTATGTTCCTTCTGTTTAAGCTTTAATGAGAGAACAGGGGAAGAGAGAAACCACATGTCCTTTTTAATTCACGTTATTTAGTCAATGAGATTTTCCAGTATAGCGGCGCAAGCGGAAGAGATATAAAGGGGCAAAGTTGAAATTGGCAAAGTGCTCATCAAAATCTGTAAAATTACCAATTTTCAAAACTCCCGGAAAAGTTTCCAGGTAACCCCAGGTTCAAAAATAGGGGGTTACTTTGGAAGTTAATATGATTAATGAGCGTGATCAATATTTCCATTCCTAGAAGGAATTCTAGAAAGATATTCCATAAATATTTAATGAATATTTACTAAAAGACAAATTCCGCATTAGAAATGTACCCTTCGCACAAGAGACTTTACATACTTAACTTAAAATTTAAGGAACGAGAAAAACACCCTGACTCAGAAAAGCAATTTGTCTACCTCATAAAGTGTATGTGGCAATCGAACCCACAATACAAAGCACAGCAGGAAGCACCGCAGCGCAGTGACCGTTAAAACTACTGCGCCAACGTTGTAGTCAAATGTCCTCAGTTGCGCCTTTATTGACTCATCCCTATAAAATGTA
>PKRV01001585.1:310538-399963 GCA_003709505.1 Hyphantria cunea | reverse complement strand
CGCAGACGCTGACGCAGACGCAGACGCAGACGCACACGGAGACACAGACACAGACACAGAAGCAGACGCAGACACACACACAGGCGCACACACACACGAGTCTGTGTCCACGCATCTTATTCAATTTTAGTACCACCTTTTAACCTGAAATCTATCTCTGTAACAGCAGAACACTAACTCCCGAGTCACAGGAATGCCTAGTTTGGGAGTTAGGGTTAGTCTAATTGTGTGACCTTTAATTAAAACCTTTAGTTTTAAGGCAATTGTAAAAGGTAATTTATAACAATAAAGATTACTATAAAAGGACATGTAACGTCACTCCTTGATCAGCCGCCGCACGGTACGGAGCGTCGAGGTTGCACTACCACAAACAAAGTTAAGTAAATTTGAGATCGTAATAACGTCGCCTTTATTCCTTGTGATAAATAATAATTATTTATGATAATAATCAATTTAAACCTATTACTATGTTGCTTTATTACTAAAATTAATTAATATCTTATATGAATTGAAATTATTACAATCTTCTATTTCTTTTAGTCTACCATTTTTAATAGTAGCTTGAAGCACAAATAGTTTTCTGACGGAAAGAATTTTGGTGTTGGCATAAAGTAAGTAAATGAGTTGGGTATCGGAATGGCTTACCTAGCATTACCTTAAGTACCGCACTTTGTGCTCTTGGTTTTGGCGGCTCCACCCACGCCGGTGTGCAGTGTGATGACGGATTGACACAGCGCTAGGTATATCATCTGCAAGGTATCTGTATCTGCGCAATATCTAAGCGATTTGTGGATGTAAATAACTCTCCTAATTTTTGCAACGATACACTCACACGAGCACCGAACAGGATCAAAGCATGTGTGTACCCTTATCACAAAATCTGTCCCAACTTTGTTCCTATTACTAATATGAAAAGGTATAAAGTTCGTTTTATTCACATTACGGGATAGTTCGTCAAGTGTCGGCTGCACACACGGGTGTGCATAAGCGGTACACTACAATTGGCCGTCGATTTTTTAAATTTCGATTCTCTTATGACACCAACCAAATTCACGCTACGTTAGCCTAGTTTTTAATCTACATATCTTTCATACTTCTCATAACTCGCAAAGAAGGAACGAACAAAAAAAAAACTTTTTAGTGCCGCGTCAAATTGACAAAAAGGCGCCATTCTCGCAACACGGGTGTTAAGTGCTACCAAGAATTAGTGAAAAAATGTATAAAAGGAGGAATCGGTGAGTACATTTATATGATACACATACAGAATTACTGGGATATTAATGAAGTAAATCTGTGCAGTGAGATTCATTTGAGAAATAGTGTGAACATGGAGTAAAATGTAAAAAACTTTTAGAGTATGTTTATTTTTACGCGAGTTTTACAGATATTTTGTCACATTATTTATAAAAATAAGCTTCGGTGTGTTCTGATATGTACTACCCGTGCGCGATAAGTTGAGACCTGAGTGCGGTGACGTCACGACAAAAAAATGCGGTGCCACCTGTACACTGCGGGCGTCATAGGGTAGGTGCGCGGGTATGAGGGGAGGGGTGACGAATTCCACGCGGGTCTCAAGTTATCGCGCACGAGTAGTACATAAGTATTTAGATTATTTGTCTGCTACATTGGTAATACTAGTTCTTTGTATTATTACATTACTTAGGTGTAATCGTGTTTCAAACAACACGAAATAACAATTCTCGCCATTTCGGAGAACTCGCCATTTCGGAGACCGGAGTGATACCACGGCCTCACAGAAAACCGGTGTGAAACAGCGCTTACGCTGTATTTCATCNGGTGTTGGAACTACTGCTCTCTATTGGCCTGTACGGGCGTTCTGTATGGCGGGGATCAGTGGTGGCCGATTTTTTCTGCGGGTTCTACAGCTCCCCAAGAGATGGTGCTGTCCACGAAATATATTACACAGGCCTACATGTGGGCAGAATCATTTTTCTTACACACTTGTTCGCTCATGTTCATACAGTTATCTATGTAACTAAGAAATAAATTAGTACTTATCTATAAATACAAAACACGCTTCATTTAAGAGTCCCTGTATTTCCGCACCTTCAATAATAACTAAAATCGTAAACGCTGAATGATGAACACAAGGCAAAGCCTGTACGGATACCAGGTTGCTTATTGACGTACTTATATAATTCTAAAAACATACATATTGTAGATAAATTAAGCCCAGACAGAAAAATGATCATGTTAACCACACAAAGATTTGTCCTGGATGGGAATCGAACCCACGACCTCTGGCGTAGCAGTCAGAATCACAAACCACTACATTACGGTTAAGTACCCAATATCCTTAACCGAGATCCCATTTAACTTGTACTGAAATTCATGAATATCGGTTCAGTAATTTATGTGATGTGACCACTTTCACAAACACAATATTAGTTTGAACTAACTATTACTCACTACATCGCCAGTGTGTTATGTTAATGAAAAACACATTGTCCTTTCCCCTTCCCTACCTTTGAAAACGCATACGCTTATATCTATTTACAAAGTTATCAGAAAAAAAGACAATAGTACATATATTTTGAAACTTAAACCTCATCTATGAACAGTTTATGTTTTATATTGTATCTGATTCTTATAAGTAAGACCCCCAAGCATTCCGAAACAAAAAAACATGAGTTTCAAGTGTTCAAAGCCACGCGACAGATTTCGTCGCATAATGATTTATGTCATCATGTGTTTGGGTGTAGTTCGTTTCATGGTCTATTTAAAGTATAAACATCAAATAAGATTGGAACAAAAAAATCACAGTACGGTCGGGATAAAACTAATTTTACTTTTGATGAAATTTTTAGTATAAAACATAAACAGAAAGTATTTAACGATTAATTACATACCCTGATATAACTTTGAAAAAAAAAACACATATAATTAATTCATTTGAGCTATATTACTGTGATATAATAATTAAAATTCCAAAATTCAATGAAACCTGTGGTGCTGTTTAGATTTGGAAATGTAACACACCGAATTAACATTCAATAAGGTGTACTTATCTTAGGTAGCTTATCTATTTTACAAAGCAGTTTTACATACTATAATGATAATATACACTAGTCTTATACACATTTGTAATTATTATTTTACGAAAAAAATATCAGCAATGGATATTATTGCATAATTACCTCGTAACAAATGATTCTCTTTGACCAAAAATACAATAATAAGGAATAGCCAAATAATAATATCGTGAGTTTAGTTTCTTTTTTTGAAAAAATTGTAAATAATAATTTCACATTCATATTTACGTTTTGTGCATTTCGACTCGACTGTACTTGTTTGGTTTCTTTTTTTGAAAAAATTGTAAATAATAATTTCACATTCATATTTACGTTTTGTGCATTTCGACTCGACTGTACTTATAACCGCTCATAAATCAATATCGACCAATAACAATAATTACAATTAATTACGTCACGCGAACACGTCCCGAAGCGTAGGTATGACGCTCGCGCTCCGCCGAGTTAGCGGGATTTTTTTATAGTTAAATGTAAATATTTGTTTTATTGTGATAGTTTTGTGTTTTGAAAGCTAATGAGTTATGTTTTAAGTGTTTATATATATGTGTCATAGTTTCTGGGTGCTAGTGTATGTGTAGAAGTTATATATTTTATATTATGAATGGAAATATTGACATCAATGTGTGAAAAAATCACGACATACAAATATATCACATGATTTCTCCTATATGTAAGTATTTCTTGATAAATTACGTAGTTAATTACATGGCAAATTTCATAGCGATTACAATGATGTGCATATTATAAGATATAATTACATTTTAATACGAATAAAACTTATTTCTCTGTGACCACTACCAAAATATTTCGCGAACCGCTTGAAAGTTTAGCACCGTGCAGGTTTAAACAACATCATGAATTTAAAATCTACAATACCTATTTAATTGTTGCATTATCTAATGAAATCTTAGTTCTTCAATTGCTTTTGAAGTTCATATTGGAGACTTTATTTCATCAACTCAACTACACGATTGGCCTTGTGGTTGGAGTGGTCGCCACACCGCTTCCTGCTGTGCCAAGTGTTGTGGGTTCAAATCCTACATGGGACAACACTTTGTGTGATCCATAAATTGTTGTTCTAAGTCTGGGTGTACTTTGTGTCCGTTTCATGTATGTTTGTAAAGATCCCCGCGACACAGGAATGTATATTCCTAATGCGGGAGTTGTCTTTTTAAATAAAAAAAAAAAAAAAAAACTTAAAATATGTAATATCTTATATTTGTGTATATGTAGGAACAGGTATATGAGCAGTTTACATGGTATAACAACCAAGAATCTGAGCATAACCTAATATACCTGTTTTAAAATATTATATGCAAACAATTTAATGTTATTGTTTTAATTTTTTTTTAAATAAAAAATAATAAAATTTCATTACGCGCAAAACGGCGACGTTTGAATAGTTCAAATTAAGTCAATGGTTAAAATTTCACTTTAGACGTAACTAATGAGATTAAGAAATAAAAGAGAACATGCATATTCCCTATTGCGTGCGGGTGTACCGACACTATCTAAGCGAACGGACTATACATAGTCAACCGCCCAGTGTAAAGGTGTAACGAATGAAACCGCCGCACAACGTTTGTAGACACTTAATATTTTTCTCTTCGCTGAATATTTTAGAAAATCAGGTAAAGCCGCGGAGAGAAGCTGGCTTCTTCACTCCAGTTCTTCTTGATTACTGCAAAAGAGACGTTGGGTCACATATGGGTCATATTTCCACACTGGAAACCAAACAAAACTCATTTTTTACTCTAATTTTATGCAGATATATATAAGGCCCTGTTAAACCGGTTACAGATAAGTACCGGATAGTTTATATGACAGACAATTCATAACGAATATATATCAAGTTTTATGTCAGATAAACTATCCGAAACGAAATAAACGGAGAGGCCCATGTCAGGCTCATGATTACAATTAATGCATAGATTTACTTACTCTTGTTCTAGTGAATCTAATATTGAAACCTTTAGATTGTCATCATTGGTGGGTTCAGTCTTGGATACAGTTCCTGTTGCTTCTGATCTTGTTGCTCGTTCACAGTGATACCGGAACCAGGCCCTAGTGCACAGTACAAAATGATAATACCAATCTCACATATTCCATTCCACACACAAGTGATTGAACCCAAATATTCTTCAATCCACAACCCACAATGTCCCACTGCTGGGCTCGGGTCTCCTCTCATGCCTCTCAGGAGAGAGTTATGGCCATATGTCCCCACGCTGGCCAAGTGCGGGTTGGGGACTGGCAACACAACATTGTGACTACGTAATCTTGCCGTTGGATGTTTTTAAGCCGCCCAAAGACCTCAAACTAAGCTTCACGATTGTTATCCTATGATAACAACCGGGAACGACTGCTTAACGTGACCTCCGAATCACGGAGACGCTCATGGTAACATGCCATCGGTGGTCACCCATCTAGGTACTGACCGCGCCGTCATTGCTTACCCTCGGTGGCTGTCCCTAATCATCGAGTGCAACTAGGCTGTGAGCGTTTCATATAATATTCTTATACATTTTCTAAATACATGGTCACAGTTACAGAAAAATTACAACTAAATGGAAAAAATGTCCTTGAAACATGAAATCTTACTAATATTATAAACGCGAAAGTTTGTAAGTATGGATGGGTGTTTGTTACTCTTTCACGTAAAAACTACAGAATGGATTTTAATGAAACTTTACAAAAATATAGCTTATACATCAGAACAACACGTAGGCTACAATTTATAATATAGATAAATATACTAGCTTCGACCCGAGGCGTTACCCACGGGACTCGGCCAGTAACAAACAATAATTATTACAAAACGCATCATTACTCTGTGATGCCTTCATTAATAAGTTTTCTTACCGCCAAACCGTAAGTAACCACTGCCTCAAAGAAAACCAATATCAAGACATACTTTTGTTTGTTTGTTCAAGTGTCTGCCACAGTGATTTTTATCTGCCTGATGGAAAACGTGAGTATGTGTGAGTGAGTCCAAGAGTGGGGGTCACAATCCTCAAATGCAGTTGATGACCCACCCGCACTCTGGATCGTTAACTCCTTGGGACTCAATGGCTAGTATGAGTATGTGGTTTTTCTACTAAAAACAGGACGGCTAGTCTACGGAGCCCTGTTCTGAGAAGGACCAGGCCTATTCTGTGGAACACTGAGGAGGTCTAGTGACATGCTTTGTCACGTCCCACCAGAGATCATAGCGGGAGGTTAACACATGCGCTGGTGATTCTTCTGTCGCTGGTAATAAAAGATATAAAACTTACTCTGCCTTAAGTGGATCATTATCTGACATCGGTTCTTCATCATCAGACATATCTAATTTTAATCCTGGCTCCATCACCCCGACTACTCTCAACTGAACGAGCGCTGGGAACCTGGAACATTTAAATACGTCCTTAAGAATTCGTTTCCAATGATGAAAACTTTATAATATACCGAAACTATTGCCATTTTATTTTATTTTTTGAAAAAGACAACTCCCGCGTTTGGATGTGAAACAACCAGACACAGAGCAACAATTTGTGAATCACGCAAACTGGTATTAATTATATATATTTGTACATGTATATATAATGTCCCATGTACCACCCCTTTTCATCCCACGAGTGTGGTAAGGGAAGGGCTAAGGGCGAAAACGGGTACAATATCACTGCCAAGAGAATGAAACTTGTAACAAACTATATACCAACCTGTATATCCGCTGTGTTATAGTAGACCAAAACCTCCATTCCGAGGAGACACTACGTAAAGTGAGTGAAAAATGTCGTCCACTATTTATGCTTACTTTCTATTGCCGATATTTATTTACCAGCTGTAATGGGAACATTGTTTTTCAAATCCCTTTGGATCTTCAGCCCGTCTGGGAATCAATAGTTAGATGTATGTGATATTTTTACGTGGATGGCCTGTCTAAGAGCCCCACACTGAGAAGAGCTAGGCCCATATTACTTCAGGTAACCCCAGCTCTATTCCATGGAACATTATGGAGGTCTAGTGACATGCTTTGTCACATCCCACCTTAAGGACCAGTGATCATAGTGGGGGAAACACAGGCGCTGGTGATTCTTCTGTCGCCGGTAATAAAAGGTACAACACTTACTCTTTCTCAACTGAATCATCATCTATATTCAGTGATTCTTCATCAAGTGGATCATCATCTATCGTTAGTGGTTTTTGGTCAGGTAGATGATTATCTACAGTCAGTGATTCATTATGTACAATGAGCATTTCATCATGATCTGGTTCAATCTCGCATTCTGGTTTCCTCGCCTCGTCTATTATTAACTGCATGGAGGCTGAGAACCTGGAACATTTAAATACATTCTTAAGAATTCGACTCTAATAATGAAAACTTCAAATATATCGAAATCAATCCCATTTTTTTATTTTTCGAAAATTATCACCTTAACATTAGGAATAAACATTCTGTGTCGCGGGGATCTTATTAAATACATGAAACTGTCACAAGAACACCTAGACTCAGAACAACAATTTGTAACACTTCCAGCAGTAGGAAGCGGAGTGGCGACCGTTTCAACCACTTTTTTCTTTTGTTTTTTTGCGTGTGGAAGCCCCCTGGTTTGCGGCGGGGCGGTGTGTCGGAATCAAACCGACTAAAACCACACGGTGTGCCACTCTGCGCCTTAGTCGGGAGGGATCCGGGAACCGCTTTCTTACGCCATCCGGACCCCTCCCAGCGCCTGCCCGCACTGAAGCGGGCTCCGTCGTCTGATTGTAAAACTCGTAATTTAGGCGACGTACTGCACACGCGTAACGTCGCCCCCTCGCGGCTGACCTGTGAAACGGATGGTGGGGAAAACCCGTCACGCCCATCCGCGGCCATACTCAAGGCGGCATGAGGCGCTGGTAGGCGCGCCTCCGCCGCCCGGTTCGCCGGCAGTGGATCGGGTCTGAGTGGAGGTCGTCCTCCCGGGCCTTCTCCGCCGCCTCCTTCTACGAGATGAGTTCCTCGCAGAAGGTGGCGACCGTGGTAAAATTGCTCTCGCCACCGGCCATGGAGCGTACAACGGCCGGCAGCGAGAGATCTCCTCCGATGACTGCAGTGAGGGCCCGACGCTGCGGCGCCCAAGCGGGGCACGCCGCCAGCGTGTGCTGGGCCGAGTCCTCACTGCAGTCGCAGTGGTGGCAGGCGGGACTCAATTCCCTCCGCGCGACCGAGCGCAGGTACTTCCCGAAGCAACCGTGCCCGGAAAGCACCTGCGTCAGTCGGAAGGAAAGGGTCCCGTGCTGCCGCCCTGCCCACTCGAGGATGACGGGCTGGAGCGCCTCCACGGTGGCGAAGCCAGCACGTGGAGCCTCCANGGCGGCATGAGGCGCTGGTAGGCGCGCCTCCGCCGCCCGGTTCGCCGGCAGTGGATCGGGTCTGAGTGGAGGTCGTCCTCCCGGGCCTTCTCCGCCGCCTCCTTCTACGAGATGAGTTCCTCGCAGAAGGTGGCGACCGTGGTAAAATTGCTCTCGCCACCGGCCATGGAGCGTACAACGGCCGGCAGCGAGAGATCTCCTCCGATGACTGCAGTGAGGGCCCGACGCTGCGGCGCCCAAGCGGGGCACGCCGCCAGCGTGTGCTGGGCCGAGTCCTCACTGCAGACGCAGTGGTGGCAGGCGGGACTCAATTCCCTCCGCGCGACCAAGCGCAGGTACTTCCCGAAGCAACCGTGCCCGGAAAGCACCTGCGTCAGTCGGAAGGAAAGGGTCCCGAGCTGCCGCCCTGCCCATTCGAAGATGACCCGCTAGAGAGCCTCCACAGTGGCGAAACCAGCACGTGGAGCATACAGCCGCGACGACCACCGAACCATAGTGGTTCGACGGGCGGCTTCACGCCACTCGCTACCGTTTGAACCACTAAGTCACATCAACTGCGGTATCTATCTAACAGTCAAAGAAATTCTTAAAATGGGACTAGTAATTCCTGAGATTAGCGCGTTCGAACAAGCAAACTTTAACTGTATAATATTAGTACAAAGAAACAGTGGTTGATTAAGAATAGATAGATACAAGTGGTGTCAGACATAGTCGGGTAAAAATATGCAATAGGTCCATACGATAGAAGAAAAAAAAGGACTAATTACACAAACAAAGATAATTAAATAAATTTTACAACTTATCATAATCTCATGTAGTAATGACTACAATGTGGTGATGGGTTGATTCATAGTTTTGGCGATGGGCATTTTATCACATCGACCGTCATTTATTGGTTTTCATCATCATCATCATCAACAACCCATAATATCCCACTGCTGGGATCGGGTCTCCTCTCAAGAGAGGGTTAAGGCCATACGTCCCCACGCTGACCAAGTGCGGGTTGGGGACTGGCATGACTACGTAGTGGCTACGTAATCTTGTCGTTGGATGTTTTTAAGCCACCCGAAGGCCTCCAACTAAGTTTTACGACTGTTATCGTATGATAACAACCGGGACCGACTACTTAACGTGACCTCCGAATCATTATTGATTTCGTTAACATATATTTTACATGTATATTTTTATTAGTTTACCTATATTATTATGCTGAGTATGACTTTAGAGTGACAGTGTAATTTATTAGTAATAGCTTTAAGTTCTCATACAAGGGAATAACGTAGTATTCTTTTGCGAAGGGTCCTTACCGTAAATAACGGAAATAGCGGAACAGACTTTGGAACAAAAACAAACCAGAACAACACGCAGTGAGCTGGAGGAGGCCTATATCCAAAATGATCCCATAAGAAACTGAAGCTAATATTCGAATAACTATAACAAGAATAATGTTTTTTAAGGTTGTTGGAAATAAAAAGGCTTATTATTATTAAACTCATGTGACTGATAATGTACATGACATTTTTAAGGAATTGTGGGCAAACTAGCTGACGTATCGCCTGATGGTAAGCGATTACAGTCACCCATGGACACCCACCCGCAACACCAGAGGCGTCACAAGTTCGTTGCCTACGTTTAGGGATGGGAATGGTTGGGGTATGGGCCTCCGGCATCCTCACTCACTCGGTGCTGTTTCACACCGGTCGAGCCCATTCAAGCCGAAGTATGGCTCTCCCGCGGTGTTTCAAAACAAATAAGCAGAAGTTGCCTAATTTTTATACAGTTTTTTGAATAATAGTCACTTAGACTTACATACTTTTCGTATAAAAGAACTTCACGGATGATGTGTATTCTATCATAGATTCACGACATTTATTTTGTGACAATCTTGTACTCGCATCATCTTATGATCACAAATACAGATAGATATGACGTCATTCAATCTAGCTGACCTAGTACAAGCCTTGATTAATTTGAAGCTACAAGGTGAAATATTAATTTACTTACGGCAATTGTCGCTCGTCGCCAGAGTTAGTTACGACGATGTCCCTGGTCGCTCTACGCTTGGTAGGGAGTACTCTTTCATCGTCACTAATACAGTCATCACTGAAAATAATCAAATAAAATATTTAACGATCAAATGTTTCAAAGGCGAACTAGATTCGAAGGTTGTTTGCTGAACAAGTTGTCAGTATATTTGAGGGCACTACGATAGCGATAGATGTTCATGACAACCGGGGCTCCGGGAGTGACGAGCGAGAAACAACAGTCTGTTATTAAAAGTTTCTTGTGAGAAAACCCACACCCCCTATGGCCCGTCCCGGGAATCGAACAGATGTATTGATCGGAAGTCGCAAATGCTTACCAGGCCAATGAAGCGTCCATAAAGTTAAATAAATATAATAAATACTCACCCAACGCTGTTAGATCGACGTTTGCGACTCGGTGCTCTGCGCATTGCCAGCTTTTTTTTTGACCTGAAAATATCATACATGTTTCTTGTAATGTTATCCAATTGTTCCTCGGTGATTATATATTTTTGGACCTATATACATTCTGGAATAGAACTCACTTGCACTCATTCCACTATTTAATTTATTTATTTTAACACCTGACCGGTTTCCCCTTATGATATTCAACCAGCAACCCATAATGTCCCACTGCTAGGCTCGTGTCTCCTCTCAGGAGAGGTTTGAGGCCATACGTCCCCACGCTGGCCGAGTGCGGGTTGGGGACTGGCAACACTACGTTGTGGCTACGTAATCTTGCCGTTGGATGTTTTTAAGTCGCCCAAAGGCCTCCAACCAAGCTTCAAGACTGTCACCCTATGATAACAACCGGGACCGACTGCTTAACGTGACCTCCGAATCACGGAGGCGCTCACGATAACATGCCACCGGCGGTCGCCCATCCAGGTACTGACCGCGCCGTCATTGCTTACCCTCGGTGATAGTTTCTAATCACCGAGTGCAACTGGGCTATGAGCGTTCATGGTATTATCAAAGGTTATTATTAACCTTTGACGATGTCAATAGTGGAATCAGAGCAAGTGAGTTTTATTCCAGAATGAATTGCAACAAGTTCCATCAAGTGCCGACAATCGTGAGTATAAATTACATTATTATTAATAGTTGTGAGACTGTTTCTTTATACGTAGGAGCTTGCTAAAGTGACTTCTCTGCCTGACGGAAAGCATAAGCGAAATCCAAGAGTAATGTTCACCATACTCTCGCTCGCGCATACAATGTAACAACGATCTGACCCACACTACGTCGGCCTATTGAGATGGTTCAGCGTCATTGGGCCTACGGTCTCGCACTCACCAACGAAAATCGACAGCACGCATTCTGTCTTAGAGTTGGTAAATTGTAAATTTTGTGAAAAAGCATAAAAAATACCTGCCACACACACCCACAGTCCACAACACTCACTGCCTACTGGACATATGGCCTGTGCATAGAAAGAAGCTTTTGGCCTATTAGGTCTCCTACACACCAGGTAGCTGGGTGGTAAGGCCGACAGAAACCATCGTACTGACCGTTTATATTTTTTTCGGACATTTTCGGACATTTTAACACACAACGCCATCTAGTCCCAAACTAAGCAGAGCTTGTACTATGGGTACTAGACAACTGATATTATTACATATATACGCATTTTTTTGTAAATACATACATATTATACATGGAAAACACCCAAACTCCGAAACAAATATTTGCAGATCATACAAATATTTGGTCCGACCCAGGATTCGAACCCGAGACCTCATGGACAGCAGTCGCGGTCGCTACCACTGCGCCACAGAGGCAGCCTATATCAACCAACTTCGGATGTTTCTGTGCCTCGTTTGAGTTGACTTGCCGACTATGTGTCTAAATCAAATGATTGTGCTCAAATATAAATAAATAAACACACAACCATTCGATCCGAACGGGAATCGACCGAACACGACACACGACGAAAGGAAACCGCTACACCTCCACCATTTGAGTTATATTGTCGTGTGGCCTCTGGTGGCATGTGTCGAGAGTATGATGTGATGGGTTACTATGGCTTTTGTGTCAAATTTTCCTAATTCTTGCATTGAAGTTGACCTGTATAATTAGCCTTGGTCGGCTCTTACGAAACCCACGGGATTTTAGGGGTGGTGATACCGTTTTCTCATTCCGCCCTAACACAGAGAGAGACAGAAATATACATCAAGTCTTATGACTGCACGGTTTGTCAAGTCTTTTAAGCGGTCTGGATATCGTAATAAAGCGGTTCCCGGATCCCTCCCGTCTAAAGCGTAGTGTGGCATGCCGTGTGCTTTTAGTCGGTTCGATTCCGACACACCGCCCCACCGCAAACCCCGGTGGGGTGAAGTGTTGACAGTTCAAATCCCACATGGGACAAAACTGTGTTTCACAAATTGTTGTTTTTAGTCTGTGTGTTTCTTGTGTCTGTTTCTTGTATGTTTGTAAATTCTCACGCGACACAGGATGTATATTTCGAATGAGGGAGATGTGTTTTTTTTTTCAAATCTAAGGACTAATGCTGCTAAAACACATATCTGATCGTGATTTGATTATTGTCCCTCGCCGATCGCACAACAAACAGACAATATTACGTCGTTAAGCTTAAGTTGTGGCCACTCCTATTGATAAAGCATACAATCCGTAGTTTTACGAACTTTGTAAAGTTTTTCACTGTGATAATGTAGGAATAGTTGTCATGTCCCTCCAACACAAAGGGAGCTAAGCAACGATTGATGTTGGGATGTTGTATATATGATAATTGGCGCGATAACTTCTGTTGCGCGATTCAAGATTGGTAGTTTCTTCTTTACTTCATCATCATCAGCCTATCGCAGTCCACTGCTGGACATAGGCCTCTCCAATTTTTTCATGGTTCGACGTATCTTCAATAGATGACGTAGTGGGTGTTTCCTTGATGCGCTGTATGTGGAAGTCGCCACAATAATAAAGATATTTATTTGTAAAGTGCCCGGTGTAGCGTATAGGTATGTGTAGTCGATTAGTGATCGTTAAATTTGCGAGATGAGATTTTATCTGTGCACAAGTGTAATGTATCTATAATATATGTATTTACATTTTTTTTTTATATTTAAACTGCCAAAATGACTCTGCCCTGCCTGATGGAAAGCATGAGCAGAATCCAAGAGTGGTGGTCACCATCCTCAATGCGAAAAAGAACAATGCAGCATGGTGACCCACACTAAGGCGGCCTGGGGGGAAAGGGGATGGTGAGGGGGTTGGGGATTATATATACATAGAACTATGTTTATCAGCAGTCTGGTACCGTCTAGTTCTGGCTCTGTCTAGTTCAGGATAGATAAGTGTAAGATGCGTTAAGTTGTTACATTTGAAAGTACTTACGTCGATTGTCCATAACGGCTGCGGTCACGCTTAGCTCTGTTCCTAATAATTACTCTTCTTATTTTGGCATTTCTCTCTACCTCGCTATCACTTTCCCCACTGTAATATAAAAATAATCTGTTATAACTGATCTCAGAAACTACAGGTCCGATTTGAAATAAAAAATGAGTGTTAGATAGCCCATTTATCGAGGAAGGATATAGGCTATATATCATTACGCTCAGACTAATAAGAGCGGAGCACCAATGAAGAACATTACAAAAAAGGGAGAATTAGGGCAATAGAAGATTAAACGAGTTGTCGTGGGTCAGTAAGGCAAGAATAGCTTTCAAATAAAAAAAGAATCATCAAAATCGGTCCACCCAGTCCAAAGAAGTTCTGAGGTAATAAGAAAAATCAGTCGAATTGATAACCTCGTCTTTATGAAGTAGGATAGAAAGCGTTGGCCGACATTTTCGGAAAGCACCCTACGCTTTTTATCCTACTACTATTCTACTTTTTAGTTTGGTTTGTTTATAAAAGCTTGTTTTTTGTTTCTTCAAACTGTTATTTGTTAATTTTTACAAATGATTGTATTGTCGTCGGTCCTCGATAAGCATACTGAGTTCGTGTGTAAAGTACAAAGAAGTACGTTCCACACAAACATACAGAAGCACTAAAAAGTGTGTAAAAATGTAATTTCGACTCGCGCTCCATCGGCAAGCACTTTGTGGAGGAACGGGTCACACGTCCCTCCAACACGAAGGGAGGACCTCCGACCAGGCGAGGTGATCATGCCTGGCGGGCCACTGCCCAACGGTTGATGCTTAGGATTACGGTTGGGATTGGTAGTTTATTCGGCAGATGGCGCTGTCGCCACAACTTTAACACCCGTTCGCTCTCCTATTGAGCTGAGGACATCCATGAAATTTTGTTCAACCAAGTTAACAAAAAACGATGAAACTTAAGACAGTAATATAGTTTTAATATTAGAACGTATTTATTAACTAGCTGGACCGGCAAACCTTGTAAGGTCACGACTTTTATTCATAAACATTTTCTACATTTCTGAAAAACTTGTTTAAGTAATTAAACTCACCTCGACTTCCCACAGGTAGAGTGTAATCGCGAACAAAAAACAAAATTCCGATTATCTATTTTTTCATACAAACCTAACAATAACGAAGACAAGAATTCTCCAATATAGTGCAATGCACACTGCATACATACATTTAAGCGATTCGTTTTTATACAGATAGAAAAAGATATAGGATTTATTTATAAACGGAGAACTTTCAGCTGGAAATGTTAGTAAATTAAAGCAGATTAGTCAACTTAGAGTCCATTATAAGTTTTCAAATCTAGTTTTAGATCAATGTTGTAAGCGAAGGTTAAAAATACGACATTAAACGAAAAGATAAATCTCAGGTGATACTTAAATGCTCACTCCACACAAATTTAGGAAAAAAATTGTCTGCTTAAAAAAAACTGTGGCTTTAGACGCCTTCTAGCCGAGTACACACTAATTAAAAAGGGATCAATGTCATGCATTTACATACTTTTTTGGTATAATTATAAGCTAGTAAAGAACATTTATTTTACATTACTAGTGTTGCCAAAAGGATGTTGGCAACACAACCAGCGTTGAGAGAGGTAGAATATTGACAACTAACCTTAAATCTTCGTTGTTGTGGCTGTAGTCTTCATGACTGACTCTGAGATCGACCCCTTGTAGTGCGAATCGGACCAATTCCCTCGGAACGCCGGTCGCGGCTGCCGTACGTCCGTAGATGTCGCGCAGTTTGTTGAAACCGAGCACACCGTTTAACTGGAGCTTCGTCGACTCGAACTCATGCCGAAGGTATTTGAACACGTTCGCAACCATCATGTAACACTATGGGAAAATAAATTATCATTAGATACTTACCGTGGGAGAGCCATGCTTCGGCATGAATGGGCCGGCTCGACCGGAGTGATACCACGGCCTCACAGAAAACCGGTGTGAAACAGCGCTTACGCTGTGTCTCATCGAGTGAGTGAGGATACCGGAGGCCCATACCCCAATCCAACGCCCTCTATCCCCCTCACCATTCCCCTTCCCCCCAGGCCGCCTTAGTGTGGGTCACCATGCTGCATTGTTCTTTTTCGCATTGAGGATGGTGACCACCACTCTTGGATTCTGCTCATGCTTTCCATCAGGCAGGGCAGTCATTTTGGCAGTTAAATTTATAAAAAAAAAAAAAAAAGATATCAACAATAGTTTTTTATTGGTGACTGCTATACATAGGTCTCTGCTCAGCAAAGAAATTATGGCCTAAATCGTATCAACACCCGCGTATACCCCCCTCCACTGTAACTCCTGTACACCAGGATCAACAGCAATGACCCACACACCGAGTTATGACACTCGGGATGTCCCAAGAAAAATGAAACAGTCTTGGAACCCGCAATGAAATTAATCAGAAGAAAATTGGAGGAATTAGAAATAAAAAAATACAATTACAATAGGCAGATAGTTTTTTCAAACCGGGAAGCACCACAAATGAAACATTATGGGTGCCAAGTGAGCTATATTTGATATTAATAGTATGCATGGCAGAATTTCACACAGGGCCCCATAGTTATATTACATATACTTGTTGTAGGAAAACATCCCTGCACTGTATATAGTGTCACGACCTCTATTCGTCCCATGGATGTCGTAAAACCCGAGTAAGGGAGCTATCTAGAAGTAAACTATTAATTAAAGGCAGTAAATGTGATATTATTCATTAAAATACATATAGTTAACGATAGTTAAAGTAACTTTTATTATGAAAATTGACCGTATCGTTAACAAATAACTGGCTCCTTCATTAAAACGAACAATAAAGACATAATTATTACAGCTATTCATTTCTATAACAAATTTTAATCAAAACATTGTAATATATTGCTCAATTGAGTAGTCAAAAACAATGACGTCACAAGTTTGTATCAAGTACATTTTCGATACAAAGTTATCGTTTTGACAGACGATAAAAGTGACTTAAGCGTCATCTATCGTATTGTAATGTACGTACAACATACCTTATGGAGATCGTTTTTTGTTTTTGCGAAAGACGGTCCCCATTTCATGTCATCCACATTTTATATATTTTTTATCATTAATTCCATCACGACGAAGACTTGAAGACTCGAAGACTTAGAATTGAAGACTTGAAATACTTGACATTGGCAGAAATAGCTGATCCGGCTGATTGCCATATCATCAAAAGAAGAAGAAGAACATACCTTATATTCTTCTTCGGTATTCAATCCAATTTTCATTTCGACAGCGATTTCGGTATTCTAAAACAAAATATATCCACATCAATATTACTAATTCGGAAGTATTTCTGAGTTTTTACTATCAAAACCACAACTCCCGCAAAGGAATATGGAACCTGTGTCTCGTGGAACTTAACAAACATATATTAAAAGGACACAAAGAACACCCAGACTCTGAACAACAATTTCTGAATCACACAAAATAATGTTTCATGTGGAATTTGAACCCAAACTTGGCGTAGTATAGGGAGGCATGCGGCCACTTAAACCACCAAGCCAACTGTGCAGTTATTTCAATGTTGGGCATGGTGATGAATTGATTCTCGAAAGAACATGTGTTTACCGCGATAGCGCCTACATACACGCAGTCTGAGCCGCAGGCAAAAGCAAGTTAAGTATAATAATGAATGACTGACTGCTTCAGTGGTGCAGTGGCAGCATATGCGACTGCTGTACTGAGGTCTTAAATTCGATTCTCGGGTCGAACCAAATGTGCCAACCAGGTCTGCTTACTTTGAAGCTAGATGGCGTTGTGTATCAGTTGAGTAAAACATTTATTTTTATGCATAACAAAAAATTTTGCATTCCCATGGAATGAGCAAGGTATTTAGCTTTACCGCGGTTAACACCAGGGGGCGCAGTAAGTTATGAAAGTGGGTCAATAGTAATACCACGGACTCACAGACGCACTTATGACGCCTCTGTGTTGTGGGTGTCCATGGAAGGGGGGTAATCGCTTACCATTAAGCGAGACGTACGTTCGTTTGCCATTCCATTAAAAAAATAAAAATAAAACACACCGGTTCACTTGATCCCGACTGTTCTCCTGCGTTCAACTCCAGCACCCTCATTGTGTGCAACTCTCTGCATTGCACCGGCGCTGTGGTCTTTATAAGTGCCGGTTTGGTTACCGGTTTGTCATTTTCGTCATCCATCAGACTTTTCTCTACCTGTAAGGCATATACAAAAAAAAATTGAAGTGTCTGTTAACAATTTCAAGCACTTCTTTACTAAATACATGAAAGTATACAAAATACTACCAAAATGAATGTGATTAGGAACAGCCAGGGAGAGTTCTAAACCTCTCCAGGTCCTACTCTCCGTCAGTGCTCTGATAATAGTTGGAAACATTTTTCATTTATTAACCTGTCAGATCAGGCTTTCTGGGTTCAATGCCCGAGTCGGACAAAATCTTTGTTTGATCTGCAAATATGCCATATAATTCAAATTTGCCGCGCTTTGCGCGTTTGTTAGTTGTTGTGGCGCTTAGAGCGAAATGACGCGTGACTTAACGGCGGATGATGTTGATATTTATTTCTGTAATTTCTGTTATAAAAACTGGTAGAAAGATAAACGAAAGGAAATAATTGAAGAATCCATATTAGTGAACTTTAAATGTCGTTTCTTTGTATTTTTGAGAAACAATTTGTGGTTTATTTTTGAAAATCCTTAATAATATATCTTATATATGTTTCGGAGTGTGGGTGTTTCCTATATATTATTTCGAATACTTAACACACAAATCCATCTAGTCCCAAGCTAAGCAGAGCTTGTGTCATGGATACTAAACAACTGATATAAATACATTTAAATATTTTTGTATATTCAAAAAATAGTATACAAGTATTCTATCAGTAATATACCTGTCATAATAATATAAGTCTGCTTAGTTTAAAGCTAGATAGCTAGCTAGCTAGAGACGTTGTGTGTCAGATGTTCGAAATATTTATTTATTTGTTTAGTTTCTATTCTATTTTATTTTCTACATGGCGCCGCAAATTGATTTTACTCTATCTGATGGAAATCCTGAGCAGAATCTAAGAGCGGTGGTCACCATACACATAGCCCGTGCAGACGAGATAACAATGCAGCATGGTGACCCACACTTTAGCGGCCTATTGAGATAATAATAATAATAATAATATAATAATAATTTATTTCTTAAAAACATATCCTTTACATAATAGTCACAGATGTTCTAGCTAGGCTACTTAAATAGCCTGTATTAAGAACAATCTGCTTCTGTATTCCATAAAATTAACAAAAGATACATAGGTATACATATAAAATTGCAAATTGTTATTAAAATTTAAATACTAGATTACATTAACTGTTGTGTTTGCTTGTGTGAATGTGTGCATGTGTGGGAGTGTGTTTGTGTGTGTAAATCTATGAAATTATAATAGACTTTTTGATGACTTGAAGTTCTCAGTTTCCATATAGTTTTTGTTCGAAATTTATTGAATAATTTGAAATTTTATTGAAGCATATGAGGATTTGTGTATCGGAAAGATTTGATTAACTCTATTATATAGAAGATGTCCTAGATAGTATAAAAATCGTTTTGTGAATGTAAAGTAAGTGTGAGGTGTATTGTAGATTTTGATTCTTCGTTTAGGCATAGTCTGGTCATGTGCGTGTGGAGGTTGCGTGTGCTGATGAAGTATGGCGCTTAGTATGAATAGTTGCCGAACCGTAAGAACGTTGCAATTTTGGTATAATTCGGAAGTGGGATATCGTAATGGGCGAAAAGTAGCAACTTTAAGTACGGCTCTTTGAGCTACCTCCAGTGGTTTTAAAAGCGTTTTAGCGGCACCACCCCAGGCTGTGATACAGTAACAAATTATTGATTGACACATAGTATAATACACGATACGAATGATGTGAGCATTGGCAATGTGTCGAAGTGTTTTAAAAATGTAGATAAGTTTTCGTACTCGATTTGCTAGGTTTGTAATGTGTGTTTTAAAATTGAGATGTTTATCAAGTATGACACCAAGGTATCTGATGGTATCGGTAGAAGTTATGGATGGACAGCAACAGATGCTTTATAACCTCCTGCTTTATCTGCATACAGTGTGACTGCCTCTCAGTTCCTTACCTCATACATATTGAAGGCGGAAATGTCTTCATCATCGCTCGGGGCACTCTCTGTAGCTGAGGAGTTACAACACTGCAAAACAAACAAGAAATTAAAAAACTTAAACCTGAATACTAAAAAAATTGATAAGATTATGTAGAATGTGTCAGGATTAAAATCTTGAACTCGAATGTAGCCTGTTCTCCTGTACGGATGTAAGACATGGTTGGTAAAGGAGGTCGCCACCACAGGAGTCGGCGGACCTCTGAGCGGCCTGTACTCTTGTCCGGAGGTCCTACACCCGCACCCGGCGGCGTCAGCGAAGGAAACGGCGGGGATCAGCTTCATGAGAAGGAGGACCGCGATGCGCGAAAAACTCTGAAGCTGGCCATCAGCCGCGCAAAGAGGAGATGCTGGAGGGTCACGTCAGAACCTTCGCACGGCGCCACCCCCCTTACTGAGACTCTCCAGCCAAGCTTCCTGCAGCAAGTGGTCGAGGGCCTATTACTGCAGCGGGTGGAGCACACGCCCCCGTCGATGGCCTTCGATCGGTGACGACGAGGGCGAAGAGGAAGACGTTCGACCCGCCAGGGAATCGGAGGTAGGGGCGGATGTTCAGCGGATCCGTTCCCAGAACTCCGCCCCGGGCCGGACGGGTTACACGTCCGAGTGATGGTCTCGACCATATGTTTGTGTTTGTGTTTGAGAGGGTACTCTCTGTCCGCTTCGTCTGGCACCTCAGCGAGGTGGGTCCCGACCTGTCGGACGCCCAATTCGGGTTCCAGGAGGGGCGTTCGACGGTAGATGCCATTATTCACCTGAGGGCCGTGACCGAGGAGGCGGTAAGCTGTGGCTGTGTGGTGTAGACGGTGTCGTTTGACATTACTAACGCCTTTGATAGTCTGCCATTCAGCTGCATCAGGGAAGCACTCCGCTACTTAGCTACCATGGGTGCCAGAGTACCCGAGGCGGCTGGTGACAGATTATCTAGAGGAGCGTACCGTCGTGTACGAGGACTGAGAAGGAGCCTTGAGACTGCGATCCATGTCGTACGGCGTTCTGCAGAGGTCTGTCCTAGGACCACACCTGTGGAACGTGGGTTACGATTGGGTTCTTAGAGAGCGTCTCCCGTCTCTGCGTCGGGCGCATCGAGGCGCTTGGCTTGGGCTCTGGACAAGACGGAGGCCCTGTCGTTCCATGGCCCGTCGTGGGCCACCCTCCAGCGCCTCCGTAGTGGTCAACTCGGTCCTCGTACCGGTTCTCATAGATGCTTCATCTGGGCCTGATCCTAGACGGTAGGTAGCTCTTCGACGAGCACTGGTGTCGGTTCTGACCGCTCAGAATAAGGCGCGCTTCTGGCGCCCTCAGTGGGTATTGGCGGTCAGAGCCATACACGGATACCGCACGGTGTCGACGGAGGCGGCGTGCGCCTTGGTCGGAACACCCCCTTGATATTTGGAGGCGGAAGTTCTCGCTAAGTTTATCGACGGGTG
The DNA here is from genome assembly GCA_003709505.1 of Hyphantria cunea. Lineage (NCBI taxonomy): Eukaryota > Metazoa > Arthropoda > Insecta > Lepidoptera > Erebidae > Hyphantria > Hyphantria cunea. Next base: position 378,560 of record PKRV01001585.1, on the reverse strand, counting down.
GCTGAATTCCAGGCGGAAAGCGGTTGTCGCCCTCCGCGGGAAGAGTTACGCGAGTATCGTGAAGTCGCCCGTCGAGCCACGATGGTTCGGTGGTCGTAGCGGCTGGAGGCTCCACGTGCTGGCTTTGCCTCCGTGGAGGCGCTCCAGCCAGTCATCCTCGAGTGGGCAGGGCGGCAGCACGGGACCCTTACCTTCCGACTGACGCAGGTGCTTTCCGGGCACGGTTGCTTCGGGAAGTACGAAAGCGGTTCCCGGACCCCTCCCGTCTCAAGCACAGAGTAGCACACCGTGTGCTTTTAGTCGATTCGATTCCAATACACCGGCCCGCCGCAAACCCGGGCGGGGTGAAGTCCCGAGGGGGGATCCAAACGTAAAAACAAAAAAGGACGTCACCACCAGCCTACAGGTCGTCATCATCATCATCATCATCATCAGCCTATCGCAGTCCACTGCTGGACATAGGCCTTTCCAATTTCACGCCTACAGATATTCATCAAGGAAAGCCTAAGGTGTATATGGTGGCCACAAACCATCTTTAATATAAAATTGTGGAAGTTAACCAACCAGAAATCTTAAAATCCGCTGAACCACATCTTTTGCCATCTTAGTAAAAATGTTATGCATGGAGGATTCTTTCTTAAGTGATATTTGAAGGCAATAAATGTTTATTAATATAAATCAATAGGAAAGGAGATTCTAATTAAGAAGTGGTGTTGGATTGGTAGTGGCTGGCGACGATCAGTTGATAGAGGCTGCAACCATCGGCTACAGCTGGATAGACCTCGAGGTTGATGCACAAGATGAGGAGAAACAGAGATTCCTTTTCAGAGCCCTATGTAGCAGTAGTGTTGTAAGTACATATGTCAACTGGACTATTATTAAAAATTTATTTGTCATAATGTATAAGAGCTAAAAGCGAAGGGTATTATAATAAAGTTTAATCCAAATCCTTTCAGCAGCATTTACATGTAATAGTTACAAGCATACAAACATCCTCACAAACTTTCGTATTCATGCTATAAGTAGAATCAGTAAATAAGATAGGGTTAGTTGTTGATTCAAATGATTTAAACTAGTAGTACTAAACATTTAGCCAAGAGCCTATACACATAAAAGTTTTTAAACTTGCTAACTTACTAGCTTTTTCTCACGACTCTACCCGCGTTCATCGCGATAAAAAGTAGCCTATGAAGGACACCAAATGAAAGTGACATTGTGTGTTTATCGGGTAGGTCTGAGAATAGGCCAACATATATTTTTCATTCCCATAAATTTTATGGGTGACCCACAACATATATATTATTTTTTTTATATAAGGCAATACAACAATTGCTGGGTCGGCTAGTGTCAATATGGACTTGTTAGTTTTGTAACATTTATTCTTATCAATAGGATCTCTAGTTTTTTCTTGTGGACTATACAAGGCTATTCACATATAGGCTTCCTGCAAATGTTTCCATTTCAGTTAGAATAAAAGGGTATAGATATATATATATAAAATAGTTTATACCTCCATTCCATCATCCAGCTCTGTAGGATCGGTGTTTATCTGCAAAGTTTCTTCTCCCTGGACGGACATGTTCCCAAGGCCTTGACTAATCACAGGAGTGGCTTCTTCCATTTGGAATTGTACTGAAACAAGATTACCTTCTTTACATTTGTACTACGGGACATTTTGAGAAGTATGGACTTAAAGAGATGATGATCCCCGAGTTTGTTTCATCGCATTTTCTTAGGGCTAGAACACTTAGGAAAGGTCCAACTGAGCTAAATAAGAAGTTTAACTTGACAAAGGTACTGTTAACTGTTTAGGATTTTAATAATTTGAAAAATAAGTCTCATGACGAGTACCATGGACTTTAATATTACAAGACTCTTAAAACTTTGAAATAATACAGAAATAGAGTCCTTAATGATGAATCCTCCTTATATTAATCACTTATATCAATCAGATATGTATCTCACTGTATTGGCTAGGCGCCTTTTTATATCCTGGTCCATAGTTCATTCTTGAAAATCCCAAATGCTACATAACATTTGAATAAGCCCAATGCTGAAGAACATTCACAAGACAACTGCACGACAATTAAGGGTAAGGTAAGGTAAACAAACAAACAACAACCCATCATGTCCCACTGCTGGGCTCGGGTCTCCTCTCAGGAGAGGGTTAAGGCCATACGTCCCCACGCTGGCCAAGTGCGGGTTGGGGACTGGCAAGAATACATTGTGGCTACGTAAATCTTGCCGTTGGATGTTTATAAGCCGCCCGAAGGCCTCCAACTAAGCTTCACGACTGTTATCGTATGATAACAACCGGGACCGACTGCTTAACGTGACCTCCGAATCACGGAGACGCTCATGGTAACATGCCACCAGCGGTCACCCATCCAGATACTGACCGCGCCATCGTTGCTTACCCTCGATTATTGTTTCTAATCACCGAGTGCAACTGGGCTATGAGGTAAGGTACATTACATCACAAATAATAAAGAACAAAGATTTATGTATACATATCAAGAGAAGGACTTTCAACACTTGCCTTCTCCCCTGCATGACATATGTCCGCGAGTCTTGGACATTGACCAATAAACATATGGAAAAGATGACTAAAGCAGAAAGAGCAATAGAGAGAAGCATGTTGGCCATCAGGCTTAGCGATAGAATCTATAATTATGATGATACAAGATCAAAAACCAAAATAACTGACAACAACATGTATAGACCACTTAAAGTGGAGTTGGAGTTGACTTATGCTACGTTACAAAATTGACAAATGAACATACAAGTTAACTTATAGTAGGACCACACTGGACCAGAGCTGCAGAGGACCAAGCACAGTGGAGGGAGCTGGAAGAGGCCGATGCCAAGAGGCACACCGAACTATGAGGTAGATAAAGATTCATGAAGCAAAAGTGTTAAATTGCACATCACTAGTTTTGCAATAAAAGGGCTTAATTATTATTATAATTGAATCAACATGATATATTCTAGACTGTATTTAAAAGAACGCGTTCTTTTCAATGACATGAATGTTGCTAATAGTATAATAATGGTGTTCTTATAACAATCATGCTTTGCAAGAACAAAGAAATAGCTCTGTATATCACTAACACTAGAATAATCTGGCAAGATAACACTTCTTGTATCCTGAGAAGCTTCAGGATCATGTAAACTATTATTATATTATACTGTCTTCTATACTGCGAGATTGTCATATGCTCCTAGATGCTTTGTTCATCACCCGCATGAGCTGCACACAGCACTACTCAGTTTTAACTGTATGAAAGAAAATATCTCACAAGTAAGTGGACCGAAATTGCCCACACACTCATATCTTAGTTATCGAGCCAAAAACTTCTAACTAAGCGGTTTAGCTGTGAAAGTAGAACATACAGACACAGTCTTACTGCCTCCATGGAGCAGCAGTATTGTATGCAATTGCTATGAATACACTACCACTTCATCGGACGAAATAGAGAATTAGATGTTATTCAGATCTTGTTAATGCTGAATAAACAAAACAAAACAACAACCCATAATATCCCACTGCTGGGCTCGGGTCTCCTCTCAGGAGAGGGTTAAGGCCATACGTCCCCACGCTGGCCAAGTGCGGGTTGGGGACTGGCAAGAATACATTGTGGCTACGTAAATCTTGCCGTTGGATGTTTTTAAGCCGCCTGAAGGCCTCCAACTAAGCTTCACGACACGATCGTATGATAACAACCAGGACCGACTGCTTAACGTGACCTCCGAATCACGGAGACGCTCATGTTAACATGCCACCAGCGGTCACCCATCCAGGTACATACCGTTGCTTACCCTCGATGATTGTTTCTAATCACCAAGTGCAACTGGGCTATGAGCTGAATGCTGAATCTAACACCTATATTAGATTAAGTTGAATGAGTTTTAGAGCTGAAGAGTTTGTCAATTAGCTTAAATCAGTTAATCACAGGAGAAACTAATGTGCTTTAAAAATTTTGTGTTAGATACCCCAACCACTTAGGCAGGCTTTAAGTAGTAGATTGACAGAACAAAAGGACCGAGCCTCCTTTGTGTAAGCTGCATTAACAGTTAAAGGAATCATCACAAGATAAATTAAAGAATTAATTAATGAGATTGCCCTCCTTTCAAATTCCTAAAATGCCACAAAAGTACATGTCTATTATTTTAAGGTTGGTTTATAACCTTAAAATGTTAAACATATAGCATTACGCTACATACAAAAGGACACAAGGCAGCCAACATTGCGTGGGCCATCCCAGCAAAACTTTGTCATCACGATTTTTACTTACTTGTAGAAAGAAGTCACTCATTAAAAATATCACATATGCCTCTTTCAAGTTCAGAGGTTTGTGTAAAAGTACTAGTGAGAACGCGCTGCACTGATCAGTCACAGTTAAAGCATACAAGACTATGGCCCTCAGAGAAGTTCCACGTGGCTGCAATAATCTGGCGCTAGCTAATATATAACAATCATGGCATATTTCTCCCGAAACAGTAATCTAAAATAATGCAGTATCGATATTTCGTTTCAGTTTTATAAGGCATCAAAACGTAGATACTTAAAACACTTACCAGACGTAGAGCGCTCCATTGTATTATAACAGACTCAACTCCGTTAGATTCTGAAAACCGCTCCGAACGTGTCCCACTGATTAACCGCAGTTCCTACAACGACGGTTCACCAGTTCTACCATGACCGGGGTAAGAACAGATGTGACCTTTCGTGATGACAAAATTAAAAAATCAGGAAAGCGTGCGTAAGTACATGAACCACGTGCTGTTGTAAGATACAGCACAACCCTCACAAAGCGCTGCTACATCTGACGTGCAGTCAGTTGTAGTGATGCATACATCAAAATTAATGTTCATGAATGATACATCGATACATACACATACTATGATATATTTTATAGCTTTACTTTAAAAAGTGGACTTTATAATGTTTGGTAAACCTTATTTAAAGGTTGTATAATGCGTTACTATTTGTTATTGTTTAAGGTATTTTTGAAAAATAACTAAATATACCTACTACGGGCGACAAGTCTTTGCAAGGCCCTTTGTCCTATATGAAAAGTATGTGATCAGGTGTGGTTGATTTGTCATGTTTGAGTAGAAAGTTAATTTATACAAATAAAAAAATATGTTTTAAAAATTTTATATCTATTATTTACAAAATTAACAAGTACAGAAATGACAAATATTAAAATCGATGTTTGCGGCTTTTCCTGAGGCTAAAATCTTGAATTTAATTCATAGAAATTTGCAAGCCGCTGCATCGCTTAAAAGTTCACCATCACCAATTTCCTTTAATTTTTATATATTATACATGAAACCAAATATGCCTTCATGATGTTTAAGAGCCTCAAACCTAGGTCGGTAGCTTGCGATTATTACACATAATCGATGATCACATAAAAATAGTTTATTTTGAAAATCTCTTCCGCATTCAATTCATGACATCATCTTCCCCTTCATAATCAAAATGCCGTTTTTGTAGTATTCTCACTTCTTTTAACTGTCTGTCAATATCATTTTACTCGGCTATTTCTCTCGCTGTTACAAGGGATGACTGAAAACCATTTTCTCGATAATTATCGAGCCAATTTGTGAATGCATCTAGGTGTTGTATAGCCATGTCTGAGTGCATGTTTTTACTTTGCCAACTTTTACTTATAACATTTATCTATATAAGAATGCCATACCATATGACAAGTATTTCCGTGGTATTTCCTTTTCCGTAGAATGGCATTCACTTACTAAATGACAATCTGTTGTATTTTCTGTTAAATCCTTTAAAGCGTCACATATATCGCTTAGTTAGTTTTTAACGTCCTTCACCGATGCTATCCCCACTCCCATCTAGTTTCTGAAAGAGATTTTGGCAATAACGGCTTGAGACGGCAAACAGAGTGTACAACCTTTGTAGCAAACCAAAAAAGGTTTTGCTTGGACACAAGACGATGCTGCATCTCCCAAGATGAGATTCCAGCTATGACTCCCACGAGGTAAAAAATAAGCGAATGGATTCATTTTACAGCACTTCCTTCACCACGCATATTGGCACCACTATCATATCCTTGGCCTCTGCAGTTTTACAATGATATACCTGATTGTTTAGCTCTGTGATTATATAATTTGTCAAACTCTGAGCTGTGGTTTTTTCGACGGCTTAGAAACCAATAGAATGTTCTTCAATTTCAGCTATATTTGTATTAAAAATCTTATAATAATTGAAAATTGCTCAGCACGAGATAGGTCGCGAGTACAATCAAGAATAATCGAGTGATATTTATTATTTTTTCAACAATATGAGCTTTCATGTGACGTGCCATTAACTGTATGAGCTCATTTTGAATACTTTTACCGAAATAGTGGTCATTAATCATCTTATCCTTCACTTGTTCTAGGTGAAGTCTCAGCAAGGGATCAAATTGGGAATTTAACTTTACTAAAAGATAATGACAGATCCTGTACTGCTAGTAACATATGATGGCAGGTGATGAGATTTATACAGTTTATAAAGTGAATCATCCTGAAAGTTTATATGTAATTATTATATTTTTAAAAGTTTGCAAAGAATAGATAAGTTCTTCTGAAATAATGTTGTATACGCTATAACTAAACGTTTTAATTAAAGTCAACATAACGTATTCTCTATTTTCTAAGCTTGCCATGCCAAAAAATATAAATAAAATCGATTACCTTATTTAACTCGATATTCATTGATTGGTCACTACTGTTATAATTAGGTAAAAAAAACATTTTCTTCAATTAACAATAATACTGACTGTATAGATTAGACGTTATTGTCTAATCTGAACAGTTAATATATATAATTATAAAATAATAAACGAAATAATGTTCTAAAACAATTAATTTTAGACAGGGAACCAAATGACAAGATTAAGCAATTCTTATAAGTGACAACGAAATATAACTGATTTGACGGGGGACACAATTCATAGACGAATTATGAAAATCCTGTAGAGGTACAAATTTCAAATAGTGTCTTATTTTATTTTGTAGTTTTGTTTTGAAAGATATGATCGAAGATCGAAAGCTTAGCATTTTTGACAGTAGACGTACACTGGATATTATAAAATGTAATAATTGATTTGTCCCACCTGGTCAGTATACAATTATAATAATAATTATTAAATTACAATCCGACTGTGGAATTATTCTAGATATGTCTTAGAACATCTCTAACATTCTATTGCTAAAATCATATAAATGCCTAAGAATTATTGCAAATCTATACGTAATTGTGAGGCATGAAACTGCAACTGGCATACATTGTAATATAAAAATATATCAAATGTAATATCCACCTAATATTAGAACAGCAAAATACAATTTATATTCAGCCTAGCGGTTACTGATCCTGACTGCTATGCCAGAAGATGAGGCTTGTGTTATGAACATAATCATTTGATTTGTGTCGAGGTGTAATTTATCTATGATGTGTGTGTAGTTAGTCACCTATGAGCATGTTATCGGCAGCATACTATGGGTATTACAGTACAAACTCATATTGGGACTAGGTAGCTTAGTGTGATTAATAACTAGCTATAACTATAGACAATGCATCAAACATACACAAAAAAATATATGCTGAAGCAATTTATACTGTGTGTTGTGACAGTATATTATACACATATGTAGACCATGTAGTCCTATCATAATCGAAGCTGATATAATGTGAGAGTTATAAAATAATAGTCATAAAAGTTGGAGGCCGTTGGGCGGCTTAAAAACATCCAATGGCAAGATTTACGTAGCCACAATGTATTCTTGCTATCCCCAATCCACACTTGGCCAGAGTGGGGACGTATGGCCTTAATCCTCTCCTGAGAGGAGAGCCGAGCCCAGCAGTGGGACATTTTTGGTTTTTGATTGATTGATATTAAATAAAAGGATTTTTTTAATTTCTTTGAATAATTTTGAGACCAGAAATAGATTAAAAGAAATTGATTATCTATTACTGTGCCTTAATAAAGTCTCAACCAACATCTGCAAACACATAATAATTTTGGTAACTTTATTCAAGACCAGGTAATCACAAATGGATTTAAAACTAGGTATGAGAATACAAGTGGTGGTCCTTATCGCTCAGAGGATATATGTGTTGAAGAGTAAACATGCCTATAAAGTTTACAAGGAACATAACAAGGGCAATCAAAGTATTTTAAGTATTATAGAAAGTGATACTAAAACAGATTGCAATGAATGTATTAATTAAATATATAAATATTATTTACATAAATGAAATAATCTACCTAATTGACTAAAACAAAAAATTGTATGCGACTTCGATGTCTCCCAGACAATGTTCTCTTACTTATTTTTTAAGGCAGTTACTGTTTGTGCATTTCAGCATATTTTGTTTTAATAGTGCCTAAATCATATGAAAGCTTGGGATGCAATAGTAAGCTACTGCTGTAATTCCATAGTTGGGCCAAAGGCTGCTGCACACATGTAGTAATGAGCATTATCTGGTACCTAGTATATGTGTGGATATCTATGAATGCAGGATCACCTTGACGGGCTATTTTCTTAAATGATATTATTTGATGTATGTTACATGGATGTTTATACACTCAGTATACGAATACGGCAACTAGAAAAATTTATCTTTTGCGTGAATACTGCATTATTATTTGATATAAAACTTAAGAGAAGTTTATTATTGATATTTCCCACTAGTCAGCTGCCTACCGGAGGTTTGTAATGATCATATGAGTATGACATAAGGATTAAGATTATAATGCATGTATATACATTTGTCTACAATAAACGAACACTAAAACTGAAACATCGGTTTATTTCCTTTATATGCTAAGAATAACAGGCTAACAGCATTTTTTTAAATATTTTTCTCTTACACAAAATTACAAAAATCTGATAAATCAAAATATATACAGAAAAACCAGAAAACAAAAGATCTGTGTGAGAGACTGGTTTCCGTACTAGGTAGAACCTGTATGACAGAATAACCAGCCTCTCCTAACTCCAGATAAGTAGATAAAGAGGGTGTAATGAGTTTAATGGTTTCCATACATGTGAGATGAATTAAATGAAAAAGTCTGTGTGAATATAAATGTGAGTAAGTATTGTGTGTTTGTGTGTATGAATGTGTGTGTGAACTACCCATCGAATGATGTTGACCTGATGATACCAAGCCAACTCATCCACCAATAAGATTTGGATGCTGAGCCAATGTGTTCCCATGTCTTATTCAATCAAGAAGGCACATATAGCAGCTTCTCAGTATCCTCATAGTTCAATGATTTGAGCCAGTGTGAAACAGTACGCTTGCAATGGATTTTCGAAGAGGAATAAATACTCAACCTTTGGTTTATTTTATTGTACAGGTATCTCCCAAGAAAGCCGAAAAATCTTCCAGAGAATGCCGAGTTGTGAATTTCAGTCGGAGGACAAACTATATGTTTGAGGCGCTTGTTGGTTTTAGAGGCATCATATGAAAGTAGTGAGTGTTGCTTGAGGACAGCGTGCAGGATAAATAATTGCCGAACCGTGAGTACGTCTGAAAGGTGCAAGAGGTCACTGGTCAGGTATATGATGGCAAAGAGTGACCCACCCTAAGAACCGCCCTTTGAGCTCTCTCGATAGCTTTATAAGGAAAGTTTTGCATGCAGGGTTGACATAAGGAAGTATATACCATTTTAATGATTTTTTTGTCTGCTATGTTTCGTAAATTTTTAAAGTCAAAAATTAGTTTCCACGTTCTAGATGACAGTAGTTCAATATGGTAGTTGAAACTAAAAGTATTGTCGATAATATGGCCAAATATCTAATTTTGGTGGTGCTTTCTAGTTGGCCGCATGCACAAGACTGATGGTCTAAGCAAGAGTGTGCCACAATACAGTGATCTTGAGCAGAACTGAATGGAGGATTTTGCAAAGCGAATGAAAACAGGATTTTGTATTGTGTACACTGGTGCAGAAAGCCAAAAATCTTCGTTTAATATAGTATAGTATTAGGACATCATAACATTCCTTCTCTTTAGAAAAATTGACAATAGAAAGATTCATGAAAATACGAAGGTAAAGTATTGGCTAAGTGTATAAGGCCTGTGGGTTATCTCGTTTGACAGCCCATTAGTGACAGCTAGCAATCATAAATTTATTTAAGCGATCTTTATCAGAAGGCATAGTACCGACTATCTGGAAATCTGCGTTTGTTACCCCAGTCTACAAGAAGGGAAACAGATCGAACATTAAAAACTATCGGTCTATTTCGAAAATGTGCTTGTTTTCAAAAATACTTGAGCGTTTAGTTCATACAAGCGTCTACAACATGGGTTTCTTAAAAATCGTTCCACAACCTCAAACTTGATTCTCTCGCATGAATTTGTATCTAGTGGCATGGAACAGGGTGCATAGGTGGATTTTATATACACTGACTGTAGTAAATGCTTCGACAGAATAGATCATCAGTTGCTTTTGCAGAAGTTATTGGCTGCTGGAATTCACGGCGATTTGTATAGATGGTTTACTTCTTATATAAAAAATCGAACGCAGGCTGTGGTGCTTAGGGGTTATACGGCTGACTGGCAAACTATCCCTTCCGGGGTCCCACAAGGATCAATTTTGGGACCTTTGTTGTTTGTTTTATTTGTGGCTGACATCAAGAGATGCTTCGAACACTCTTACATCCTTCTTTATTCTGATGACATGAAGATTCACAAAAAAGTGAAAGAACTGTCTGACACTCAAGACCTTCAGGCTGATCTGAACAGATTCGAAATGTATTGTAAAACTAATAAACTTCATCTTAATGTTACCAAATGTTATCAAATAACATTCTCCCGAAAAACATCTACGATTGGTGCTAGCTACACAATGAATCAGCAGCAGATCAGCAGGGTTGATAGTGTTCGAGATCTGGGAGTTATGCAGGACAGCAGGCTAGTATACGACCAACACATTGATAACATAGTCAATAAGGCGTCAAAAGCCTTGGGCTTCATTATAAGAGCCGCGACCGGCTTCCGAACTATTAAACCCATAAAGGTTTTGTACTGTTCCTTTGTGCGCAGCCTTTTGGAGTACGCATCGCAAGTCTGGAATCCACAATAAGAAATTTATAGGTCTCGTATTGAGGGGATCCAAAAGAAATTTTTGCGATATTTAGACTTTAAGGCACACTCATCGTTGCATTCAGACGATACCATTTCCTCCCACTAGAATATAAGCGCCTTATAAGTGATATTTGCTATTTGACCAGCATCGCAAATGGCACGATCGACTCCCCTGAGCTCTTGTCTAAGTTAGATTTGCGCACCAACCAAATCGGTCTAAGACAGCGACCTATGCTATATGTGCCTTTTGTGACCACTAACTACAGGAGCAATTCCTTCCTTCTGCGAGGTGCACGTGGCTTCAATGAACTTCGTAACTCAGTACAGTTTGACTTGTTCTGTACTGCTCCGATCGCGGTGAGGCAGCTTTTTTCGAGAAGTTTTTTAATGTCACCTACATCACAAAAACTGATACTGACTGATCTGAGACTGACGATATGTTTTTACGCATAGAATACAGAGGATGTATTTTGTAAGCTCATTACCACTTTATTTTGTTTTATAATATTATTTTTTTTGTTTTTGTTTTCTTTTATATCCGCATATGCATGTTTTCCTATGTTAATGTATCTGTGTCTGTGAATACATATCATTTAAGTCTATGACCTGGCACTCGACCAGTGTATTATATTGTTACCTATATATGGAGGCTTGTTGTTAGCAATTTGATCACCTATTTGAATTAACCATAATTATGTTTATTAGTCTGTTAGCCTTCTTCAAAAATAAATAAATAAATAAATATTCTGTGTGAGAGATAAAGATTATTTTATTATTATAATATATAGATTGCAACTTCATCACAGATTAAATGAATGATTTAGGTGAATTCAAAAGTGAAATATATTTTGAATGCCAAGATTTTAAAATAAACAATTAAAACTGGAATTGTTGATGCTTTAATAACTAATCTAATAAATTCAACAAAAATCCCAACCACGAGAAGTGATAGGCGGTACAAGAGTCCCATACTAAGCTACAATTGTCCTTTATAAATTTGTCCTTCATAGAGATTTGGCCTACTGAATCATCCCCTGAAGGCCAAATTGTGAGATGCCATTAAATTTACGATTGCGAGCAATCGGTCTGAAATATCTCTTCAACGTAGCCTTTTTTGTTCGATTTTTGACTGGGCCAAGGAGCGACGTGGAACAACTTTATAAAACATTCTCTAAATTAATCCATTTCAACACACAATCTTTATGCTTTCGACTAGATTCGTGAGATTTTAAGTAATCACCCAAGTGTTTTCAATTACAGTATTTTCTAGTCCGATATTCGATACGGAAAGTAGTAAACGTCATCCTTTGTTTGTGAATAAATCATCCAGCGCCTGTCAAATTTTTCACCGTTACTAATATATTATATAATATTTAAAGCAAACCACCCGTCAAAATAAACTACAATTACATTAATGAAGCGCTCACTTGCTCTGACTGTACACGATCCTTCAGTGCAAAGATAGGGTACATAAGTTACCTTAGCCGAAATCGGCAGGGGAACATATATATGACATTTATAAAAATAAATCAACTTTAACCCGTATTGGACCGTTTAATACAATCTCAGTTAGGTCTACATCAGTTGTTATTATTATGGGATACAAACAGGGATCATTTTGAGTATTTTCCATTCCAGCAGTCATGGATATAGATGAGACTCGGGCTCAGATTCGCGTTCTTGGACTGGATAGCGTTACAGTGGCACCGGTGACCTAAGAGACAATGATGTAGTTAGTTCATCATCATTCTCGCTGTTTTTACCTAACGACCGTGGCCGCACCCTGGAGGATGTGGGAGGAATGTTTACAGCTGGATCAGGATCATAGTCACTTTCAGTCAATAAATATTGTGTAGAGGTTTCTTGATCATTACTTTTATATATTTATATAAAGATTCAAAGTAGATTATTTATTACCTGCCCTCTTTTAAAAGTTCGTTTCCTTTTTTGAACAACCCGACTGAAATTTTCTACCGGCATCACGATCACACGAACTCATTTCGCAAATCTTGTTTTGTTTCGCACAAACAGCCAGAAATAACTTTTAATATCATATAGTTTTTTTAAGCATTTTCAGCTTACTGAATAATTTACACTTCGCGTAAGTGTAAATTATTTACTTGCTGCTTACTTGATAATTATAAATTAAATACTATAAGAACGTAATATTCAAGAAAATTTTAAGATATGTACGGGACAGTAACGATTTTGTAACTCAGTGTGACTAGTGTGAGTTAGCAAAATCATTCCAAGGTGACAAGACGAAGAAGACAGTTTTTGTAGCGCGAGGACCCTCCAAGAGAGGCCCCGGGCGATTGCCCACCCCCACCTCCTAAGGCCGCCGCTGCCTATTATCTATTTATATTACTTAAATAAATTTATTCTTCCATTTTAAATAGTGGCAGCTATTTAATTATGTCGAAATTTATACCAAATAAAGTGTTTTTGCAGTGAGTTTTATTACATTAATTTAATATGAACGAAGGTGCTGCAGAAAGTCGTCGGTTCTTAGTAGAAGTTCACGGTGAACATGCTTTAGCTGACCAAACGTGTCGGAAATGGTTTGCGCGTTTTAAGAGCGGTTATTTTGATTTAGACGACAAGGAACGACCTGGACAGCCAACGAAATTTGAAGATAAAGAATTGGAGGATTTACTCGAAGAAAATTCATGTCAAACACGTCAAGAGTTGTCTACATCTTTGGAGATTGATTTATCCACGGCAGGAAAACGTCTTAAAGCTTTGAGAATAATCCAAAAGAAAGGAAATTGGGTCCCGTGTGAAATAAAACCGAGAGACATTGAAAGACCTGTGAACTACTGCTGGCACGGTACAAAAGAAAAAGTTTTCTACAACGTATTGTTACTGGCGATGAAAAATGGATATATTACGACAGTCTGAAACGCAGCAGATCATGGGTTAAGCCCGTGCAACAATCATCATCAGTGGCAAAATGCAATATTCATGGATCTAAGCTTTTCCTTTGTATTTGGTAGGATCAACAAGGTGTGGTTTATTATGAATTGTTATAACCCAATAAAACCATCACTGGGGATCGCTACCGGTTACAATTGACGCCTTTGAGTCGTGCATTGAAGGAAAAACGGCCGGAATGGAGCAAAAGGCTCGATAAAGTTATTCTACTGCACGACAATGCTCGAACTCACGCGGCGAAACCAGTGAAAACATACCTGGAAACATTGCAATGGGAAGTCACCCGCCGTGTTCTCCAGATATTGCCCCTTCGGATTACCACCTGTGTCGATCAATGGTTCGTTGTTTATCAGGGGAAAAATTAACATCTTACGAGGATTGCCAAAATTGGATTGATTCATGGATTGCCTCCGACAGGGTATTCCACGTTACCTGAAAAATGGGAAAAAGCAAGCGATGGGCAGTATTTTCAATAATGTATTTTTTTATTTTTTCATTTCAAATAAATCATTATTTTTTAATAAAAAAACGCTACGAATTAATACCAACAGCTAACAGTTTTTTAATTAAATATATAATAAAAATACACATCTCTAATTGATGATAAAAACATCAATACATCGTTCTTAAACATCAATATTTGGACATCGATGTTTCACTTCTGAAAACATCAAACAACATCGATGTTTTTTATGAGCGACATTGCATCCCTATGCTTCACGCATGCGCATAGGATGACGGAAAGAGATGAAACAAATGTCACCATTACCATGCTTTTAGTAACAATTTCAACTACGAAATAATTTAATAAATTAATGTTGATGTTTACTAAATGATTACATAACAAACACATATTGAAAATTTCTTTATTAATTATTAGCTTACATTAGCAACATAATTAAAAGAACATTGGTTAATAATAAAACACGATATACATTTTTTCCCTTATTCTTACTAACAATTTCTACCCATTCCCATAGATCATGCTGCTGGCAACATAAAATATGGCGTTATGAAATAATAATTAGTAAATTTGTTCATTCAAAAAGATCAATTTAAATATTTTATCGTTTCTCATGTAATTTAAATTTCTATTAATATTTTCGGAGATCTGACTCGTAACGCCATCTCGTGTACAAACTCTGTAAACTATAAGAATGCCCAGGTTAGAAAAATGATTGAATGCGATTACTTAATGCACTCGTAAAAACTAGCAAAGCAAAAATAAAAAGGCTTCTTTTCTAAACAAAATTATCTAACACAGAATTTAAAACAATGTTTTGCTGTTGTAAAGCCAATTGAAGGAACGTTCAGACCACAATGACATTAGCACGAAAATGATAAATAAATGGATTATGGAATTTTGAAGAGATAGTTATTTTTAAATGAAAAATAGAAACCATAAAGTAGTGGGCATACCACCAGATAAAGCAAGTTTGTGATAAATTGGAGGATGGAATGCAAGAAAAGAAAAATAAATACATGCTCATGAAACATGAACCTGACATTTGTGAAAGTGGAACTATTCTACCATTGCATAATTTAATAATGTGTACAATGATGAAAATTATGATAGATTTTTAATGAAAATCTCACAAGAGTTCAATTGTACTAATATAAAAATGCAGAAAGGGATGCTTAAGCTCAACATATTAGTGGATTATGGTATGAACTTCAATATGGAAAGATAACAGCTTCCAAATGTTCTGAAGTTAGTCATAGTAAAACTGATGGAACTTTGATTGCTGTAATTCTCGGAGCAAGGACTCCAGAAAAACCAGCTATAATATGAGGTGTGAGGAAAGTTGTTGAATAAAAATTAGGAATAAAAATCAAAACATGTGGATTGTACACACCTGAGATATTTCCAATGATAGCTGCTTCACCAGCTGAAATAAATGAAAAAACCACTTTTGAAATCCAGTGTCCCACTACTAACAAAACAACAGAAAATCGGATTAATAAAAAAAAATATATAGTAGGCAAAATAACAGAAATATATTTTTCTGAAGTACAAATACGAATGTATTGTGCTCGCGCACATTAAACTGTGTGTGTGACTTTGAGAAAAATAGTAATGAGACACTTGTTAAAGTTGATTTTGATAATCTCATCGTCAACCCATAATGTCCCACAGCTGGGAACATCACACACATCGTCAGGAATAGATACAATAATTTCATTAAAATCGATTCAACCATTTAGGAAGAGTTGAGAAACGGGCCACATGTTCCTCCAACACAAAGGGAGGATCCTCCGACCAGGCGAAGTGATCATGCCTGGCGGGCCACTGCCTAACGGTTGATGTTGGGAAGTTGTATATTTGTTAATCGGCGCGAGAACTTCTATTACGCGATTTAGGATTGGTAGTTTCTTAGTTTTCTTTGTTGCTCCGTAGTTCGATGTTTCTTCGTTAGATGACGCTGTCATATATTTTTATGTTGACGCTGTATTTGGAAGTCGCCACATATTCATTAAAAATCCATAATGTCCCACTGCTGGGCTCGGGTCTCCTCTCTGGAGAGGGTTAAGGCCATACATCCCCACCCTGGCCAAGTGCAGGTAGAGGACTGGCAAGGCTATGTTGTGGCTATGAATCTGCCGTTGGATTTTTTAAGCCGCCCGAAGGCCTCCAACAAAGCTTCATATCTGTTTCGTGTGATGACAGCTGGGACCGACTGCTTAACGTGACCCCCGCATCAAGGAGACGCTTATGGTAAGATGCCACCAGCGGTCACCAATCCAGGTACTGAGCGCGCCATCGTTACTTACCCTCGGTGGTTATTTCTAATCACCGAGTGCAACTAGGCTATGAGCGCCGATTTATAATCAATATCTTGAGTCTTTTAGACGGAGTTGTTTCGTTTTGGCATAATAATATACGAGCTAATTTTGAATTTTCGCGGGTTGCGTATATTCGAATTTCGATTTTTTTTGTGGCGTTATGTTGGTACATATTATATGTCTCTCACTTCGGACCAGTTCGGACATTTTGAATGTTCAGTTAATTGTTGACATCTGCTTTGCTTGCGCGTGTTTTGGTTCGTCTTCGATTTTTACCTATTCAAAAAAATGGAACAAAGAGTTTGTATCAAATTTTGTGTGAAAAACGGAATTAAGTGTGCATGCGTTCCGAATATTGACTGTGGCATACGGAAAAGCTACTTTGGACAAAAGCAACGTTTATCGGTGGTACAAAATGTTTTCAGGAGGCCGAGATGTGAACGACAAAGAGCGTGCCGGACGCCCGAGCACTTCAACAACAGACGGTAAATTGATGAAGTGAAGAAAATGGCATTGGCCTATTGTCGAATCACTGTTAGAAATTGCCGAAGACCTAGGCATATCGATTGGCTCGTGCCATTCGATTTTAATCGATAACTTGGGATAATTTGGCCATGAGACGGGTCGCCGCAAAATTCGTACCCAAATTGCTCAATTTCGATCAAAAATCTCGTACCTGTGACTTTTTATTGTTCCCGAAACTGAAGAGGCCTATGAAAGGACGACGCTACGCCACGATTGACGAGAAAAAGACAGCATAGAAGGAGGAGCTGAACAAGATACAAAAAAATAAAAACATTGGCACAAGTGTATAATATCCCGCCAGGTGGCATAGGAAAGCGGTTCCCGGATCTCTCCTGTCTCAGGCGCAGAGTGGCACACCGTGGTGGTTTAGTGGGTAGTCTGGCGAGTCAGTCAGGAGTCCCACACAAAGCAAATCCCCTGTCCCCGCGGGGGTGGAGCGAAGTGTGTAAAAGCATTCCACTATGACAAAAATAAAAAAAAAAGTGTATAATATCCCAGGGGGATTACTTTGAAGGGATAAACATAGATATTCACGAATAAATAAATAATTTTTGAAAATACACAAAGTTTGCCATATTTTTTGAACACACTATGTATTTCCAGTTCTATACTAAAGTGTGACCACAAAAAAAATATTATCTTAAAATAGCCTTTTCATTTTTATTAGCTGTTTATAATGTCCTTCATTAATTCAGTATGTTTGTACATAAATTTCCATTGTAAATTTTTTGTACATAAATCTGCTGTTATAAATATTATTAATTTTAATTTCAGTAAGCAACACATAATATGTTTATGTACTATAAATGTAAAATTACCTTTTGTGATGGATTACGGAGCTTTGACATTATCTTCTATATGATCTTGGACATAATCTTTAAACATAGATACTCTTAATTTTTTAGTAACAGCAAGATTATCAGTACTTGATGCAGAATTATGTTTTCTATTATATTTGAATCTGGAATTTTCTGGAATTTTATATGGTTTTAATCGAATCCTTTTCACTGCACCCATTATTTTATACTGTATATAGTTTACCATGTCGTGTTCCAACTGAAATATAAGATATAAATGAGCAACTTATTTTACAGGCGTCTATAACCTCCTCATGAGAATTATATAGGAAATGAATGTACTTTTATGTTTAACCTACAAAAAAGATATATAAACAGGTAATGCATACAGGTGCTTACATCAAAATGATCTTCACAAAAGTACAAACGAGTTTCTTCAGTTAATAAATTAAGATCCCTCCTTGCAACTTTGAACAAAGTGTTTCTCATATTTATTTGTTGTTGTTTGCACTCGAATTCCCAATTTCCTTTTTGTGAATTACACTAGTGTTCTTGCATTTAGGCACAGCACACCAACGATAAGTATGATAATAACACATTTTTAAATTATAAACAATTATCATACAAATTAACAGCGCATTTGCTTTTGTTTACAATTCCAACTGACGTCAATACCACAGCTAAATAGGGTCCAGCAGTTTTCACAAATGACGCGTGAAAGAAAATGTAAAATTTAAATGCATTTTAATGGTACATATCTATTGAATTGTTTTATTTTTATTTAATAACTCTGAAAAATCTAATTTAGAAACGAAAATGAGCGTCACAACCTACTGGACAAGGAATGTATGACAGCTACTGCCCTAATTACCGATGCGTATCTATGACAATATTTAACGAAAACACCTATGTCTAGCTACCGGTGTGCTATGCTGAAAAAAGTCTTTAAAACTATTCAAAACTCTTTATAAGACTATTTGAAAGTTAACGTAACCTTAAATAAGTAAAATAAAGAGTTTAAAAGTCTTCATAATTCTGCATGATCCAGCAAAAGCCAAATATTCCCATAAATTTCGGAATTTTTGCAAGAGTTTTGAAGAGTTAAAAAGACTTAGATTTTTTCAGGAAAAAAATATATTTGTAAAAATATGCCTTATGTAAAAGGATATTAAAATTCGGTTGTTATAAGGTAAAATATTTTATTTAGATTTTTTTTTTCTTTTTTTTCATAGACATAGTGAATAACAATATCATATCATATTATCAATAAAAAGGATCATAACGCTGTGGTCGTTAGTGCTGTTGTTGTCGTTGCTATTGTCGCAGTTTTTTCTATTAGAACTGCTTCTAATTTCCATTTTTGAATCATAACTTTCATTTTAACAATCTCTTCATCTTTTTTTCTATCGTCTTCCATTAATGTTGCAATAACCGATTTGAATCTAAAATATATAAATAAGAATTATAAAATATTTTTTTTGAAAGAATTAAATATAAACAGAAAATATAGTAACAATTTAACTTACTGTTGTCATTTAAAATCATTGTTTTCGCAGGAATTTTCTGAGATGGTGTTGACAGATGACTCTAAAAAAAAAACTTGATAAATTCAATTTCATTAGTTACTCTTTTAAAGTATACTTCGAGATATACAAATTCTTATCAAAAATATTATACCTACATAAAAATTATTAGATTACTGTACAACCTTTTCTACCTATTACATATATACAACAACTAGAATTACTTCAACATAACCATAATCATCTAAAAATGATAGGAAATAATTACAGAATGGAAATCTCTATTATATCAACATACATCCATGTACCCTTACAACATCAAACGATTTACAGAATAACATTGATTTATTGAAATCTTTGTGTAGACCTTTTGTTTTGCTAGGTGATTTCAATGCACATCACCAGGCCTGGGGTAGTGGTATAACCGTACCAGGGTACAATTTTAGAAATTATAGAATTAGACAACTTCTATTTAGTAATTTTATTTTTAATTTATTATTTTAATTTAAACTGCCTCGGTGGCGCAGTGGTAGCTAACGCTACTGCTGTCCATGAGGCCTAGGGTTCGAATCCTGGGTCGGACCAAGGTTTTGTAAGATCTGCAAATATTTGTTTCGGGGTTTGGGTGTTTTCTATGTATAATATGTATGTATTTACAAAAAAAAATATTTATGTATTCATGTCAGTAATCTAGTACCCATAATACAAGCTCCCCTTAGTTTGGGACTAGATGGCGTTGTGTATTAGATGTCCGAAATATTTATTAATTACTGGAGCACCAAATCGTTGCACGGGGCCTGATGCAAATGCTAGACCTGTCCATTGTTACTCCTGGTTTAGCAACCTCAAAGAATTTGTTTTCCCTTACTATATCTATGGTAATAATTATTTTAATTTAATTTAACTGTTTTTTAAATACCTGCAATACACGATGGAATAAATTTAAAACACTAGTTAATTCAAGAATATCAGACCTACCAAATATTAATCATTCTGGAGTTTCAAATTGATGTGAAGTATTAGCTAAATGTTTGGTTGAAGCTGTTGATAAAACCTTTCCAAGAAAGGGGTAATTTCCCATTCCCATTTCTATCCCTTCCCCTCCGTGGTGGGACCGAGAATGTACTGAAGCACTTAAACTAAACAAATTTTTTGTTGTTGTAATAGCTCTTGTCAGTTTAGTAGAATGGTAAATGCTTAATATTGTTCGTTTAAAGTAACATGTAAATTACCATGTCAGTCTTACGACTTACATGGTATACTTATGGCGACAAATTTTCTGGTAATAAGGTTTTTTTTGGTTTTGGTACAACCTTCGATAGATGTTTCTAAAGGTTTTTGTCTATTTTAGAAGCGTGAGTTCGATTGAGTGAACATATTAGCGTATAGTAAAAGCTAAGATTTAAAATATCGAAATATGAACTGTAACCAAATGAAATAAAGTCTAACATATACAATTCTAGTGTCGCGGTGTTTGTTTCAAACTCCTCTGAAACAACTGGATCGATTTTCATGAAATTTTATATGGGTATAATATGTAGGTACGTAAATAGTAGGCCATCTATTTTTCATACCCCCAAATGATAAGGGTGACACCAAATTTTTTTTTACGGCAGAACAACGTTTGTCTGGTCAGTTAGTTAATATACATCATTACAAGAAGTTTTGTTGTCAACAACGGAATTAGCACCATAATTTCGCATATGAAAACATTCCTTTAAATCATATTTGAATCGAACGAAATTCATTCTGTTGTATGGATTACTCCACAATCGGTAATCTTTTTAGTATATATGTGTTGTTGCCTTATAAAATGCTACGAGGTATTTTTACTAAGTGACTTTACTAATGTGATTGATTGGTTTTAGGTCACTGCATCTGATGTACCACCTCATCCTTATAATATTTCCAAACCACCCGAAGCTTAACTGGTAGAGATTGGCCCGGGCATTAAGTCCGTCTGTGTACAAATAAGTACATAAAGTTTATAAATAAATTTAAGAAGGTAAAAATTAAATTGAAACACATTAGGTACGTCTCTAGTATTTTTATAATGTCTGTCAAAACCTGGATGTAATTAATCAAGACATTGATATTATATTTCATAGATATGTACTTCAGTCGACCCTCTCAGCGTGTGTGGTAGATTTTCAAGGAAATTTCATACTGTAACAAAAAATTATTCAATGTTAGATAGAAAATCTGATAGGATCCTAATACCTGAGTATGGTTAAGACAAGCTGTGGTCTTAAAGTACAAATAAATAAATATACAACCTTTATTTACCGTTGTACCGACATGCATAAGGCACCTCCTAATTCAATCGGTTTCACCTGAATCTCTCTTTAATTAACCTCTATATTGCTGAATACTACATTTAAATCTTATAAATGGGTTAACAGACAGCGAACGTAATTTAATTATCCTATTAATATTATAAACGCGAAAGTTTGTATGAACGGATTTTTGTAACTCTTTCACGTAAAAACTACTCAACGGATTTGGATGAAACTTTCAGTAATATAGTTTATACATCAGAATAATACATAGGATACTATTAACCGCGATAACCAACATATACGCGGGCGGATTTGCGGGCATAAACTAGTAAACTATATGAAGATACAATGGAGTTTTTAATGTGTGGCCACAACGGCCCGACTCCCCACCGGGGTTTTGACGCAGGGTGGTGTGTAGGAATCGGACCGACTAAAACCACACGCCGTGCCACTCTGCGCTTAAGATGGAGGCAATTTAGGCGACGTACGGCACACGCGTACGTCGTCTCCTCGCGGCTAGCCTGTGAAGCGGATGGAGGGGAAAACCCGTCCCGACCATCTGCGGCCACACTCAGGGGTTTTAATCGCTATCTGACTCAACCTAAGTAAAATTGAAATTCCGACTCACTCTATGTTTTCCGGCACTAAATTATCTTGACTGTGAATTTAACAAATGGTGTATATTGGCCGCTGATCTGAAAGGCAATAAAACTTGGTGTGAAAAAATTTGATGTGATCAGTCTATGTTTTACTATAAAACGTAATAAAATTAACAATTAGCAACTTTATATATAATTGTAATAATATAGAAAATTTGAAGGTAGTCTCAACAAAAACATGGAGAATTGTCTGCTCTGTTTTAAATTATTAAAATAATTATTTCTAAAGAAAATCATAATTATTTAATGCAGTATTTAAGAAACTGACATCATCCTTTGTCGGTGCAAGTATGGTCTCCATTAACCGATTAAGTTTGATTTGATTATCTCCAAACATAATCATGGAGTCCTTATTGAAGACTGTAGCTGAGATGAACATTGAGTTTCACAACCGCAGGAAAACAGCTCATCCACATCTTTTATGAACATCCAAGAAGAATTTATATCTTTTTGTTTTTCAAAAGTTTGTGCTCACAGCCCTCAATAATACCCAGCAGCAGGTTCAAATATTGACTCAGTCAGCAGACAACACGAAGACTCGGAGCAGGCGAAAGATTCTGGTGCTTCATGGTGTTCCCGAGAAAAGGAATGAGGACATCACATTAGTGGCAACTGCAATCATCAGTGAAAAGTGTAAGGTGAGCAACTTCAATATAAATAATATTTAAAGTCCCAGACCAATTCTTGTTTCATTAAGTCACTACCAGAGATGCTCTATGGTCCACCAAAACAAACTTGAAGGGCACCGGGGTTACAATTTCAAAATTTCTGACGAAAACTAGACACGATGTCTTCATGTCTGCACGTCAGAAGTTTGGTATAACCAACTACAAATTTGTCAGGATGTGGCTAAACCCAGTAGCGGTGACTAAAACAACGGTCAGTAAAACCAGGCGAGTCGTTAAAAAATAATATTATTATAATGTTTATCACTATTTGCTTACAATTTGCTTAATTTATTAATATTGTTACTTGACCTTGGATTGTCGCATAATGATCAGTTGACTGATAACTTGAAAGTATAACTGCACACAGCATCCTCACATACCCTCGACTTGTTTTGGTAATTACCCTTTTTAAACATTCATATGTCATTGGCAGAATTGTCGACATCGGCACAGATTGCCATATCCAAACAAAAAAAAAAATTGTATTTTATTTTTTATCGTAATACAAGTATGGTTATTACAATTGTCAACTGTCACTAGTAGAAACGATTCAATGATTTTGTTTGCCGAAACAAATCCGAAATAATGGTACCAACCGATGATAGGTAACATTCTTTGATGATTTAGATCGTCCTCTATAAATCTCTTGACCTGCCATCACAAGTTACTAGCGGCACAGGATCTGCCATTCTCTTTTTTTTTCGAGCCAGTTTTTTTAGTATCACAGGGTTGGCAGCACTGAGACGGAAGGAAATGCACGTCTGTCTATGTCAACGTCGACTGTCTGTCGAGTGTTATCCGACTGTTCATTTGAAGAAAGAGCGGGAACCAGTCCGCCAGAGACATTTAGGATCGTTTTTGGTTTTTTCGAAAGACGGTCCCCATTTCATGCCACCCACATTTTTTATTTCATTAATTTCATCAAGACGAAAACTTGAGCACTCAAAGACTTGGAATTGAAGACGTTAAATACTTGACATTGGCAGAAATAGCTGATCCGGCTAGTTGCCATCTCGTCAAAAGAAGAAGAGGAGGCATTTAGTTAGTATACGGACCATGGTATTTTTGGTGGTTTGACTGAATAACTTCGGGGAGTTGATCAGCTTATAAATATGAAATGGAAGTTTTTAAATGAAACAATTAATGTAGTTGGTTCCTTTCTTGATACGAATTTGTAAAAGCGATATGGGGGAAAGAAACGGAAGTCACAATGACTTAAATTCTTCGGAAGGTTTACGGGATCCTATTAGAACTTTACAGGTTAGTACTTTATTTATTTTTTCAACCCATGCTGATTCGAACTTTTAAATGAAACATTGTTTGTGTCAGGTCCACTTTCTTAGTGTTTAAGAGGTATGTGGTTAACTTATAAAATTCATACGTATTTTAGAAATACCATAATTTCTACGACAAACCTTCATACTATCAATTTCTAGATACTACTTAATAATATAATTGTAGGTAGTAAACACTAGGGTTATTTTGTATTCATAGAAATAACTGTGATTTTTATTTACTGAAAAATGGCTTGTAAAGCTTTGTTTGATATACAAACATACAATTTACAAGTACTTTAAAATAAAACTGTTTCTTAACAACCAGTAATGCTGACTTTTATGTTTAATAAAAATAAGTAGGTTATTTCTCTTTGTAAGTTTTATCAAACTAAATCACCTATGTTATTGTCAAATCATTTTGACCTGTTCATGGATGACATGTTTTCGGTTGCACTGCGGTTGTTGTATAGAATACCTATGCAAATGATAAAACAGTAGTATAGGAAAACAGTAGTCCTTACTTTTATTTATTAATTATTTAAACAAATAAATTATAAAACAAATAAATTCGGTGTTGTGGGTGTCCATGGGCTTGTTTGCTCTTTTTCTATAAAAAAAAAAATTATATGTTACCCACATGTTAGGTTAGATTAGGGTATTGTATAGAGGATCCGGATGGCATAAGAAAGGGTTCCCGGATCTCTCCCGTCTCATGCGCAGAGTGGCACACCGTGTGGTTTTAGTTGGTTTGATTCTGACACACTACCCCGCCACGAACCCTGGTGGGGCGAAGGCCCGAGGGGGCGTCCACCCATAAAAAAAGACTATTGTATAGAATGGGTCTGGATGGCGTAAGAGAGTGGTTCCCGGATCCCTTCCATCTCAGGGGCAGAGTGGCACACTGTGTGATTTTAGTCGGTTCGATTCTGACACACTGCCCCCGGGGAGATGAGGCCCAAGGGGGTTTTAAAGGTATTGTATAGAATTCCAATTTAAATTAAAAACATAAATAAAGTTGGTGTTTTGGGTATCCATGGAATAAATTAATAGTTTTCCATAAAAAAAATTATACATTACATATAAATTATACATACCCACACATTAATTGCCAGTAAAATTTACAAGTTTAATTTTAATCTGCCATATTTTGCAGTACACCGATTTGGAGGATATCAGGACTCATGTTCATGGTTAGTGTATGTAATGTTTATTTGAACAATGTTTTTTCTTCTTAGGATAAGTGGAAATTAGTGCCCGCTTTTTTACAAGTCAAAGGATTGGTGAAGGAGCACATAGATTCTTTCAATTATTTCATCAATGTGGAAATTAAGAAGATAGTACAAGCAAATGAGATTTTTTTTTGTGATTCTGATCCATTATTTTATATAAAGTATTCAAATGCTTATGTGGGGACACCAGACTTGGAAGAAGAATCTTATGTTACTGAACCTACAACACCTCATGTGTGTAGACTAAGAGATATGACATACTCTGCACCGATCACTGTGGATATTGAATATATAAAGGGAAATCAAAAGGTAATAAGGAATAAACAACTCATTGGCAGGTTGGTGCTTGATAAAATTATAATTCCTTGTTTCTTAAATGCATTAGGCTTTTCTTGGGATAAGGTAACAAAACTGCGGAATGAACTGTCGCCTGTGGTATGCCCGGACCAATCCGTCTTTTAAACCTTCAAGAAAGGAGTGTACTCCTTCTTAAAAGGCCGGCAACGCCCTTGTGGCGTCTCTGGTGTTGCGGGTGTTCATGGGCGGCGGTAATCGTTTGCCATCAGGCGATACGTCTGCTCGTTTGTAACCTACGTTCGGTGGTTTCATGGCGTCTGCTTGTGTAAGACGCGTTCACAAACTTGAGTGGCCATGGTCCTGCCCGTAAAATAAGTACCTTCTAAAGCACAGAACGAAGCGGGACGTAGGTTGATAAAGTAGATCCTTACTTTATCGACATAAGCTAAATAGCACAAGTAATATTATGTTGTAATATCACATTTTCTTTAAGGAGTCACAAATAAAATAATTAAATTTTATAATAATCACGAAAAAGGTTTTGAATTTTGTCATCTCATGTCGAGGTTACAGCTAGAACAGCATTATCTTCATTGGGAATCAAAGATTGATCTCGTATCTCCTGGATAGTTTGTATAATAGTCCAACTGTTGGTGGGTAGGTAACGAACATTCTCTCTAAATTAATATCTTGTCTGGAGTAAATTATTCACTAACCATATAAGTGTATAACCGAGTAGTTCATAGGCATTATTATTTCATTTGAACTCTCACAAAATAACAATGTTTCACCACAACTAACCTAATGTGTCCTGTCACTATAAAATCACTACAAAATACCTATAAACAACCAATAAGTTGTCCTATGGTGTGTCCTAGAGCTAAACTACTGAACCAATTATTAAAATTCTATTGCTCTACATGCAGGATGCCAATGATGTTACGTTCATCAAACTGTGTACTAACTGGCAAGTCTGAGAGTGAACTGGCTCAACTTAATGAATGTCCACATGATCCAGGTGGATACTTCATTATAAAGGGTAAGTACAGTTACTACTGAATAATTATTCTATACCAATGCAATGAAGGCATGAGGGGGCACCGGAAGGCTAACGGCGCAAACCCTGGATGCACTTGCAAACCCCTGGCTCAGGCACATAAACACAGATTTTAAGGTTAATAGCATGTTTTTTTAATCTTTATTAATTTAGAGACTTTTATTACATGGTAATATGTTAGTCCCATCATACCTTATCCTGTTACATTCTATATAGTCAAAGCTTTTGAAGCATAAACATTCCGAATAAGTCAAGTGCAGCATTTGAGGTTGGGTTTCCTAAATTTCAATAAACATACCCATATCATAAATATTTAAATCATATTTACACACCAACGCCTCCCTTTGTGTTCGATACTTGATACACTCCGTCACTAAGTGTTGGACATCATCAAAATTATCCTGGCAACACCCATTGATCAAAAATCTGGAGTGTCAGTGTCACCATTCCTTTAGATTTTGTGGGTGTCATATGAGGTTTGGTATCCTAAATTAGGAAATGTAAGCGAGTTGGTCAAGGGCGTGCATGGTAATCTTCACAATCTTTTAAATTAAGTATTAAAATAAATACTGCTGCAAAGCTGTCGGACCTTATTTCGAAACACCCAAAGGCTCTCCGTACAATGGGAGCCCATGCAAGGAGTAGCACAATGGGGAATATCTCGTCCGACCCGATCAAAAACATGAAAAGAAAGAAAAGACGTGTTTCTGAGCGTAACTCGCTGGCTAGATTTCAGACCATACACATACATATTGTTTTTCTTACGACGCACTTCTTATCTTGGTCACACGCATAACAGTATTTATAAATATTTGTTTTCTTCTTCTTTTGATGATATGGCAACCAGCTGGATCAGCTATTTCTGCCAATGTCAAGTATTAAAAGTCTTCAATTCTAAGTCTTCGAGTCTTCAAGTCTTCGTCGTGTTGAAATTAATGATAAAAAATATAAAAAAAGTGGATGACATGAAACGGGGACCGTCTTTCGCAAAAACAAAAAACGATCTCTAATTATTTGTTTTGTTTACACTCATGAACTTAATCTAAACATGAAATTTGACATTAAGTGTAAGTGACGTTTCATGGCGGCTTGCGTTCGGAAATGCGATAATGGATAAATTCAGTGTAGCAATGTTACCATGCTCACACTGACACTGTTTATGCAAGTTTTTTTTTCTCATAATTCAAATTTTTTATATGTGCTGTTAACTGGTAGGTGGTGCAGAGGAGTCCTTATAGAGTAAGTCATTACATACTTTAGAATTTATATATATTTTTCGTTTTAATTTTTGTAGTATATTTTTATTGTTTACATTTCAGTTATATATTATGATATCTGAATATAATACTGATTGATAATACTGCTTACGAGTCTGCTTTATCCTCCGCGGACGAAAGTCGTTCCTCTTTGAGTGACACATTAGGTGAACGCCTAAAATCAACATTCAACTGTCAATCGACATCTGCTTAATGTATGTCACTAATGAATGCTCTGGGCATTAACCCAGAGCATTCCCAGTCACTTTAGTGATTTGACTGAGGCGCTTAGTAACACCAATGTTCATGCCATTCTGATATCGGAGAGTTGGCTTAAACCTATACTTCTTTCTACTTTCTATCCTCTTACAGGCTTTACTGTTGTTAGAAATGATCGGATTGGCAGGAGGGGAGGCGGAGTAGCAATTTACATACACTGCTCTCTTCCTTTCAAAATTCTGGCTTCTCCCCCTTCGTCAGCCGCCACAGAGTTCGTAATTCTCGTAGTTCTTGTGAGAGGAACCAAAATAGTCCTGAGAGCTGTGTATTGTCCTCCTTCGACTGATTACTTCTCCAGTCTGGAATCAGTACTGGAATCTTGAGGGTCTACACATATTCACATCATCATGGGAGATTTCAATACAGACCTAACTCGTCCTACCTCGCTTTCCTGTAAACTCCTTCAGATTGTTGAATCTGATGGTATGCAGATTTTACCTCAGCAACCGAGTCATCATAACGGTCTAGGGGTGAATACTTCATCATCATCATCATCATCATCATCATCATCATCAGCCTATCGCAGTCAACTGCTGGACATAGGATCTATGGCTTCTCGCATCCAGCTCCTGCCAGCCGTCCTGCGCAGATCATCGCTCCACCTGGCCTGTGGTGAATACTTGGTTGGATTTAATGCTCATATCATCCCCCTCCCTTGTCCGTAACCACAGTCAGCTTGAAGCACCGGCATTCTCCAATCACGACCTTATCTTTATCTCCTATGTCCTTAAACCACTTAAATCCCAACCAAGGGTTTTGCACATGAGATGTTTTGGCCGAATGGAGGTTAACGAGCTACTTAGGGATTCTTCCAATTTGAATTGGGATGTAGTAACGTTGGTTACTAGTATAGATGAGAAGCTTCAAAACTATAACAACAAAATTCTCTCTTTGTATGATGTCCACGCACCTATTAAGAAAATAAAACTAAAGCGACAACCTGCTCCCTGGATGACGAAGGAGGTGCTTTCGGACATGCGACGCAAAGATAGAGGGTTCTGTAAATTCAGAAGGGATTGTATGGAGGAAAAGCGCACCTTGTACAAAACTGCTAGAAATCGGTGCAATCAGATGATACGCAACGCCAAACGCCGATACATTCTTGATAACGTCACTCGTTCATCTCCCGCCAATATTTGGAGCTCTAGCTATCGGTAAGTCGCGATCAGGTGGTTTGCAAGGGGCGGTTGGTTTGGATGATTTAAGTCGTCATTTCTCCTCCTCTACTCATTTGGATCCACACACCAGGCACCGGACTGTTGACTAACCTAACCATTTCAGACAGATATCCATTCTCCCTTTCTTTTCTAAGGTTCTAGAATCTTGTGTGCATAAGCAGTTTTCTGAATTCGTCTACACAAACAATCTACGGTCCGGATGGCGTAAGTAAGCGGTTCTCGGATCCCTCCCGTCTTAGGCGCAGACTGGCACACCGTGCGGTTTTAGTCTGTTCGATTCCGACACACCGCCCCGCCGCAAACCCCGGTGCGGTGAAGGCCCGAGGGGGTTTCCACACGTAAAAAAAAAGACATGGAAGACACGACTTCACCAATGCTTTCAACGCCGTCAGCCACAAAATACTCTTATCTATCCTCTCCTATCTTGCGGTCACACCTGAAGCACTGGAATGGTTCTCATCTTAACTTCGGGGACCCCAGCAGTCTGTTCATGTCGACGGATCTTGTTCTAATTGGTGTAATCTTGACTCTGGTGTTCCTCAAGGCGGTATTCTTTCTCCTCTATTATTTTCTATTTATATTAATCTAACCGCGGAACTTCTTTGTGCGTATCATCTGTATGTCGATTACCCGCAGCTCTATTCGCAGAGTAAATTAGTAGATATTTCGACAGCTATAAAATTGGTCAACGACGACTTGGAAACAATAAATACATGGACTCAAAGATTTGGTTTATCCGTAAACCCTGCAAAATGTCCAGCGTACTGGTGGGAAGTCACCTATCGATGAGCAGAGTAGACGTTGAGACTATTCCGGCTATTACTTTTAATGGAACTAGCATACCTGTTTGTAGATCGCTGAAAGATGTAGGTTTTCACCTCGTTTCTACACTAAACTGACGTGAACAAGTAATGAAACAGTGCCAGAGGGTAACTGGAACGCTTCGGACTCTGAAACGTCTGCGAAATTTCCTACTCGAAAAAACCAAGACTATGCTTGTGCAAACCCTTATTTTCCCCTTAATCGACTATGGTGATGTGTGCTGTTACGACCTGAATGTAGATCTTCTCGATAAGCTAGACTGTCTTCTTAATAACTGCATTCGATTTATTTATACGACCATGTCCTCTTTCCTTCGCAGCTCAATTGGTTACCAATTCGCCTACGCCGTAAACTACGCGCGCTTACTATCCTATACACTATCCTGAACAACCCATCTTCGCCAACTTATTTAAAATCGTACTTTCAACTCTTATGTAATAATCATAACAGAAACCTTTGGTCCTCTAATAACCTTCTTCTTCGTTGTCCCTCCCTTATGTCTGAGTTCGTCGGCTCATCCTTTTTTGTGCAGTCCGTTCTTCTTTGGAATGAGCTTCCGCTCGAGATCAAATTGGCCACCAACGTTTTTACACTTAAAACAAAAGTAAAGCGGTATCTATTAAGTCAGCTCGCAGAATCAACCAATTCATAAATGACATCTCATTCTAGTTATGGTATTTATTTGTGTATGTATGTATTTATTTTATTTTAGTAAGAGTATGTATATGCATCTATGTATTATGTGTAGTTTACGGTAAGTTTATATATGTATGTGTGTTTGATACTTTACAAATAAACCTAAAGGCACCTTCTTCCTATTTTCTCTGCAACACCTAATGGTTCACTGGTAGAAAATAAATAAATATTACAGATAAAACTAAGGGTAAGACTGCATGAAATTTGTCATAAGGCATTTTCAATTTTGAAATCTAATGTGGGTAAAGAAAAATATTTGTAGCTGATATATTAAATTAATATAAAAATATATTGATATCGACTTTAGGCCAAGAAAAAGTAATATTGATTCAGGAGCAACTCTCAAGGAATCGTATGATTGTTGACGAATTCAAAGGTGCCATACAATGTCAAGTTATAAGTTATACATATCAAAAGAAGTCAAGAACTTCTGTTATTGTTAACAATGGCAAATATGTACTGAGGCACAATGCTCTCTCTGGTGTGAGTATTATAAATATAAATCATATATTATTACCGTTGGGGTAAATGAGTTCTTGAGTGTACACCGCGTCTTGGCGAATGTAGTGTAGGACGTCCACAGGCCAGGTGGAGCGATGATTTGCGCAAGACGGTGGCAGGAGCTGGATGCGAGAAGCCATAGATCGAACTAAGTGGCGCGAAATTGGAGAGGCCTATGTACTGGCTGATGATGATGATGATGGTGATTCAAACTCGTAAGTAAGATTTGAAAAGGTTATGTATTGTCTGAGTTAAACAGACTGTGGTTAACAGTAAGAGTGTAAGTACACATCTGATGAGTAATAATTAATACTTAATTTGTTTAGTCACAAAATGTTGATATACCTGAAATCAGCACAATCCACATTAAATATAAATTAGATGAGCCCCGTGGTATAATATCACCCGCAGACAAGGCCGCGGGTTGAATTAATTAGTTACACAAGTATATTTCATATGTTTTTTTTCTAATTGTGAATCTAAACTATGCTCGAATCCTCAGGAATAGATACAAAAATTTCATTACCATCGATTCAGCCGTTTAGGAAGAGTTTAGTCACACACACGCACATACACTGCTAGGCTCGGGTCTCCTCTCTGGAGAGGGTTAAGGCCATACGTCCCCATGCTGGCCAAGTGCGGGTTGGGGACTGGCAACAATACGTTGTGGCTACGTAATCTTTCCGTTGGATGTTTTTGAGCCGCCCAAAGGCCTCCAACTAAGCTTCACGACTGTTACCCTATGATAACAACCGGGACCGACTGCTTAACGTGACCTCCGAATCACGGAGTCGCTCATGCGCTGTTTCATACCGGTTTTCTGTGAGGCCGTGGTATCACTACGGTCGAGCCGGCCCATGCATGCCGAAGCGTGGCGCTCCCACGGTTGAAAATATATAGTATATTTTTTTTTTTTTTTTTAATANGCCCATGCATGCCGAAGCGTGGCGCTCCCACGGTTGAAAATATATAGTATATTTTTTTTTTTTTTTTTAATATTTAAACTGCCTAAATGACTCTGGCCTGCCTGATGGAAAGCATGAGCAGAATCCAAGAGTGGTGGTCACCATCCTCAATGCGAAAAAGAACAATGCAGCATGGTGACCCACACTATGGCGGCCTGGGGGGAAAGGGGATGGTGAGTGGGATAGGGGGCGTTGGATTGGGGTATGGGCCTCCGGTATCCTCACTCATTCGATGAAACACAGCGTAAGCGCTGTTTCACACCGGTTTTCTGTGAGGCCGTGGTATCATTCCGGTCGAGCCGGCCCATTCGTGCCGAAGCGTGGCTCTCCCACGGTATATAATTTTATCAAGTAATATTCTATATTATTTTCAGGATATTCCAATAGTAGTTGTTTTTAAAGCTATGGGAATATGCAGTGATCAAGAAATTGTGCAACTTGTTGGTTCACATGAAACGGTTATGAAAAAAATGGCGTCTTCTGTCATGGAGTGCCATATTATGAAAATATTCACACAAAGTCAAGCACTTGCATACATTGGAAGCAAATTAAAATTTAAAAGGTAATTTTAAAGCTTTTAATACAGTCTGTCTAGTTATAATCATATCCAAAAAAATTAAATCTCAATAAAGTCAAGATATTAGATTCAACGTTAATTCAGGACATCCTAATACCTGGGAGGGGTCCGGATGGCCTAAGAAAGCGGTTTCCGGATCCCTCCCGTCTCAGGCGCTGAGTGGCACACCGTGTGGTTTTAGTCGGTTCGATTCCGACACACCGCCCCGCCGCAAACCCCGGTGAGGTGAAGGCCCGAGGGGGCTTCCACACGTAAAAAAAAAGAAGGGCCTTCTGTTACACCCGAGCTGATTTCGGCACGAACGGCTCGAAATCCATTCCTGGATTGGACCAAGTTTTTGAATGATCTCCAAGTATTTGTGTAATATATTCGGGAAATTCGGGAACACTCGGGATACGGAATAAATTACACATCTAACTTATGATGATAACGTATAGTTGCAGATTGAATGATTTGTCACGATGTATGATAGCTGTCTACGATCTACCCACATTTATACATATATCACAATTTGTTTCGTTGTTTGAATATTTCTTTATATAATATGTATACATTTACAATAAAACTGAGTGAGTGAAGATACTGGAGGCCCATTTTTTTTTTCGTAGTGGAATGCTTTTACGTACTTCGCTCCCCCCCTGCGGGGACAGGGGGTTCGCTTTGTGTGGGACTCCTGACTGACTCGCCAGACTACCCACTAAACCACCACGGTGTGCCACTCTGCACCTGAGACGGGAGAGATCCGGGAACCGCTTTCTTACGCCATCCGGACCTCTCCCAGAGGATACCGGAGGCCCATAAGCCAACCCTTCCCCTAATCCCCCTGTAAACCCCCTGGTGTTGCGGGTCTCTATGGGCGGCGGTAATCGCTTACCATCAGGCGATACGTCTGCTCGTTTGCCGCCTATAACATATAAAAAAACATATATTAAGCATTCTATCAGTCAAGTAAGGTACCATAGCGCAAGCTCTGCTTAGTTTGAAGTTAGATGGCGTTGTATGGTGCACGAAAAAAAAATTATTTATTTATTTTACACTTTATGCACTTTTGAACAATGGCGGACTTATGCCCAAGGCATTCTCTTCCAGTCAAACTTAGGTCGGTGTAGAAACCTTGTAGTACACAAAAGAATGAAAGAAATACTTAACATACATAACCATATATAGGATACATATGTCTTAAATACACACACAAATATATACACATATAAATATACGTACACACAACTGTATTAGCACACTATTAAAACTTTAATATAAAATAATATCTATTATTTTAAATTAATATTTATTATCTAAATTAATGACATACGGAGCCGAAACATGGACACTTACGGTTCGACTGGTCCATTAGTTCAAAGTCGCTCAGCGTGCTATGGAAAGGGCTATGCTCGGCGTTTCTCTAAGGGATCGCATCAGAAATGAGGTGATCCGACAAAGAACCAGGGTCATTGACGTAGCTCACAGGATTAGCAAGCTGAAGTGGCAGTGGGCTGGCCACACTGGTTGGGGTAAACGAGTTCTTGACCTGGTGAAGCGATGATTTTCCCAAGACGGCTGGCAGTAACTGGATGCGAGAAGCCATAGATCGAAATTGGAGAGGCCAGTGTCCAGCAGTATACTGCGATAGGCTGATGATGATGAAATTAATATTTATTTTGCACAGATTTCAAACGGGCAACCAAAACATTTGGACTCCTATAGACAAGGCCAGAGAGCTTCTAGCCACAACAATTCTTGCTCATATCGCAGTTGAGAACTATGACTTATACGTGAAGGCTGTTTATTTAGCAATTATGGTGAGGAGAGTAATCGAGGCTGAAGATAACAAAGCCGCAATCGATGATCCAAACTATTACGGGAACAAGAGAATGGAGTTAGATGGCTCTTTACTAGCTTTGATGTTTTTAGATCTTTTTAAAAGATTTAATTGGGATTTAAGACGTATTGCCAATAAGATGATACCTAAGGTTAAAGCTGTTCCATTTGATGTTGTAGCACATATGAGACCGGACTTTATCACCAGTGGATTGTTTAATGCTATTTCCACTGTAAGTTATATATTTTTTTATTATATGAAAACAATAGCTGATCCACCTAACCTCACTTCCGGTTCCCATTGCCCGTAGCATAATAATTAACCCTGTTTTTGTAACATTTTTCATTGTTGCTCCGATCCTATTGGTCTTGGCATCAGCACACCCTGAGATTAGCGCGTTCAAGCAAAGAAACTCTTTAGTTTGAAATATATGTACAGGTTGTTGTTTCATCGAGTGAGTGAGGACAACGGAGGCCCATACCCCAATCCCTCCTATCCCCTCCCATCCCCTCCCCATCCCTCAAAGGTCAGCAACGCACTTGTGACACCTCTAGTGTTACGGGTGTCCATGGGCGGCGGTAATCGTTTACCATCAGGCGATACGTCAGCTCGTTTGCCACTTATACCATATATAAAAAAATGAATATGTTTTCTATATTGCTTTTAGTTTTATAGGGTAATTGGACCATCAAAAGCTTTGAAACGGAGAGCCATGGAGTAACACAAGTATTAAATAGACTCAGCTACATTTCGGCCCTGGGTATGATGACTCGAGTGAATTCTCAATTTGCGGAAACCCGTAGGTCTGGTATGCGATCACTGCAATCTTCGCAGTGGGGCATGTTATGTCCTTCTGACACGCCCGAGGGTGAGTCATGTGGGGTCCTCAAGAACTTGGCACTGATGAGTCACATTACAAGGGAGTGTTCTGAAGACGCTATATCCAGGCTGGGTCGTAACTTTGGTGTTGAAGATGTACGTAGTTTGGGGAGTGAAGACATCAATCATCCAGATGTTTACATGGTTTTCCTTAACGGTAAGCTGTAGTTAAACAACAACCCATAACGTCCCACTGCTGGGCTCGGGTCTCCTCTCAGGAGAGGGTTAAGGCCATACGTCCCCACGCTGGCCGAGTGCGGGTTGGGGACTGTAATTTGTAGTTATTTTACATTATCTATTGATTCATCATCATCAACCCATAATGTCCCACTGCTGGGCTCGGGTCTCCTCTCAGGAGAGGGTTAAGGCCATATGTCTTTTGATTGCTGACTAATATATGCACCAGTGCCACCTCCTTTGGTCATCTATTTTCTTCTATCTTCAGAGATAAATCTGGTTACAATTTGCTACCATTCTTTACTTTTCAGGTAACATATTGGGTGTTATAAGGCAACACCAGAAACTAATCAAAGTATTTAAAAAGTTTAGACGACGCTGCGTTATATCGCCATTTGTGTCAATTTACCCAATTCATAAACAAAGAACAGTGTACATTTGCACCGATGGCGGCAGATTGTGCAGGCCGTATATTATTGTAGAAAAAGGCTCACCATTAGTTCAGCAATCGCATTTAGATGAATTAAACAGAGGGAAACGTAAATTTGAAGATTTTCTTAAAGATGGTCTTATTGAATATTTAGATGTTAATGAAGAAAATGATAGTCACATAGCTATAAATGAATCGGACATAAATCCTTATGCAACTACTCACATGGAAATTGCGCCCTTTACAATTCTTGGGGTTTGTGCCGGTTTAGTGCCCTACCCACACCACAATCAAAGCCCAAGGAATACATATCAATGTGCCTTGGGTAAACAAGCCATGGGTAAGCGTTATATTAAATATTTAACTAATTTTAAAGCTTTTAATACAGACTCTAGTTATAATCATATCCAAAAAAATTAAATCTCAATAAAGTCAAGATATATTGATTCAACGTTAATTCAGGACATCCTAGTACCTGGGAGGGGTCCGGATGGCGTAAGAAAGCGGTTTCCGGATCCCTCCCGTCTCAGGCGCAGAGTGGCGCACCGTGTGGTTTTAGTCGGTTCGATTCCGACACACCGCCCCGCCGCAAACCCCGGTGAGGTGAAGGCCCGAGGGGGCTTCCACACGTAAAAAAAAAGAAGGGCCTTCTGTTACACCCACGCTGATTTCGGCACGAACGGCTCGAAATCCATTCCTGGATTGGACCAAGTTTTTGAGTGATCTCCAAGTATTTGTGTGTTAATAAAAACCAATTGTCCTTATTTTCCTGTTCAGTGCAAGTTTAGGATGTCAGTTTTGTTCATTATGCTGCTCAAGTTTATTACATCTTCATTAAATAACGATTGGAGTTGATATTTTATTGATTATATGAATGTTTCTTTTTTAACTCGCTGTTTTTATGTTGCAGGAACTATTGGCTATAATCAAAAAAACAGAATCGATACCGTGATGTATAACTTAGTGTATCCACAATGCCCTATGGTTAAGACAAGAACAACAGATTTGATAAACTTCGACAAACTGCCGGCGGGGCAAAATACTACAGTTGCAATAATGTGTTACAGTGGTTATGACTTAGAAGATGCCCTGATTCTCAATCAGGCATCTGTAGAGCGCGGTTACGGGCGCTGTCTAGTATACAAAAGCGTAAAAACTGTTATGAAAAGATCCAACAACCAAAAGTCGGATAGGTTAGTGGAACCTTCACGAGACCCCACTACCGGTAAAGTCATAATAGCCCATGCCATTTTAGATGCGGACGGTATTGCGTCGCCCGGTGAAATGGTCGAAAACCAACAAGTGTTAATCAACAAACAAATGCCTATATCAACAACCTATAACCCTTCCACCCAGGGTCAGCCGCAACAAGTTGAATATAACGATGTCCCAGTGACGTATAAAGGACCCGTCGAGTCTTATGTAGAAAACGTCATGGTCTCAACAAACAGTGAAGACAATCTCCTTATCAAAGTATTATTGCGTCAAACCCGTGTACCGGAAATAGGAGATAAGTTCAGTTCTAGACATGGTCAGAAAGGCGTTACCGGCTTAATAGTACCACAGGAAGATATGCCCTTCAATGACAGTGGGATTTGTCCTGATTTGATCATGAACCCTCATGGATTCCCTTCGAGAATGACGGTGGGTAAAACCATTGAAATATTAGCAGGAAAAGCTGGACTTGTGGAAGGAAAATTTCATTATGGTAAGTTGTATTATTATTAATATCAATATATTTTGCCAAATAATTTCTTCAAAACTAGTCTTAACTATGGTTTAATTTATTATTCACAGGTACAGCATTCGGTGGTTCCAAGGTCACAGATTTATGTAATGAGTTAGAAAAACATGGATATAACTATCATGGCAAAGATATTTTCTATTCTGGTTTGACAGGAGAACCCCTGGAGGCATATATTTATTCTGGTCCAGTAAGTAAATATAATTTACTTCTTCCAACACTTTTTTTTAGTATATAGCCTTGCCAGTGATTTTACTCTGCCAACCATGAGCAGAACCATCATTGCGAAAGAAGACAATGCAATAATGGAGCATATTAATGAACATTCTGGCGGCGGAGTTGCATCTGCAGCATTGAGTCTCATGTTTCGCACTCACCAACTATACACAATAGCTCAAATGCTGTATTTTGTAATATTCGGTAATCCGACAAACATTATGCAGGGCAGTGTCGGACTATCGAATTTGTCGGATTATAGAGCACTGCCTAAGACGGCTATAGTCCGGATTTTTGTACAAAAGAGTACCTTGTAATCCGACAAATTACATATCCAATAATAAGAATCTATATGTTATATGTACATATGTATTTTGAAGTACAAATCATACTTAATTTATGTAAGTCGAATTTAGTAAATTAAGTGCTTTCGCTTCTGGGTTTGTGACGACATTACTAGGTACTATACCTAGTACACAATGAATAAATAGTAAACAATGAACGCACGCTAGGCTGTACCGCTATCACTAGTAGTTAAATTCAAACTAAATAAAACAATGCATACGCGTCGAGCACAATAGCGGTGGCGCGTACGAGTTGTGACCTGTTCAAACCTGCGTGATCTACATTAGCGAAGATTGTTAAACATAATTCAAAGTCATGTCGGATTACAGGGGGCGCCGGATTAGACAGGGGCCGGATTATCGGGGGTCCACTCTAATGCGTACACAATTTGGAGATCCGACTCTAAATACCGTGGGAGAGCCACGCTTCGACACGTATGGGCCGACTCGACCGGTGATACCACGGCCTCACAGAAAACCGGCGTGAAACAGCGCTTGCGCTGTGTTTCATCGAGTGGCTCGATTACCCCTTATACGAT
Organism: Hyphantria cunea; assembly: GCA_003709505.1. NCBI lineage: Eukaryota > Metazoa > Arthropoda > Insecta > Lepidoptera > Erebidae > Hyphantria > Hyphantria cunea. The sequence continues at coordinate 338,999 of PKRV01001585.1, read as the reverse complement.
AAAAAAATACCTAGTGAACCTTCACGAGATACTAGAAATTTCTTTCATCCTAATCTAATGAAACTTGGTGTGCTAGTAAACCTAGCACATGTTTAGTTTTTAAAGGATGTCTCCATTTTTAGGTGTACTATCAAAAGCTAAAGCATATGGTCCAGGACAAGATACACGCACGTGCAAGAGGTCCTCGAGATATACTAACTCGTCAACCCACCAGCGCAAAATCTCGTGACGGTGGACTTAGGTTCGGAGAGATGGAGCGCGATTGTCTCATCGCTTACGGCGCAAGGTAATATTACATAATTTATTTATTGCTATTTCACAAAGGTTAGTACAATTTAGGTGACACAATACAATAAAAGTAACAGAAATCATAAATAAATAAACTAAGGAAAAATATACAAAATTTAAAAAATGTGCTCAAATTGGTATGGAATAAGTACCATAGCTGCCAGTAGCTATAGCTACTGCTATAGCATAGCTATATCTAATCTATAAATCATGCAAAGCGAGATTTTTTAAGTGAAACTTCTTTATCGGCGTTGGAAAACAATTTACCGTCACATTTTTTTCGGTTACGCATCACGCGTCACATTTATCCGTTCAAATAACTGAACAGTTATTTGAGTCTTCCATGCAGTAGCCTCTGTGGCGCAATTGGTTAGCGCGTTCGGCTGTTAACCGAAAGGTTGGTAGTTCGAGCCCACCCGGGGGCGTATCTTTTTACTCATCAGTGATTTATTTTTGAAACAAATTTATTTATGGTTTTTTAGGTACTTTTTAAGTACTTAGGTCTTTAAGGTAAATATCTTTTTTCATTTTGTTTTTCTTTTTCTCTTTTTTTTCCTTTTTTTATTTTTTTAAATTCCTATTGTAATGATTGTATTAATTGTGTGTGTGAAAAAGAAAAAGATTCGATCGTCTCTTCCAGACAACCATCATGGACATCAGATTGTTATACATATATGATTTTTAGTAGTACACACAATTAATACAATCATTACAATAAGAATTTAAAAAATAAAAAAACGAAAAAAAAGAGAAAGAACACTAAGACACCTAAAATTTATTATTTTCTTTTCACATTTTTACTTTGGACTAAATTCTTGAAAATTTTTGTAAAGAAAATTTTAAATTTGATTTCCGCTCCATCTAGTGACGATAAGTAGTTCTATAGTCTACGCGTAAGATGCCGCTAAGTGTTCTAATTTCAAGACAAATTCAGAGTATTCAGTTAGTGATGAACATTAATCACCCAGGAGGCTCGGTTTCAATTCCCGGTACGGGAAAATTCTTTTTGTAGTTTTACTTACCTAGCTATCAATAGAATTTTGTGAGCGTAAACTTTTTTTTTGTATTCATGTCTATGATAATAAAATCCTTTTGTTTAAACTTTATCTAATTTAACTTTATTTAACCAATTTCTGAAAAGTTGCATGTATATCATTTTTCGAAAAATAAGACCATAAGGAAGTTCCACTTCTTACGTGTGTACACTAGTACACGCACACATTTTTTTGTTTTATAAGTGACTCGCCTAAGTGACTGCTCAGCCTGATGGTAAGCTCAAGTAGAATCCAATGGTGGGGGCCACCATACTCACTGCGAAAGCAGACAGTGCAGTACCCACCACACTATGGCGACATAGTGAGGTGCTATAAAATTAAGTGAGCATGTTTGTAAGCGAGGTGTTTGTTTGGTATTGGCGACAATTATGTTTTAGCTTATTTTATGGGTTAATTATCAAACCGGATTATGTAGGTTTTCAGTATAACTTAAATTTGTTTTCGTCGTGTATAAAAAAAAGGGTTATTTTATCAGCTGGACTTGGATCAATGTAATTTGAGCAAACGACTAAAAATCTCCTGGGCACTGTACTTGGCAATTAAGATGGACAACCAGTTGTGAGAAGAAATGATCTTGTACCATTTTTGATTAATTCTTACTTCATCAATCATCACTGGTAGTATAATCATAGTCCTTTCAGCAGTCCTCGTGAGTGCTTGGTTTTTGGTTCTGCTTCGAAATCTGGTTATGAACGCGGTTACCAACGTAACGAACGGGAAGTTAAACTAAAAACGCAAACAGCGAAAGCTATGATGACAGACTTATATTTCGAACAGATAATTTTTTACAGGTATAATTATGAGTATTATAATATGTTTTCAGCATGATGTTAATGGAACGTCTGATGTACGCTTCGGACGTGTACAGCGCGATCGTCTGCCGCACTTGCGGGCGGATCGCGTCGCGCTCCTGGTGCCAGTCCTGCCGCTCCTCCGCCGCCCTCGCCAGCGTCGACATGCCGTACGCCTGCAAGCTGCTTTTCCAGGAGATGACCGCCATGAACATAGTACCTAAGCTTACTATTATATAGATTTTGTCGAATAAATTGATTGATGTACCTGATTTCTTGTTTGGATTAGTATTATATAGATTTTGTTGAATAAATTGATATACCTGATTTCTTGTTTGGATCAGTATTATATAGATTTTGTTGAATAAATTGATATACCTGATTTCTTGTTTGGATCAGTATTATATAGAATTTGTCGAATAAATTGATTGATATACCCGATTTCTTGTTTGGATCAGTATTATATAGATTTTGTTGAATAAATTGATATACCTGATTTCTTGTTTGGATCAGTATTATATAGAATTTGTCGAATAAATTGATTGATATACCCGATTTCTTGTTTGGATCAGTATTATATAGATTTTGTTGAATAAATTGATATACCTGATTTCTTGTTTGGATCAGTATTATATAGATTTTGTTGAATAAATTGAAATACCTGATTTCTTGTTTGGATCAGTATTATATAGATTTTGTTGAATAAATTGATATACCTGATTTCTCGTTTGGATCAGTATCATATAGATTTTGTCGAATAAATTGATATATCTGATTTCTTGTTTGGATTAGTATTATATAGATTTTGTCGAATAAATTTATATACTTGATTTCTTGTTTGTTATTCATACCGTGACTGTACGAAATCTGGCCGCTATTAATTCGGGAATCAGACACAACGCTGTCTACCTTAAAAAAATCAGAGTTGGTGCTATGACTTCAGATCGATAGAGTACTTTAAAAGCACTATACATCCGTATTCACCCGTGCCTCGAGACCTCTGTACAGCAGTCACAATCGCACGAAAGACGCCACCGAGGTAGTTTTGATTCAATTAGTGTTTATGTGGGCGATAACCAGCTCGACACATAGTTTATAATTATATTTTATTTATTTATTTCTACCGTGGGAGAGCCACGCTTCGGCATGAATGGGCCGGCTCGACCGGAGTAATACCACGGCCTCACAGAAAACCGGTGAAACAACGCTTACGCTATGTTTCATCGAGTGAGTGAGGATACCGGAGGCCCATACCCCAATCCAACGCCCCCTATCCCCCTCACCATCCCCTTTCCCCCCAGGCCGCCATAGTGTGGGTCACCATACTGCATTGTTCTTTTTCGCATTGAGGATGGTGACCACCACTCTTGGATTCTGCTCATGCTTTCCATCAGGCAGGGCAGAGTCATTTTGGCAGCTTAAATATAAAAAAAAAATTGTTATATTTTATTTGTATTGTTATATTATTATATTTTATTCATATTATATTTTAGTAACTAGTAAGAGTTGAGATTTTTGATATGTAACAACGCAACTTGTAGGACAGGGTAAGTGAGATTAATTCACGACTTGTCACTGGCCGTATGCCTATTCTTCTCCTTTTTATTTTGATGAAACGGCAACCAGCTAATCAGGTATTTCTGCCAATGTCAAGTATATTTAAAGTCTTAAGAGTCTTCAAGTCTTAGTCGTGATGAAAATAATGATAGAACTATAAAAAATGTGGATGAGATGAAACGGAGACCGTCTTTCGAAAATAAAAAGATCTCTTCTTCTTTTGTTGATATGGCAACCAGCCGGATCAGCTATTTCTGCCAATGTCAAGTATTTAAGTCTTTAATTCTAAGTTTTCGAGTCTTCAAGTCTTCGTCGTGATGGAATTAATGATAAAAAATATAAAAAATGTGGATGACATGAAATGGGGACCGTCTTTCGCAAAAACAAAAAACGATTTCCAAAAAAAAAGATCTCCCCTAAGCCCATTAAATGAATGAATAATAAGTCGTAAAATACAGACAGCTCTCTATGACATCTGTCATTAGTGTCATATAAAAAAGTTGTTTTGACACGGCAAGTGCGAGGCCATTTTAGTTGAGATTTTTTTTTTAAGGATTGAAAATATAGCAGGTAAAAAATCGTTCGAAGTTACTTCGTTGGTTTCGTAGCCATACGTCACAGAGTGCAAGCTATATTTTATTTTATATGTTTACATTGCACATACATATTACGACAAAGTTGGTGATAGATATAGAATATACACCCTTTTTAGTTATTACCTCATTACAGTTTGAGTTTAGTGTTTCCAAATCTTAAATCTTTAAGGAAACAAATGTGATCGTCAGACTGGCCCGACCCCTAGGAATTTGATAAGAGATTTGTGTCAATCGAATGTGACTCCTTGATACAAATATACGTAGAAAAAACCATTGTGATTTTTATACATTATATTTTTCTTAATAATACTACGACTAAAGGGAAATTAACATTATTAAATTGAAACCAAACAAACAAAAACCTACTTACGCTTGTGGGTAATTACTTCGTTTTCAATGTACCTCCTTCGTAACAAAGTTAGAGGTACTTCTCATGGGCCGGGTTATGTCCCAACGTCTAAAATGTGGGCGTTTTATATGTATTTGCTGACCTCTTCAGGGATAAAGGCGTAAGTATAATATCAAGCACAGCTTGCCTATTGTTGGACATACATAAACACATTGTATGTATACAGGTATTTAGAAATTATTTTAAATGTAAGTTATGACTTAATAGGTGTACGTATTCACATAAATAAACGTCTCAAGTGTCCACAAAGTACGTCACATCAATTTCATAATTTTTTGAAATCCTCTTCTCTCGTGGCAAGTGTGAGAGTGAATGAGAAAGAGAATGACGTCATCCCAACGCTAAGTCACGCGGTCAAAGCAAAACATCTCAAGTCAAAAGAATGAGGCATTAGCGATTTTAGAAACAGACTCGACGCGAAATCCCTGCATTTTGACGAAGGGGTTTAGTCCCGTTTTTGAGACTACCCTCATTTTAGTTGAGGGTCTTGCAGCATGACGCGTCACCACGCTTTGTAATTAGTATGTGTGACATGTTATGAGGCGACGGTATTATATATATTTATTCCATTTCTAAACTTTGTTTCTTAAAAATTCAGGTTTAATTTCAGGTCTTAGCTGTCACTAAATAAACCTTTGCCACAGCTTGTCACCCTCTTCGGCAACCCCTAACATGTGATGTAATTTATAGAACCCCCGCTTATTGAGGATATAATGAGGAACGCCTCATAAAAGTAAATATAGTGACACACAGTTAACTTCACAGACGCTTTTAATCATCATCGTAGAGTTCTGTCTTCACGGGATGATGTACTGCATCAGGTGGTGTATGGCACACGGCAGACGTAGATCTGAACAAAAGTTATGAGATGTTTTATTTTATCCAAATACCAGAAAACCATACTGTGTCGAGCAACACTTCACACTAGGTTCACCTCGTGTGGTAATATTACCAGATTACTTAATTATGTACAGTATAAGACTTTAACTACACCCATGATATGCATCCTCTATAAAAACTTTTGAAACCATAGTGTACAGAGTTGTATAAACTAATATCAAACAAAAATGGCGGTATACCACGTGAATTCGAATGACAGTTCTTTTTTTTAAACATGGCGCTGCGGTATTGAAGCTCGCGCGTCTTACAATGTTCTTTTTTGTAAAGTAATGAATTATTAAAAAAATAAAAGCCAAGTGTGTCAATATCATAAAACATATAAGTTATGTATATATATATATTCGTAATCACCGTTACAAATTGTTAATTTAGTTACCAATCTCGATGTATTTTGAAACATTTTTTTTGAGATTTCTTTTTGGTTTCAAGAATCCTTATTTTTAAATGTTGAAGAGTGAGGTCCAGTGTCACTCAAACGACTGAGACGAATCTATTGACACCACTGACATAAAAATACGATAAGCCGTTTAGTCTCTAGGGAGAAATTAAATATGCATACATATACATGAAAAACATAACCCTCCCACTTTCGCAGTCGGGTAAAAAGGAGTTGCATTATGAAACTTAGTGCAACATTATAACACTCATTTGGATGATATTAAGGTAACTATATATTATAAATTATATTTAGTAGATCGAGGGTAGATCGAAATGGAACTATTAAATTATGTTGTAATAAAGGACCCGTTATATAAATACGCTAAACTTACTGGCAGTATTCAGTATCATTGGACCCTTCCTCCATCTCATTCAGCTCCGAAGACAGCAAGTGTTGAACAGCAGAGTTCGTCCTGGAGATAATAAATTGGAAATCTGTGTACTAAAGATTTTTTTTAACTCGCGCTTTAGTAATATAATGTCGCGGAGGACTTTACAAACATACAATCCACTGCCTCGGTGGCACAGTGGTAGCGTGCGCGACTGCTGTCCTTGAGGTCTCGGGTTCGAATCCTGAGTCGGACTAAATGTTTGTAAGATCTGCAAATATTTGTTTCGGAGTTTGGATGTTTTCCATGTATAATATGTATGTATTTACAAAAAAGTATTTAAGTATTCATATCAGTTGTCTAATACCCATAATATAACTAAGCTGTGCTTAGTTTGGGACTAGATGGCGTTGTGTGTTAGATGTCCGAAATATTTAAAATACTATGTGGATATAACAATACGACATTAAACGAAACCAGAGGCTATGGCTTTGGGATTGTTTAATTTATCCGAAAAATCCGGATATACAAATATATTATTTAAAAAAAACTAATTATCTTAAAAATTAAAACTAATAAGGACACCATTTGTAATTTAAGTTCAAAAGCCTGAGTGGCCGCAGTCCCGGCTATAAAATAGGCACGTACTAAAGCACAGAACGACGCGAGACGTAGGTTGATAAAGTAGATACCTACTTTACCGACATAAGCTAAATAGCACAAGTAATATTATATATTCATGTTTTTTAAATTACACAGTTACCATAATAATCACAAAAAATCAAAAACCGCATAGTTTTAAATTAGGTCATCTCGTGTCGAGGTTACAACTGGAAGAGCATTATCTCGAATGGGAATTAAAGATTGATCTCGTATCTCGAGGATAGTTTGTACAATAATCCGACTATTGGTAGATAGGATAAACGAACATTCTTCACAAATTAATATCTTATCTGTAGTATTATATAAGTATAAGCGTATAACCGAGGAAAGACACTGTTTTATTTAAACTCACAAAAAATAACACAACTAACGAACTTAACGAATGTGTCCCGTCATTATAAAATCACTACAAAATACCTAGTAGTAACAAATACAACACCTAGGTACATGCTTTTATAATTGATTGTGTAACTTATAGTTTTTCATGCGCATGCATGCATGCATCCATGCAAGTACTCACGCACGCAAGTACGCACGCACGCACGCCCTCCCTTGCACACACAGATAGACACACACAAACACAAAGGTACTTACTGTTGATAGTCGGAGTCCATAGGCTCATCCGTTTCATCAGAGTGTGTTGACAGTAAATTCAGAACTGCGGACTCCGTTCTGTGACAATAACATTTATATTTTAATCTAACTGAGCCTGCTGAGTTACCTGCTGTTGATGTTGTGACTTTACGGGACCAAGCCTATTTGAAAAAAATAGCCAAAGTACTCCTTATATTGTCAGCTATTTGACAGTGAAAATCTCGTCCACGGTCCAGAGATTAGCCGGAACAGACAGTTACAGAAAAAAATGTTTTGTAGGTGGCACTATCATGTGTGGGAACCCCGATGTTCCCGTTACTATTCCCGAAAGGGGAAGGGCGCGCGCACTCCGCAGCCCTTTTTTTCAGCCGCAGCACTCCCAGGAAATCCCCTCGGGCCTTCACCCACCGGGGTTTACGGCGGGGCGGTGTGTCGGAATCGAACCACACGGTATGCCACTCTGCGCCTGAGACGGGAGGGATCCGGGAACTGCTTTCTTACGCCATCCGGGCACTCCGCAGCCCTATACCAACCCGTCGGGCAAGTTTGGTAGAGTACGCTAAAACCTCGTTTCTGAGGACAGGCCTAAGTTCAGCAGTAGATTTTAGTAAAGGTTTCCACTCACTCGCAAGATATCAATTCAATATCCACTCTTAACTTCTCCTGTACATCATTCCTGTGGTCCTTTTCATCTTCTTCAATTTTCAGTTTCACTGTCAGCAGCTTATGACCTTTTTGCGCATTTTCACTGAAATTATTTGTGTCTTTAGAAGTTTTAGAAGGAAATTCACAAATTGGTAGTGGATACTTTCAGTGACATCAGGTACTTTTTATCATCTGTCAAAACGATAACTTTGTATGAAAAATAAACTAAATACAAAGTTGTGACGTCACTGTGTTAGACTGTTCAATTGACCAATATATTTAAAAGTTTATTTGATTAAAGTTTGTAATAGAAGTAAGAGGATCTAACTTTTATATTTTTCGAATTGTTTTGTAATATTCGTTTTAATAAAAACATCGGTATTTATTTACGTTAGGTAGACTTTAAAACGATTGAACTTATCAGTAACCAAGCTGAGCTCCGTAGGTAACTTCTTCTTTCATCATCATCATCATCAGCTTATCGCAGTCCACTGCAGGACATAGGCCTTTCCAATTTCACGCCACTTAGTTCGATCTATGGCTTCTCGCATTAAGCTCCTGCCAGCCGTCTTGCGCAAATCATCGCTCCACCTTTCCTTATCCTTCCTTCTTCTTAATTAGAATAAAAAAGTAGACTCAGTCACTCCTTAGATCATTTGCTATCTACCAGAGAAAGTTCCGTCATCCGTTCCATAGATTAACCGGTACAAAAAACAGACAAACAGACAAAATGTTTAAAATTGTTTTTTTTATTGAATAAGGGATAAAGGAGTAGACGCATCGCCTGATGGTAAGCGATTATCGCCGCCCATGGACACCCGCAACACCAGACGCGTCCCAAGCGCATTGCCGGTCTTTTAAGAGGGAGTACGCTCTTTTTTTTAACAATTTGAAGGTCCGGGAATACAACAAGTTTGATAAGGGTACCGTATATACTTTCATATGCATTAAATGAAAAGCTATTAACTTGAAATTACAAATAGACACATTAGTTTTATTTAGTTGTATATGTAAGTAATCATACAAGCTTCAGGATTAGCAGTAGCCTTCACGTAAAGCTTTCCTACCTTATACCACTCACAAAAAACAACTAGAAAACTTGACGCGAACTCAGCACCAGCCCGTCTAGTCAGGATGGTGTAGTGGAATAAAACCTCCTTTTTGAAGAGAAGTCTATGGCCAGCAGACTAATAAGCACTAGATTAATATTAAAGATGGCAATGACACTCACTCATCGTTTGTTTGAGAGTCCTTGGTTTCCTCTTCAGAAATTGACTCTTCCTTGATCGGACTGCGCAGAATCAGCAGTAGATGTTGTATGGCAAAAGAAAAAAGTGGATACACGTAAAGGTTTACTTCAAAGGGAGAATTGGTGTTTCACGGGCACGGACACGGGCTCGTCTCGACCGGTGTGACGCTTCGATAACTTATTATGGAAGGGTAAACGGCTGCGTTTCGTAACGCGTTACGGCGCCAGTCTGTCTCGCTTCCCCTTCTCTCCCGTATGCGGCAGCGGTAGGCAAGCTCTTCTTCTCTCACTCTAACCCATAGCGTTAGTCGTAAGTAGTTCAAATTAGTTTAGTTCAGGTTATCACTTCTGTCGGGTTTCCCGAGACGCATTGCATTAGGCATATACAACCTGCGTCGTGGGCGACATTACAAACATACATGACATAAAGAACACCCAGGCGTATAGTGAGCCATGTGGAATGTGAACCCACAACAATTAGCTCAGTGGAAAGCGCCGTGGCGCCGCTTAAACCACTTGACCAATAGCGCATGCGACTACATAATATGGATATAATAAATTCTTGCAATTGAAATGATATTGTTTATGTGATCAAGGACGTTTATTTAATTAGACTTGTATTAATTAGACTCTTAACAAATATTTTGATTTGACACCGAAACCCGTTAATTTATCCGGCATCCGGATATCCGTCAAATTACAGTGACACATGAACCATCAGTACATAAATATATGTAGAACTTACCTCACATTCTCGAAGCAGTGACTGGACTTGGTACGTTTTCTTTTAACGGTCTTATGTATGGACTTCAGGGGACGCTTGTCCTCATCCAGGAGTGCCGTAACCATCTGCTCAGTGACGCCAGTAGCTTCTGCAGTACGCTTCAGGACGTTGCCCAAAGGAGTCAGGTCGCAACCACTGCTGATATTATTCTTCAAGTTTTCGAATTCAGTTTGGAGATATTTGTAAACGGTGGTAATGATCTCTTTGGGCTGGAGAAATGGTAAATTTTACTAATATTTAAGAGGAAAAAACACTAGCATAATTTTTTGTAAAGAAATATTATTTTATTTATTATTATATGCACATTGCACATACATTGGCGGACTGAACACCTAAGGCATTCTCTGCCAGTCGACCGATTGAGCGATGCAGAGAAAAAGTGAGATAGGTGCACTTAATAGAAATTATAGCTATAGTGGTATATTTATATATATATATGGTTATATATTTATATATATGGTTTTCATGAAGCTCATTAGTCGTAGTATACAACTTGTGGATAGTTGTATTTTGAGGTTTTTCAAATCTACCGTATATATATTTTTAAGTCTGGCAGCCTTATTCCGGACCCGAGGTACCTGTAGGTAACATCAACCGGTATGTTTTTTTTTGCTTTTAGGCAGCAGTTTACATGTATTCTAATTCCAAAATTTCATTTCAAGAAAGTTAATTATTGTATCCAATAATTTTATTAAACGTTATACGGTAGTTCCAATATCGGGTTCGAATCTCCGGTCGAGTCAAAAATGTAATTTAAGTTTTCCGACTAAAGAAATGTTCAATTATTATATGAAGTTTAGAAGTTGAGGTTTTAAGCACGTAAAGCTGTCGGTCCTGTGCCTGATCTCTCTCCGGTTGAGTCGAACAGAGTGTGCACCTATGTTTGCACACACACTTGTGCACTATTATATTCTCTGCGCAGTTGGTTGGTCTCCATTTCGGCCAAGACTACCGTCTTGGCCGAAATCGGCTAAGAGGGCATTGATTAGCATTATTACACGAATTACCTCTGGTAGTTGTATTGTTTCACTGTTTCCATCTGGTTTCAGCTTATTAGCAGCCTGTCAAACAAAAATACAAGCTCTAATACCTTAATTCCAAATAACAGAAATCGTTAAACATCTGCTGTTGACAATACTATAATGGTAGGTAATTAACAAGATACATATAAAGAGTTTTTTTAAACACAGTCTTATACATGCAGTTTAAAACACGCAAAAAAAATCTTCTTTATAATAGCAGAGCATTGCCCAAAGAGCCGGTAGCCTGTATTGCCGCTTATTAGCTGTACTATCCTTGAATATATAATAATAATAAATAATAATACCCCGTACAATATTATTTGACACCATGATATTGGTTAAACGATTGAATAAACGAAGGTGGATTGCCCGAGTTGAATTCGGCAACATAAAAAAATTTAATCGCATGTAAACAAGGTATTACACAAACGGGTAGGTTGTCAAAAAACGGCGGGGAAATGCTAAATAATAAGAGGCAGGCGTTTTTACTTTTCTTTTGTGTTGCCAATTTTTTTCCCACTTTATCGGAATTTCCCATTATTTAGGGTAAATTTAAATTTAATTCATAATTTAGAGTAATAATTCGATAGCCTTGTAATATTATACATATAGTTAGAGATGAACTTAAAACATTTACAATAATTAATAAATTATAACATTATTTCAAAATTAGGAATATGATAACCATCAGGCAATACACTGTAAACGTTGCATTCATTTAAATAGAGAAAAAAAAGCGAATAAATATTAAATAGCTAAAACGTACAGTGCGAGATCTTTTTTTCTTAGTAGTTGGTGTCTTGGCACTACCTTCATGATCCTCAACGCTTTCAGATCCTTCCGTGTCATCATTCTTTGAAGACAAAACTAAAGCCTGTAAATGATGAACTGTTAATTTTTGAAGTTATACTTTTTTTTTGGTCAAGTGTTTAAAGTCTTTAAATCTTAAGTCTTCGTCAGTCATGTCACGTAATTACTTTAGTCATAAAGTAATGATAAAAAATATAAAGAATGTGGATGAGATGAAATGGGGACCGTCTTTCGAAAAAACAAAAAACGATCTTCATACTTCTTTTGGTGCATTAGGGAAAAAAGATCTGAGTAAATTTTTACGATGCGCGCGCTCATCACACACACGTATGGCCTTAACCCTCTCCTGAGAGGACACCCGAGCTCAGCAGTAGGACATTATGGGTTAATAAAGAATGCGCGCACACCGTCACGAAAAACCGACACCCTGAAGTTAGCTATAGTCAACATTTTAGTTTTTTATCTTGTTACGCCAAAGAAGTATAACTTTTAACGCGTGTACATAAGTACATACACACACACACTTTTTTTTTTATTTAGTTTGTCTCTTGTTAACCAAAGCAGCCAGGACATGGTGCATAAACGCGTCTCAGTCGTTGCTGTTGTATCTCATAATTATATATTAATTCGAATGATCAAAATTACCTTTTCTTAAGATACTTTTGTTTTATAATTATTTATAATGTTACTTGTCATTTTAAATTTAATTTTTATAAACAAATGAAAGTTGAAATAGAAGAAAAGAATACTGGCGGCATACGAATTGGCAAGGCCTAGTATATTTCGACCGTAAGACGCCATACATTTTATCTTCACAGTGAATTAACTGAGCGCCTGATTAGCTTTGTAAGTCGAATCGCTTAAAGTAACTTATTTTTATTATATACCTGAGAAGGCACAGCTCCTGTTTTAATTCTTTGGTGACCACTTTTGGTTATATACTTGTCATCAACAGAAAAATGATCGGAACAAACACACGACCACGTATTTGGTTTCCAGCAAGACTCATTGCGACTTTCTCTTACTATATCTGCCCATCGATTTGAGAGATTTGTGTCTCTAGGAAACCTATTTAACAATATAAACACAATTTAAAAAAAAAATATTATTCATAACACGATCAAAATAAATGAAAACATAACTCCTATATTTAAAAAAAAATGAAAATTTTATAATATTATTAAGAAAAAAGTGTACACTATACTTAAACTGATAAATGTAAAACAAAAGGGAATTATTTTGAATCATAATGGCAGCATTGATCAAAATAGCTGTTAAATAAAAACAGGGATTGCTTTTTGAAATTGTATGACAATACTAACAGATGGAATGTTTTCTTAGGTATATCTTTTTTTGTTGAATAGTTTTTACAGTGTTTGATGGCACAACAAGCCATTTTTAAATAATTTCACGACAGTCAAATAATTGTTCGACAACACTTGTCAAACGTCTTGACATTGGTGCGAGTTAAGTGGGTCATTATTGATTTTTGTTTGTAGCTGCCATTTCAAAATATGACCCATTTAGTTATGTCTGACAATCACTCGTAAATTATTTTGTTATTATATTTGTATTATCTGTAATCTACGACAGCAAGAAATAAACTTAAAAGGAATTAAAGACAACAATTTCCAAAATTCCTACCATTAACTGGTAGAATTCAATGTTTCAGTTTAATTAATGTCAATTGTTACTTATATATACCATACTCTGCAAAGATTCATTGTCCAGAGAGTGTGTGGAGATTTAAACCTTGCAAATATCCAAACTAAAAACAAAAAACAATTACAAGGGTATATTTTAACGTCTGAATTTTACTATTTTTTTGTAGTATTCTCGTTTTAACAATGGGTGATTATATCCGATAATAATGGCAACACTAATGATGACATTTTTACTTTTCCATTGTTTCGCGTTACTTACATAAAAAAGGCTTTTTTAAATGCTCTAAAGTATTGAATACCAATATCTACCGCCGGAAATATATTTTCTTTTCGTTTTAACAACATTAATAGATATTCGGCACATCTGGCACAACGCCGTCTAGTAATTTTAAACTAAGCCAAAGATGTATATTTATACTATAAAAACTAGTATGACTGTAAATGAAATACTTTTTAAGTACAAATGAAAATGTTTTTAATTTTTTTTATTTGGACATATTAAATTTATCTAACGTGATGTTCTTTCGTATACCTATAACTTTTCAGTTTTCAACACAAAGTTGAGTTATATATTTAAGGCGTTTTAGCGTCACAACACTGAAGCCTGTCGTAGACCACCACTGTACAAATGTTAATTCAACCATACATTATATTCCTTTTTTAAAAATTATACAAACATACATACCCTTACGCCTTACGCCTATAAGTTTGGATTTTGGTCAGTAGGTTCAAGGTATATTTCCTTCGGGGCTCACCCGCTCCAGCTTGCCTGCTACTTTAACCAATTACTCCTTGTTCTTTCTTCAACATGAACAAAGTATTGACATTTTTAACTTATTTTATCTTGCGGAGTCCCCAAAATGATAAAAATCCGGCACCACACTCGCGACCATTCGAATGAAGTGTCGATAAAAGAATCCATAGAATTATCCGCTCGATTGCTCGATTGCCGATTGCCCCGCGTCAGAGTTACTGCACATTACACCGACGGATTTATCCGCAGTTTACGGTATATCCGATGGCCAATGACTACATGGTTGGCCTAGTGGTTTCAGTGGTTGGGCGGCGGAGGCGCGCCTACCAGCGCCTCATGTCTGTAGTCTGGCGAGTCAGTCAGGAGTCCCACACAAAGCAAACCCCCTATCCCCGCGGGGGGGAGCGAAGTGCGTAAAGGAATTCCACCATGTAAAGAAAAAAAAGTGGTTTCAGTGGTCGCCACACCGCTTCCTACTGCGGCAAGTGTTGTGGGTTCTAATCCTACATGGCACAATACTTTGTGTGATCCATAAATTGTTGTTCTAAGTCTGGGTGTACTTTGTGTCCGTTTCATGTATGTTTGTAAGGACCCGGGACACAGGAATGTATATTCAAAGCGGGAGTTGTGTTTTAAAAAAAATGTGTACAATACTTTATGGTTGAAAATTATTATCATTGAAAATCTTAAAGATTGAAAGTAAGTTTTTATCTTTTGTACGCTACTAAATTACTAAACATGAAATCTACAAAAAATCTCAGTTTTCAGGGGAAAGGTAATATAATATGCAACTTTAAAGCGAGTAGACCCACGGGTGACTGGTAGACATTAAAATAAAACAGAAAATGTATGTTTTATATTTTAATTTAGCAAACTTTATCCTTGAATAAAGCCACGGCTTTGCGTGCTCATCTACTCTAGAAGAGTAATTCATAGTACCCTACATCAGTCAATATAAATTCATGTATAAAGAATTTATTATTATTCCAATCCATATTATATACATCCTTAAAATACAATCTGTAAATAAAATATATAACCGGTGTGAAACAGCGCTTACGCTGTGTTTCATCGAGTGAGTGAGGATACCGGAGGCCCATACCCCAATCCAACGCCCCCTATCCCCCTCACCATCCCCCTTCCCACCAGGCCGCCATAGTGTGGGTCACCATGCTGCATTGTTCTTTTTCGCATTGAGGATGGTGACCACCACTTTTGGATTCTGCTCATGCTTTCCATCAGGCAGAGCAGAGTCATTTTGGAAGCTTAAATATAAAAAAAAAGAAAAAAAAATGTTTAAATCAGTTTGTTTACAATAATTCTGCACATATCGAGCTCAAGTTTTGTCACAAAAAACAAAAAGTCACAAATTATTTTTATATATGTCTTGCGTTATGTTTATTCTCATTTCTAGTAAATTTGTTATAGCAAAACGCACATCCAAGACACTCAAAAATTTCATACGAAAATACAGATTACAACAGTCGTTAATAATCTTGGTCACAAACCAAATAGGCGACAGAATCGCGGCGATATTATCGTCTTTTTACGAATTTTTAATCATTATTATTCTTAATTATAATTATTATTCTTAATTATAATTATTCCAATCCATATTATGTTCATCCTTAAAATACAATCTGTATATAAATGTTAAATCAGTTTGTTAACAATAATTCTGCACATATCGAGCTCAAGTTTTGTCACAAAAAACAAAAAGTCACAAATTATTTTTATATATATCTTGCGTTATGTTTATTCTCATTTCTAGTAAATTTGTCATAGCAAAACGCACATCCAAGACACGCAAAAATTTCATACGAAAATACAGATTACAACAGTCGTTAATAGTCTTGGTCACAAACCAAACAGGCGACAGAATCGCGGCGATATTATCATCGTTCTACGAATTTGTGTACGTTTGTCAATTCAGTTTGTCAAGTCGCGACGGGGAAGGAATAATCGCTCGTTCGTAGAAATTATCCGACGATAGAACGCCGCCATTCTCTCACCCGTGAATACAGCACCTTATAGTTACTGACTTATTTACGAGCGTAAACTCAACAAAACGTCGTATTGGTCATATTTACAGATCTTTTAAATGAACATTTCTGTTTATTAAACATATATTCAAAGTCATCCGCCCAGCGCGAGGCGTTAACGTGTGGAACTGCCCGCTCAGTTGTGGAGATTGTGATGAGTCCCTCTCTTGCGAGGATTTAGATGCTACACAGAGAGGGTTTCTCTCTTCACTGCCTCCGGGTCACAAATCTAATAAGTTGTACACATTTACACGCTGAAAATAGTTAAAAAAGAAACAAATGAGGAATAAAACATATAAATGACTGTTCGAAACTCAAATATACCAGTCAAATGGATTTATAAGTTTGAATTTGGAATTCTTGACCACAGAGAATATATTTATGACCAAATGCGACAAAACACCAATTGATATTTAAAGACCTAATTAATAATATAACCTTATGGCCTTAACCCTCTCCTGAGAGGAGACCCGAGCCCAGCAGTGGGACATTATGGGTTGTTGTTTAATAATATATTGCCTTGCATTGTTTTAGCTCCCATTGTTGGCTTTTACGAAACCTTACGACTTATTATATTATATTAATCATACCACTCTTAATCTAGAAGGAATGCATTACAGTGAGACACGACTATACAGAGTCTTCTATAATAACTTAACAGCTGGTAAACATACCTATATATGTCTGTAGGCCTGAGGTGAGTCAGGTGGTACTGATTCTTCTGCCTCAGCTGTTACGCTTGACCTGTAAGAGACAGAAGGGTTTCATTGACTGCTTAGAAGATACCGCCTATTACACCGAGTCTCGTGGGCTCAAATCCATGGGACGACTCTTTATGTGATCCAAAAATTGTTGTCCGGAGTCTGGGTGTTCTTTGTTGCTCGTTTCGTGTATGTTTGTAAGGCCCTCACGACACAGAAATATTTCTTGTGAGTAAGTTTTGTTGTAAATATCTTGGGCACATTAATATAGATATATTTTGTTATTCAGACGACATCCGCTGTTCGACACTTGGTATCCTTGAAAAGGAGTGAGAAAAAGGATCTAACGATATTATAAATTGGTTAACTGAATATCGTTGTCCTGAGTCTAGGCGTTCATTTTTTTTCCGTTTCATGTATGTTTGTAACCATCCTTGCGATGTAGGTAATATTCGTAGTCAGTGTGTCATTTCTTTGGCTGAATGCATTAATCTCAGTTTGTTGTTTTTCTTCTTTTGATGATATGGCAATCAGCCGGTTCAGCTATTTCTGCCAATGTCAAGTATTTCAAGTCTTCAGTTCTAAGTCTTCGAGTCTTCAAGTCTTCGTCGTAATGGAATTAATGATAAAAATTAAAAAAATGTGGATGACATGAAATGGGGACCGTCTTTCGCAAAAACAAAAAACGATCTCCCTCAGTTTGTTTAAGATATATTGTAGAGAGTAATGTCAACAAAACAAAGAGTAACATTTTCTGCCAAACTGGAGAACAGTTTGGCAGAAGTAAACATGAGAATATTTTAAAAAGTAAAACCGGACTACAAAAAAGTTCTAGTAAAATTATAGCCTACTTGTTTATGCCTTCGGCTCTGCCCGCGTATATGTCGGTTATCGCGTCAAATAGTAGCCTATGTGTTATTCTGATGTATCAGCTATATTACTGTAAAGTATCATCCAAATCCGTTGAGTAGTTTTCACGTGAAAGAGCAACAAACAGCCATCCATACAAATTTTCGCGTTTATAATATTAATAGGATGTCACGCGGTCAATAGTACATTTCGTAAATGTACTATCGACCGAAACGACTTTCGCACCTTCAAGAAAAGAGCGTACTCCTTCTTAAAAGGCCGGCAACGCACTTGTGACGCCTCTGGTGTTGCGGGTGTCCATGGGCGGCGGTAATCGCTTGCCATCAGGCGATACGTCTGCTCGTTTGCCACCTATATCATAAAAAAAAATCGACAAAGTTAAAACGTGACCCACTTGGCCGATAAATCGTTTGAGACCGTCAAAACGACAAAGATGTCCCTCCTTTGGTAAATGCCGTACTTATAAGTAAGTTTTAAATAAATAAATATTTCAGACGTCTAATACACAACGCCATCAAGTCCCAAACTAAGCGGAGCTTGTATTATGAGTACTAAACAACTGATATAAATACATATATACTTTTTTTTTGTAAATACATACATATTATACATAGAAAACATCAAACTCCGAAACAAATATTTGCAGATCTTACAAACATTTAGTCCGACTCAGGATTCGAACCCGAGACCTCAAGGACAGTAGTCGCATACGCTACCGCTGCGCCACCGAGGCAGTTAAAGTAAATAAATAAATAAAGTAAATATTAAGTAAGCTACGTCAAAACTAATCGGAGATCAATGAAATTCTTACCTAAATGATCATTACAGTTTTTTAAAAAAAAAAAAACAACTCCCGCATTGGGAATATACATTCCTGTGTCACGGGGATCTTTACAAACATACATGAAACGGACACAAAGTACACCCAGACTTAGAACAACAATTTATGGATCACACAAAGTATTCTCCCATGTAGGATTTGAACCCACGACACTTGGCGCTGTGGAAGCGGTGTGGCGACCACTGCAACCACTTTTATTTTACGTGTGGAAGCCCCCTCGGGCCTTCACCCCACCGGGGTTTGCGGCGGGGCGGTGTGTCGGAATCGAACCGACTAAAACCACACGGTGTGCCACTCTGCGCCTGAGACGGGAGGGATCCCGGAACCGCTTTTTTACGCCATCCGGAAACCACTGAAACCACTAGGCCAACCGTGTAGTCAAGTTGGTAATATATTAGACAAAACAGTAATAACAGTATATTTTGAATCCATGATCCTTGGAAATAACTACAACTTAGAAGAAAGTACAAGAAATATCTCACTTATATATCACTGCAACAGATAATTATTTTCTTGTGTTATTAAATAAATAAATAAATAAATAATAAATAAATATTTTCAGACATTTTAACACACAACGCTATCTAGTCCCAAGCTAAGCAGAGCTTGTACTATGGGTACTAGACAACTGATATTAATACTTATATACTTTTTTTTGTAAATATATACATATTATACATAAAAACACCTAAACTCCGACACAAACATTTGTAGATCATACAAACATTTGGTCCGACTCAGGAATCCAACCCGAGACCTAGCACAGCAGTCGCATTCGCTACCACTGCGCCACAGAGGCAGTTATTAAATGACAAGTACCGAGGTCGTTACCATGGAAATGCTCATTCATGCGAATGTCCACCTAATTGTATTTGAAAGTCATGACATGATGTATGGTGGGTCAAGCTTCAAATTTGTAGATAGTACACTGATTAGAAAGTGTAGTTGTTACAAAGAAAAGACTAAAAGATACACACCAATAACCCTGTTCTAAATAAATACTCACTTTGGTTCAAGTTGAAAATTTTCTGTCCGCGGGTATGCGGCGGCTGGTTCATTCTCATTATTTGCTACCATCGACCCTGCCTCCGCACAGAAAATTTTATACCTGAAAAGGCATTTGAACATGAGGATCTCGCCTTTATTATTCAAGAACAGCTGTTAGTAACACATCCAGACCCCACCCAGCGCCTACCCGCACTGAAGCAGGCACCTTCTGCTGGTATACTCTCAATTTAGGCGACGTACGACACATGCGTACGTCGCCTCCTCGCAGCTGGCTTCTGAAGCGGATGGAGAGAAAAACCCGTCCCGACCATCCGCGGTCACACTCGGGCGGCATGAGGCATTAATAGGCGCGCCTCCGTCGGCGGCAGATCGGGTTCGAGTGGAGGTCGTCCTCCCTTCTCCGCCATCTCCTTCTCCGAGATGACGTCTTCGCAGAAGGTTGCGACCACTATAAAACTGCTGCCGCTACCGACCATGGAGCGTACGACGGCCAGTAGCGACAGATCTCCTCTTATGGCTGCAGCGAGGGCCCGACACTGCGGCGCCCAAGCGGGGCACATCGCCAGCGTGTGCTGGGCCGAGTCCTTACTGCAGTCGCAGTGGTGGCAGGCAGGACTCAGTTCCCTCTTGGTGAACGGGTGCAGGTACTTGCCGAAGCAACCGAAATCAGCCACCCATCTATAAACTTCGGCGAGCACTTTCGCCTCCAAATCCCACGGAGGTGTTCCGGCCAAGACGCACGCCGCCTCGGTCCACACGGTTTGATAACCGCGTATGGCTCTGAGTTCCAGTACCCTCTGACGGCGCCAGAGGCGCGCCCTATTTATGGATGCGGATGCTCGGATGCGGGGCATGTCCGTATCGCCGATCTGCGTCATCGCATCGCGAATACGGCCAGCCCCCATGTCGACCTCCTCGGACATAAGCTCTATACCAACCCGTCTGGCCAGGGAGGTATAGTAGGTCAAAATCTTCATAGTAAGGAGAGGCCTACGATCAGCAGTAGCGATTCCCGTAGATGTTTATGACAACCGGGACCAACAGCTTAACGTGCTATCCAAGACACGGGTGTGAAACACCGCCAAATTTCCATACTCTGGGTTGTTTCAAATCACACTTTTGGGCGGACCCGCGAATCGAACCCGAGACCTCTTGATCGATAGTCGCATGCACTAATGGTAGACCAAAGGGAATGGTCTAAATCTACTTAACCCTCTAGGCATTAAGCGTGATATTATGTGTGTACTTACGACGGTACTTGTAGGTTTTCAGGTGGTTTGAAAGTGATTTTCTTCGGCATTAAATCTTTGCGGGGCTTCAGCCATTTTACAGTGGTTTTATCATCCTTTCTGTAATGTACATTAGAGAAGATGTTACTACTTATGACGTCTACAAGAGATTACGTAAAAGAAATGAAAAAACTAAACATCCGTATAAAATAAACCGGCGTGAAACCTCGCTTGCGCTGTGTTTCACCGAATGAGTGAGAATACCGGAAGCCCATCCCCCTCCCCATCCCCAAAGGCCGGCAACACACCTGTGACGCCTTTAATGTTGCGTTGGTGTCCACTAAAGAAATTTTCATACATGCACTTGAAAAACATAACTCTCCTTCTTTCGCATTCGGGTAAAAAGTAAATACGCTGCTGATTCATGTTTAATACTTACTTGTAACTGTAATTTGTCCCTTTGTTATTGTTTCTCTTATTGTTGTTGTTGCTTGTCCCTGGGTTATTGTTTGTTGTAAAGAGGTCGTATATCCCATCATTGTTGTTATATGTCCCATCGCTATTGTATGCCCCGTCAAAATTGTCAGTTGCGTTGTTGTTGCTTCTCTTATTATTGTTGTTGCTTGTCCCTGGGTTATTGTTTGTTGTATAGTTGTCATCTATCCCATCATTGTTGTTGTTTGTCCCATCGCTAATGCATACCCCGTCATAGTTGTCAAGTGCGTTGTGATTGTTTGCTCGACTTATGTCAATTCTTTTTCTCCTTGTGTGACCACTAGACACCGTCGAACTGAAATAATAACATAATGTGTCATTAGTTGAGGAAACGATGATTTAATAGTTAATGAACGCGAGTGCTAAACCAGGGGTCACGGGTGTGATTCCCAGCAAGATAAATAACCAACCTCCAAGCCGAGTTGACATTCGTGTTAGTAGAAAATAAAATATTTAAGAAACGACGTTATCTTTGCTGTCGCTAAGTTACATGGTTAGAACGTAATAAAGGTAATTACGGTTAAATCCAACCGATAAGAATTAAATTTATAATAATTCCGTTAACTTTAATTTGATTAAAATCTCAAGCACCAACTCTCAAACAAAGAAAGAATCATCAAAATCAGTTCACCCAGTGGAAAGTTTTGGTAACAAACAAAAAAAATTACAGTCGAATTGAGGACCTCCTCCTTTATCGAAGTCTGTTAAAAAGATCATTATTTCACTATAAAATAGAGGCGTTAGCCGGAATAAATTCGGAAGAATTTTCAAAATTCTATTTACAAAAATACAACTCAGGAATATACACCTGTGTTTACGAACATACATGAATCGAACACAAAGTACACCCAAACTAAGAATAACAATTTGTGAATCACACCAAGTGTTGTGCTGTTAGATTTGAACCCACAACACCTGGCTCAGTAGAAAGCGACGTGGCGACCACTTAAACCAATAAGTCAGCAATTACTTGTGCCTTAGCAGAAAACGAATATAATAATATTAATAAATTTCAGGAACAGGAGTTTACCGTGGGAGTCACGCTTCGGCACGAATGGGCCGGCTCGACCGGAGTAAACCCACGGCCTCTCAGAAAACCGGTGTGAAATAGCGCTTAGGCTGGGATTCATGAGTGAGTGAGGATACAGGAGGAAGCCCATACCCCAACCCCTCCCCCATTCCCCTCCCTATCTCCTAATGGTAGGCAAGGAACTTGTCACGCATCTGGTGTTGCGGATCTTCATGGTCGTGCACCCCTTATTCAATATAAAAGAAAGTACAGTGGTCACTCTCAAAGCGGAGGAGTATTATAGAGCACAAGTGTATGTACAAACACAGGTACACTCTATGTTCCTTCACTCTCAGAATCCGATTAGATAGCACCAACATGACCGGGGAGAGAACACGGGCAAAACCGACGGCTTTGCTTGTTCTCCGAGGCAAGATAACAAGATAACTCCGAAAACTTCAAGTTGTTTTTAAGCATTTCTATAATTTGAAAAATCTAATCATAGTTTTGTTAGTCAAACCGGGATCAAACCCGAGACCTATTGATCGGCATTCACATACCGCTAACCGTTAAACTAACTAGACAGATTTACAAACAAAACATCTATTAAGGTAATAAGAAAAATTCAAAATCACTTTTTGACTCCACTCGGGAATTTAACCGGAGACCGATTGATCGGCAGTCACATACGCTAATCACTAGATCTGGTAACATAAATTTTACTACTTACGGCTTTTGTGTGTTATCACTAGATGTAGAAACATCTTTTTAAATGGAATTTTCGTTTGGAAGGGCTAGCGTCATCACTCTCGTGGTTCAGTCTGTAATGTACACATCGTCACCAAAGTCCACTGCCGGACATAAGCATCTGATAATAAAGGAAGATTTGGCCTGCTAGACTAGATGGGTCGGTATACGGTTTGTGTTAGTTTTGAATGAGGTTAGGATCTTTCAAACTGTACTTTTTCACTTTCTACCTCACACAACAAAACCAGTATACCCGGACCGATACGACCTTCAAACCTTCAAGAAAAGAGCGTACTCCTTAAAAAGCCGGCAACGCAACTGTGACGCCTCTAGTGTTGCAGATGTCCATGGGTGGCAGTAATCACTCTTCATCAGGCGATAAGTATGCTCGTTTGCCCTCTATATCAAAAAAAAAAACCCGAGTTAACGCCCCCGTGTATATTGACTATCGCTGTAGAGAGTGACTGAGTGCTGAGGCGCTCACAGCCTAGTTGCTCTCGGTGACTAGAAAAAATCACCGAGGATAAGTAACGATGGCGCGGTCAGTACCTGGATGGGTTTCTGTGAGGTTTGAGGTTCCGGAGGTCACGTTAAGCATTCGGTCCCGGCTATCCTAGGATAACAGTCGTGAAGCTTAGTTGGACGCCTTTGGGCGATTTAAAAACATCCAATGACAAGATTATGTGGCCGCAACATTGTGTTGCCAGTCCTCAACCCGCACACGGCCAAGGTGTAGACTTATGGCCTTTAACTTCTCCTGAGAGCAGACCTGAGGCCTTTGGGCGACTTAAAAACATCCAATGACAATATTATGTAGCGGCGAAGTTGTGTTGCCAGTCCTCAATCTGCACACGGCCAGGGAGGGACTTATGGCCTTAAACTTCTCCTGAGAGCAGATCTGAGCCCAGCAGTGGGACATTATGGGTTGATGATGGCGCAGCTGTTTAGTGGTGAGATCGTAACAGACAGACAGAGTTTTAAATTTTTAAATTAGTATGAATACTAACTCTTTGCTTAAAAGCCGTTTACTTCTTTTAACTCCTTTGCAGAATCCTGCTTTGGTGGCCCGCGGAAAAGCCTTTCTTAAAATTGAATTTAATCTGAAAAAATAAAACCATTGCCGTTATAACTTAAATATCGGCTTGAAAATAATTGATTAACAATTTTTTTGTTTTTTCATTTAGGAATACCAGTCTCATCTTTGTAGACTTTATTATCCTCAAGATTCTTTGGGCCTACTAGTTCTAACGGATTTTCCTGAATAGAATAGAATAGAATAAACTTTATTGTACACCAGT
This sequence comes from Hyphantria cunea, assembly GCA_003709505.1. NCBI lineage: Eukaryota > Metazoa > Arthropoda > Insecta > Lepidoptera > Erebidae > Hyphantria > Hyphantria cunea. The sequence goes on along the minus strand of PKRV01001585.1, from coordinate 314,211 downwards.
TAAAACAGCTTACATTCAGGAGCATAACATATAAACGACCATGTACAAATGGCGGTCTTATCGCTAAAAAGCAATTTCTTCCAGGCAATATTAGTTTTTCTACGGATAGACTGGCCCCAGCCCTCTTCAACTAGTCATTATATTTAAGGGCACTGACTTCCCAATAACGATTGACATAGATTTTAATGGCAACCGGACAGGCAGTTTAAAGTGTTGGCCCAGGCACGGGTACGAAACACCGCCAAACTACCACACTCCGGGCTGTGGTTAACAATTTCTTGTAAGAAAAACCAAACAACACTTTTGGTCCAACCCGAAAATCGAGCCCAGGACCTATTGGTAGTTAGTCGTATGTGCTTACTTGTTTCAAACTTGCTTTCATGTCAACATTTGGTGGATAACTACAGATTCCGTTTTCATGAATCTTCGATAGATGCTCTTGAAACCTATTTAAACATCTGAAACTTTACTTTCACAGATATTTTTAACTATTCATTATAGAGAAACATATATTTAAATGTATTTCGTTTCGCACTTTAGTTTCAGATAGTTATCTATACAAATAAATAAAATTGGAGCGTCTGCTTGTAATATTAAAATATCCGCTTGTTACTAAACGAATATGCGTGTACACATGTTATATATACCAAAAAAACGATTTTTATTTTACAATTTTTGTCTGTCTGTGAGTTTGTTCCAGCTAATTTCTGGAAAGGCCGGACCGATTTTGACGGGACTTTCACTGGCAGTCAATTGATGATATAGAGAGAAACTATGGCTACTTTTTTAGACTAGCTTTGCCTCACGGCGTTACCCGTGGTTGTTGTACCTCGGGTCTCAGTTACTCTGACATTTAACACTATTTGACACATAAAAGTTAACGTTAAGATGTTTGTCCCTGACTACAAATATGGTGATGCAACAAACCTGGAGTACTCCTTCACGTAATCGCGATCGACCACGATACCCATATGGAGCTTGTGCGCTTTTAGTGCCGTTACTACAGTTTCCCGCGAAACGGCGGTAGCAACTGCAGTTCGGTTAATGAGGTCCGATAAAGGCGTCAAGTCGTAGTTTATATTCAGTAGTTTCTTCAATGCTTTGTACTCTTGCTTAAGATGGTAGTACACGCTGGCTATAATTGCATCACTCTGGAGAAGATTAATATGTCTTTGAACATCTAAAAACCGTTTTCAATAATTTATATTTATTTATTTAAAAACTTTATGCATTATCTGTACATCGGCGGACTTAATGCCCATGGCATTCTCTTCCAGTCAACCTTCGGGTGGTGTAGAAATGTTGTGAGGTAGGTGCACAGAGGTTTCATATTACACTAATATAACAACATATATATATATATATATATATATACATACACATATATACACTATTAATACAGGAATATGGAGTGTGTTATGGATGAGATTGTTCTGTCAGTTCATTTAGAAGGAGTTCGTGTACTTTCATTTTGAATGTAAAACGGGTTGTGGATTTCCTGCTGTCCTTATATCCAGTTTTACCTAGGTATTTAGGAAGGTTTTTCCAAGAAAACATTAGATCAACAGTTTTTAACTATCTACTGCTGGACATAGAACTTAGAAAGGATTTTTTTTTTGGACACCTTAACCACTACGCCATCCAGCCCCAACCTAAGCAGAACTTGTGTTATAAGTACAAGACAAGTGATATAAAAAACATCCAAACACCGAAACAAACACTTGTGAATCAAACAAACATTTGGTCCGACCCGGGAATCGAACCCGACACCTCAAGCACAGCAGTGGCACACGCTACTACTGCGTTAAACCCAACAACATTTTAGCCTACAAATAGACAAAATGCATGTTTTTTGTTATTCTATATCTCCTCATTTACATCCCTGTAACGTAGGAAATATATATATATATATATATATGCTTGAAAATAGTCAAACCTATTCTCAAAGTGTAGTATTTAAACGCCGCCATTTTTCGCATGCTTCCAATGATGTCATTGTCATTTCGTGTTTGTTAACTAATCCGTGCTTCAGTTACTTTCATCATCATCATCATCATCAGCCTATCGCAGTCCACTGCTGGACATAGGCCTCTCCAATTTCACGCCACTTAGTTCGATCTATGGCTTCTCGCATCCAGCTCCTGCCAGCCGTTCCGCACAAATCATCGCTCCACCTGGCTTGTGGACGTCCTACACTACGTTTTCCGAGACGCGGTATCCACTCAAAAACTCGTTTACCCCAACGGTTATCGGTTCTTTGGCAATTGTGGCCAGCCCACTGCCACTTCAGCTTGCTAATCCTGTGGGCTACGTCGATGACCCTGGTTCTTTGTCGGATCACTTCGTTTCTGATGCGATGCCTTTGAAAACTTACTATATATATTACTTTATATATTTTAATTGCTACGAAAATCATGGAAGAAGTTAATTTTTCTCACGAACACTACTAACACATTTAGAATTACGACTCCGATACTTTCGATGAAGTGACCATCGACGTCACATTTCGTTTAGACCTATAGTGACGCGTTTAGTAAGTTCGAATTTCCCTCCCTTAATTTGCATTTTTTATTTACTATTTTTTAGGTTAAATAGCCACTAAATAATAAAATGGTCTTTTAAGTATATTGTGAAGACAATAAAGAATTCAGGAAAAAAAAAGTTCAGTAAAAATTTTGTGCATATTCCTTATTGGTCTTCATTGATTCATAAGGAGTTTATTTAAACTAGCGACCCGAATCGGCTTCGCACGGAAAAGTCTTTGAAATTCTCATATTTTATTTACCACAATGCGCATATCTTATACATAACAAACCTTCCTCTTGAATTGCTCCTTCTATAACTGTACACTGCATTGAAATCCGGAGTAGTTTAAAAGATGTACACAGACAGTGGAAGCGACTTAATTTTATACATATTCCCTATTATGGAATCGCAGCTAGACGAATTGGTATAGGGTACAGCAAATGTTTAAAAGAGAACGCTCAGCCTGATGATAAGCTCAAGCAGAATCCAACGGTGGGGGCCACTATACTTACTGCGAAAGCAGACAGCGCAGTGTGGCGTCAAACACTATAGCGAGCTGCTTAGTGAGCTGCTTTTTCACGCCCCGCTTTATGGACACAGAATCATAGTGGGAGGGAAACACATGCGCTGGTAGCGAGTTCCAATTTTTAACAGCTCGGCACAGGCAGCAGGACCCAGTGGTTCGTGTGCGTATTTTTACGATTCTAAGGCAGTGACTTCCAAGGCCAGCACGTGTTAATTAGGTCCTCCATACTACAAACGCGATTTTCATTGCAATTTTTTTTCGACATCAATAACGGCAACATGAAGACGTTTGAAATATTTAAAGAATATTTAGTTGTATGTTAACTTTAAAAATAAAAATTAAAATTAACATAGAATAATATTTATTTACAACTTTCTTTTTCAAAAATGGTATACGCTTGGAATACTGTTTTATAACTGATAATGGTACGGAACCTTTCGTTCGCGAGTCTTGACACACACTTGATTGATTTTTTTAAGCTATTGCATAGCTTTTCTTGCGGGCTTTGAGCGCGGCGACCGAATCAAGAAATTCCGTAACGAAAATAAACCCCCCAGTCCAACCGGCACAGCGATGCGGCGTTGAAAGCCGGTGCAGTGCATTGTCTTTTTTTTTTTTTTT
>PKRV01001585.1:0-310484 GCA_003709505.1 Hyphantria cunea | reverse complement strand
AGTGGTGGTCACCATCCTCAATGCGAAAAAGAACAATGCACCATGGTGACCCACACTATGGCGGCCTGGGGGAAAGGGGATGGTGAGGGGGATAGGGGGCGTTGGATTGGGGTATGGGCCTCCGGTATCCTCACTCACTCGATGAAACACAGCGTAAGCGCTGTTTCACACCGGTTTTCTGTGAGGCCGTGGTATCACTCCGGTCGAGCCGGCCCATTCATGCCGAAGCGTGGCTCTCCCACGGTATGACTAACTATCTAACGTCGTTTCAGTTCGGCCAACTTCGGCACGGTGGTGTGTGGGCGTGCGACTAGCCGTATGCGTGTAGACTGTACGAAGCTCGCACGGATCGAGACGAGCTGCTCCGAAATCGGACGAAAACGTAAGCAGCTGCTTGTGAAATGTACAGGGTTAATTTAAATTAGCGCATTACCTCTTGCAGGCAGCTTCACTACATCAATCCCAACAACGTTTGTTCTACTTTTTTTACAAATCTTGATAAATAACTCAAAAAAATAAAACAAGAAAATGTTTACTACCTCGGTTATTTAAACACTCGTGACCGTACCTGCGGATTTGTTTTAATTTGCTCAAACGCCCGAACAATCTTGTCCATTAACATGACGCGGCTAGCCACTTCAACACCGGAATAAACTATGCTTTTCACATGTCCCTACAAATAAATGTCCAGAGGAGTAATATCTGGTGACCTAGGAGGCTACGCGCGAGATCCTCCACGTCCTATCCACCTACTGGGGTACTCCCTGTTCGTATACGGATCGCAGTACTGTTTATCGTAGGCACTCACTTATCGAAATTACGCGGGAAGAGGAGCGAGTTGTGCACGCGTTTCTAATCGATCATGACGTACGACTGATGATTGAGGTAAATTTTTTAATTTCTTTTGTGCATCGCCGCCGCCGCGTCACCCCGCAACCCCGCGCCCCGCAATACGTGCCAATATTTTGCCTACGCAAGATGCGTAGCGTAGAGTCATGCGAGTTCAGTGGCAATAAATAAATTTTGTATGGAAAACTCATCTCCCCGTTCTCTTCAATTTTATTATAGTATGTCAAAGATGTGCTAAAGATGCCGACTAGAATCACTCGAATTTAAAATATTGAAGCTGTTGCCTGCGGCTGCGCCCGCGTACATGTTGGTTATCGGGACAAAATGTAGCCTATGTGTTATTCTGATGTATAAGCTATATTATTGTAAGGTTTCATTTAAATCCGTTGAGTAGTTTTTACGTGAAAGAATAAAAAACATCCATCCATACATACAAACTTTCACGTTTATAATATTAATAGGAATCTTAAGTGCTTTTATATTAAGTGCCTATTCCAATAAAAATCTTTTGACTTTGATTTATGTAATTTATTATAGAGCATTTAATGAACAGTTTATTCCATATACTGTTAATACAAATTTGTAATTAAAGTACTAATACCTAAAGAAAAAACGTTGTAACCCTTTCTACGAATATTATTCGAACGAAGAGTGTTAAAAACGGCACAGTTAAGTCCAGAAAACTAAAAATATAATAAAGATATTTAATGAAAATGGTCCGATTTCGGCCACGAGCCATTCATTTATCTCTTCTGATACTGTCAAACGTGCACCAAACAATGCGTAGAAAACACAGAGAATAAAAAACTCTTTAACAAAACTTACCTCGTGTTGCTCTGTGAGGTCATCACTTCCTTGTATCGCGTCTAAATTGTCCTGTAACCAACAATATCAATTTATACTCTAAATTGCCGACACTTGTTGAAATATATTCTAGAATTAAGCTCACTTCATGAGTCAAGTGAGCTTAATTCTACAATATATTTCAAGTGAGCTTGTACCAAACTTATTTTACTATTTTTATTAACTCGACCGTAGTGACAGAAAAACAGTGTGAAACAGCTTTGTGCTGTGTTTCACAGAGTGAAAGAGGACACCCGAGGCATCTGAACTCCCTCTCCCTATCCCTCAAAGGCCGGTAACGCACTTGTACGCATCTGGTGATCCTAGTCGGCGTTAACATGGCGTAACGTAATTTGATAGTGCCATAGGGCGAAAACGGTCAGAATGTATTTAATGTGTTTTCTATGTATGATATGTATGTATTTACAAAAAAAAAAGTATATATATATATGTATTTATATCAGTTGTTTAGTATCCATAACACAAGCTCTGCTTAGTTTGGGACTAGATGGCGTTGTGAGTTGATGTCGGAAATATTTATTATTATTATTATTATTAATTAAAATAATAGAATAAGTATCAATCAATCAACATCCCATAATGTCCCACTGCTGGGCCCGGGTCTCCTCTCAGGAGAGGGTTAAGGCCATACGTCACCACGCTGGCCAAGTGCGGGTTGGGGACTGAGAATAAGTATAAATGACTTTAATTCTAGAATGTAGAACAATATCAATGTATGTTTTTCAACCTTCCTCGATAAGTGAGCTATTATAGAATTAGCGAATTAGGTCCTGTCGTTCAGGCGTGATGCCGTGTCCAAGAGAAATGCGAATTCGTTTATATATCAAATATAGATAGATAGATAGAAAACTCTTTATTTGCACACTATAATATTACAGTTAGAAGAGAGTACATAAAATGTTAGAGTGTACAAAGGGCGGCCTTATTGCCAAAAGCAATCTCTTCCAGGCAACCTTAGGATGGATCGAAATGTATAGGAGAGACAGTGGTAGTTGTCGGTGCAATGAGTTTTGAATTAATTATTTGCTAATGAATATAACGAACCACATACATATATACACACATATACACACATATATACATACACATACCCACATACACATACATACACATATACACACATAACCATGTAACGAATACTTATATGTACTAATACACATATATACCAAAATACATAACTAAAAAACGCGAAAAAAAAAAAATAATAATAATAAATAAATAAAAATATTCACAGCATACCCTGTTTAATGATCATTTTAATTAAGAGGCATAAAGTTCATAAACCATTTTTTTAAATGCATTTATTGTTTGCGCTTGCCTGATGTTCACCGGCAGTGCATTCCACAAGCGTACAGCTTCAACAGTAAAAGACTGGTCGTAAAATTTTGTGGAATGCTGAGGCATCTCCAGTCTCAAATCCTCAGATGACCTTAGACATTTTTTATGTGTGTCATTAAGGAACTTGAATCGTTCTTTGAGGTAGAAGGGAGCTCTGGGATTAAACAAAATATTGTAGAGAAAAATAAGAATATGAGTATTCCGGCGAGAGCGAATTGGAAGCCACTTGAGCAATTGACGGAATTCAGAGACGTGATCATATTTACGTAAGCCAAATACGAATCGTATACAGAGATTTTGTAGTCGCTCAAGCTTATCAAGATGTGCTTCAGTGACATTCAGATAGCTGACATCGGCATAGTCGAGAATTGGCAGAAGTAGTGCTTGTGCAAGTGCAGCCCTAGTTGCAATCGGAAGAAAATTGCGTAATCTTCGTAGAGACCGGGCAGAAGCAAATATCTTTCGACTGACCTCTTGTATCTGTGAACCCCAAGACAAGGTATTGTCTATGCAGATCCCTAAATTTTTGACATTAGTACTGATCTCAAGGGTGGTGCCACCAAATTGAATTTGAGGTAGTTGTGTCCAGTTAATTCTCGAGACCAGTCTGGAACCGCCAATAACACATACCTGTGTCTTAACAGGATTAACCTTGAGTCCATGATTATGACTCCATTGGCTAATGCGACGCAGGTCAGTATTAATAGTGTTGAACGCCTCCAGTAAAGAGTCGATCGGCGCTTGAGTATATATTTGTAAATCATCTGCATAAAGATGGTAGAAGGAACTTAATTGATCAGAGATTGAGTTTATAAAAACAGCGAAGAGTAAAGGAGATAGAACGCCACCCTGTGGTACACCAGCAGAAATACTGCACCAGGAGGACACCGAGTCTTCAATGCAAATACGTTGCCGGCGACCAGACAGGTAACTATGAAACCAAATATATTATTTAAAGAAAATTAACAAATACTGGTGGTAGCCTAGTGATATAAATTCGACCGTTATTCATTACATTTTTATTATTATTTCCTTTTTTAATTTCTGCATAACTCCTTCATATGAACATTGGTTGTGGCGACTTTCATACTCCTCGCATAACTATAACTATCGTAAAAACGGCTACAGAGTTATCGCTCTGCGTATTTAATACGTAGATTCATTGTATTTAAAGGAAATTGTGGGGACTTCCACATACAGCGTCAACATAAATAAATGACAACTCCATCAACCGAAGAAACATCGAACTGCGGAGCAACGAAGAAAACGAAGAAAACTAAGAAACTACTAAATCGCGTAATAGAAGTTCTCGCGCCGATTAACATATATACAACTTTCCAACATCAACCGTTGGGCAGTGGCCCGCTAGGCAAGATCTCCTCGCCTGATTGGAGGATCCTCCCTTTGTGTTGGAGGAACATGTGGCCCGTTCCTCTACAGAAATTATGAAAGAGAGGAACGTAAGGATAGTAATTCTTCACCTTCCTAGCCTTTTCTGTTCCCAAGATTTGGAGCCGGTTTTACCTGAATGTCAGTTTTTATCCGGAGCGACTGGCATCAGACTTGAGCGACCTTAAAGGTGAACTGAATTCGAAAGTTGAACAAGTTGACAGTATATTTGAGGACACTGACTTCCCAATAACGATCGCCATAGATGTTCATGACAGCCGGGGCTGCTATTGAGTATAAAAATAAAAAATCCAACAGCAGACCAACACGGGAATCGACACATAGAAACGGTCGTAAAGATAGAAATGAAGGAAACGATTTCTGTAAAATATAACCTATGAAAGCCAAACTAGGTTCCTAAAATGGAGAAAAGAGGAAAAACTGGCAATATGTCAAAGAAAAATGGAAATGTGTATGTTAGACATAAAATAAATAGACAAAAATAGCAATAAAAAAGGCCAATTTTATAAATTCAATATATTACAGTATAAATCCTGTTATTAAAATAGAAGGGGGCTGGTCATATGTGTAGAATGAAAAAAGGCAGATGGAGCAAAAAAGCGAGGTGGAGAGGACGGCTAAGAACGAGAGATATTTTCAAAGAGAGTTAAAGCAGACTGGATGAGAGCAGTCAGTGATAGGAAGTATTGGGGGGGGCCTACGCTAAAGAGGCCATTAGTACCTAGGGATTAAAAATTAAATAATTTAAACTAATTATGTTACGCAATTGTTAGTAGAATAAAGGCTATTAGCCCAGTCAAATTAAATTTAAAATAAGGGTGGGTTTACTTTCGTCTTTTCAAGTTCTGTAACTTTTTCAGAGGTTACTATTTATTCACCGAAACAAGATATATCTGAAAAACCATTAACATCGCATTTTTGACCCAATTGAAAACTATATTGTATTTATTCATCCCAATGATAGAGCTTGAAAATATCTACAAAATGAGAGGTTTCACGTCTCATTCAGTCAAAAAATCGCAGAGTTAAAACGAAAAAAAACGTTTTTCCTTTCCCCCTCTTCCCCCCAAAAAAGAATCAAGGCCTAAGAAAAAACAAAAACTGAGTATCTTTCAACAAAAAAAGAAATCTGCGTATCGCTTCACTTTCCTACTGTTCTAATACCGGTCAAAATGTCTAATTTGACAAGACTGTGTTTAGTTTTATTTATAGATTCATTGTCGTTGTGTCATGCCCTTGTGTATGTGTATGTGCGTGTAAATGTGTGTAGATATTAGCTATAAATGATAAATTTATTTCATCAATCAATGCGTGCGTCCAACCCGTAATGACATACGGGGCCGAAACGTGGACACTTACAGTTCGACTGGTCCATAAGTTCAAAGTCGCTTAGCGTGCTATGAAGAGGTCTATGCTCGGCGTTTCTCTAAGGGATCGCATCAGAAACGAGGTGATCCGACAAAGAACCAGGGTCATCGATGTAGCCCACAGGATTAGTAAGCTGAAGTGGCAGTGGGCTGGCCACATTTGCCGAAGAACCGATAACCGTTGGGGTAAACGAGTTCTTGAGTGGAGACCGCGTCTCGGCAAACGTAGTGTAGGACGTCCACAGGCCAGGTGGAGCGATGATTTGAGGGGGACGGCTGGCAGGAGCTGGATGCGAGAAGCCATAGATCGAACTAAGTGGCGTGAAATTGGAGAGGCCTATGTCCAGCAGTGGACTGCGATAGGTTGATGATGATGATGTATCAATTTAATATTAAATATTTTTAAAACTTACTACTTCCATTGTTTGGTGGATTTTACCCTCCCGTTGCAATTTTTTGATAACTTTTTCTATTTCCCGGTCCATCTCCAGTTGCTTAGCGGTTTCGAATTGGCTGATCTGGACTGTCACAGCGTCGTCAGGAGGTGACGACTCAGGTTTCGACTTGCCTTCTTTAAGCTGTAAAAACAATATGTGCAAATATTTCGGACACACACAACGCCATCTAGTACCAAACTATAATACGTCTTCGTAGCACTGGCTTGTGTGATGTGTACTAGACAGCGGCTATAATTATAAATATACACGCATAAATCTTTTTAAAGGTAAAAACACCCAAACTCCGAAACAAATGTTCGCAGATCATACGAACATTTGTTGCGACCCGGAAATCGAACCTGGGATCTCAAGCACAAAAGTTGCATGCGCTACCACTGCACCAACGAGGCAGTCTAATAGATATAATCCGTCAATTATTAACTAAAGCGCGTTATCTACGAATGCAATTTCAAAAATATAAATTACTAGCTTTTAATCGCGGTTGTGCCCACGTATCTGTCGGATATCGCGACAAAAGTAGCCTATGTTCTGGTCCAATGTCTGAACTATCTCTATTTTGAAATCCATCCATATCGGTTTAGCAGTTTAACCGCAGAAGCGTAAGAGGCAGAGATATAGTTTATTTTCGATGATATTATGTCAACAAATTAATCCAAAATATCTACAAATAAATAAATAAACATTATCGGACATTTTATCACATAACGTCATCCAGTCCCAAGCTAAACCTAAAACATTCCATTTCAGACAACCTTCGGCTGGTGTAAAAATTTTATGAGTTAGGTGCACATTATATAGGCAATCACAATGTTAAACAGTTGATAAAATATTTAAACGTATATGATCTTTTCCTAGCCGATTACGGCCACAAAGGCCAGTCTCGACGCAGGAGATATTATAGTGCACAAGTGTGTGTGCAAACACAGGTGCACTCTCTGTTCCTTTACTCTCATAATCCGATGGGACGATTAACCGACACGTTCAGGGAGAGATCAGGCGCAGGACCGTCAGTTATACGTGCTCTCCCAGGCACGGGGATTCAGGCCCCAACTTAATTGTTATTAAGTATTTATATAATCAGAAAAACTCAATAACAGGTTTGGTCTGACCCGGGATTTGAACCCGAGACCTCTCGATCGGCAGTCACATACTTCAACCGATAGACCATCGAGGCAGTTAGTAGTTAAACGTATTTACATAATTACGCTCATAGCTCAGTTGCACTCGGTGTTTAGAAACAATCACCGAGGGTAAGCAACGACAGCGCGGTCAGTACCTGGATGGGTGACCGCTAGTGGCATGTTATCATGAGCGTCTCCGTGATTCGGAGGTCACGTTAAGCAGTCGGTCCCGGTTGTTATCATAGGATAACAGTCGTGAAGCTTAGTTGGAGGCCTTTGGGCGGCTTGAAAACATCCGACGGTAAGATTACGTAGCCACAACGTTGACTTGCCAGTCCCCAACCCGCACTTGGCCAGCGTGGGGACGTATGGCCTTAACCCTCTCCTGAGAGGAGACCCGAGCCCAGCAGTGGGACGTTATGGGTTGTTGATATGATATGATACATAATTAATACGACCAAAATATAAACATAGATGAACATACACATTTTATTGAATACCTCGGTAGCACAGTGGTAGCGTATGCGACTGCTGTGCTACCGAGGTATTAGAGGTCACGGGTTCGATTTCTGGGTTGGACCATGTCTATTGTTTAATGTAACTTGCCGCAATAAAAAAAAATATTGTACAATGTAAAGAAGTTTTTGGTATCTTACCTTTTTGGTCTTTTTATCAAAGACGTTGTCGCCCCCAGCACTATCATTTGAAGAAGATGAAACCTGCAGAAGAAAAAAACATAAATCAAGAATGGAGTCCAACTTTATACGCTTTTAATAGTAAAAATAGAGTGTCAGTTTAAAATATTTAAATAACGGCTTTTACTAAATGCATATGTAATATATTTTACAATTTTTGCCTGTCTGACCGTCTGTGTGTCTGTTGTTGTTCCGTTTCGGAAAATCTCTGGAACGGCCGGACCGATTTTAATTAGATTTTTACTTTACTGGCAGCTGGAACTGATGCCATAAGGAGTAAATTAGGATATTTTTTTGTATACACGGTACACATACCAAAATAATAATTTTTACAATCTTTGTCTATCTGTACGTCTCTGCGTCTGTCTGTTTTTTCCGTTGCGGGTAGTCTCTGGAACGGCTAGATTTATTTTAAGAGGAGTAATTAAGGCTATTTTTTTTAGTAGCTTCGTCCCGCTGCCTTACTCGTGTTGTTGTTGTATTGCGAGTAACACCGGTGGGCTCAGCTAGTATATTTATATGAATATATTGTTAGAATGTATAGTTGGATATGGGCCTCTCTTTGGATAGGATGTTTGGCCTGTTATAGGACTCTGGACAGCCGAGTAGGCGGATGTCGTAATAAAGCAGTTCCCGGATCCCTCCTCTCAGGCGCAGAGTGGTCGGTTCGATACCAAAACACCGCCCCGCCGCAAACCTCGGTAGGGTGAAGGACCGAGGGGTTTTTTTTTAAAAGTGTTTGTTTCATTTTTTCCGTCTCTTGACTGTGCTTTTGTACTAGTTTGCGCCTTAGTTTCTAGACTTTTACGAGATCCACAGGCTAATTAGAGATAATTGGAAGACTCCTTTTTATGTTTTAGCTGTCAAAATGACTGCTCCACCTGATGGAAAGCATAGTCTCCATCCTCAATGCGAATAAGAACAATACAGCATGGTGGCCCGCACTTTGGCGGCTTAGTGAGATGATTTTTCACGACCCGCTTGACGGACCCGGGATCATAGTAAGCTCACGTGCGCTGGTAGTGAGTTCCAGGTTTTAACCGCTCGGTATATGAGGCAAGAACCGAAGCGATGAGTACGAGAGCGTATGTCTACCACTCAGAAGTGAAGACTGGAAGGCTGGTTCGTGTTATCCTGTCGACAAAGGGAGAAGGAACACCATACCTCTTCCTTTATTTGTACACCGTAATATTACGTAGTTCATAGAAATGTGAGATGTAGTGTACAAAAGACGTACTTATTGCCAAAAGTAATCTCTTTCAAACAATTTTAGGATGAATTAAAACGAGAGAGAGAGAGAGAGACAGTGGTAGGTAACCATGTAAATATAATAATCAAATTCTCTTGTAATATTGCCATAGGCCGGTGGAACGAATTCCTTGCATTTGTTAGTTTTCTATTAAAGTTTGTGTTTGTAGAATCTCAATTTAGCTAGGAGCAGGACCGGCTGTTGAGGCGACCTTTGCTGGAGGCCTACTTACAGCTTTTTCATCAGTGGTTGTACTTTGACAGGCCTTTATTTATATATATAGGCCAGCCAAAGTGACTCCCTTGCCTGATCGATGCATGAGCAGAATCCAATAGTAGTGGTTACAATTTTCACTGAGAATACAACAATGCAGCATGGTGACCACACCATGGCGGCCTAGTAATGCTTCTGCATCATTGGGCCTCCGGTCTGGCGTCACTCTGCTATCTATAAACATGCTGTGAATGATGATAACGAATACTTACTTCACTGACTTGAACTTCTGTACTTGAGTTTAGAGCTTCGTTCTCTAGATCTCTAGTATCCTCAAAGTTTGACTTAACTGGAACCAACCCAACTCCCGTCGGGACATCTGAAATTAGAAACGAATATAAAATAAATACAAGTAATGCCCCTAAGGCAAAAGAAGATGTGTATTTAACGCCCATGTTTATTGTTCCATTTACGTAAAATCTATGGTATTTTTAATGGATTCTACCAACGATACCAAGGGCTATATATGCCAGTGACTTTACTCTGCCAATCATGAGCAGAATCATCATTGCGAAAGCAGACAATGCAATAATGCAGCACATTAATAAACATTCTGGCGGCGGAGTTGTGTCTGCAGCATTGGGCGTCATGTTTCGCTCTCACCAACTATACACAATAGCACAAATGCTGTATTTTGTATAAATTGTGTGTGTGATATTCATAAATAATGCGTACACAATTTGGAGATCCGACTCTAAATACCGTGGGAGAGCCAAGCTTAGGCATGAATGGGCTGGCTCGACCGATGATACCACGGCCTCGCAGAAAACTGGTGTAAAACAGCACTTGCGCTGTGTTTTTCATCGGGTGAGTGAGGATACCGGAGGCGCATATCCCAATCCCTCCCCCTATCCCCCTCCCCATCCCCAAAGGCCGGCAACGCACTTGTGACACATCTGGTGTTACAGGTGTCTATGGGTGGTAATCGTTTACCATCTGGTGATACGTCTGCTCGATTGCCCATTATACAAAATATAAAATATAAAAAAGCAAAAATGATACTGCATTACCTGCATTCGCAATGAGATGGTGACCACCTTTTGATACAGTGTACCTAGTTTGGTTAAATGCATCTGTTTTTATGATTAGTTAAAACCTGGGAAGAAACTAACGTCTAAGATACAGGCTCGGTCTAGTTTAGACGTTAGCGATCATAGCCATATTGTAGACACCCAGTTTAAGATTATATCATAACATGTATCTAGTTATAAGAAACCAATTGTATTGTCGTGGTGTTGGTATTATATCAATAAAGAATTATTATTCTCTTTATTACTTACATACACATATTAATTACATTTTTAAATACATAAAAAAAAATAACTAATATATATTTAAAAATATAAAAAATAGTAGACCACCGACTTCGGGTACAGGGACCAAGAAACCGGTGGTTAGGGCTCCAAAGAAAGGAACATCCTGACAATACGAGCCGTGTCAAGAATTATTATTATTATTATCATTCTTGGATTCTGGTCTTGCTTTCCTTCAGGCAGAGTAGGCACTTTAGCAGGCTCATATATAAAAAATAATAATGATGAAAGTAACTTTGTTACAATTTCAACACTATACGTTATACTTATTTTCATATAATTTGGCTGGAGATTATTTGATTCTGGAAGAAGGACAAAGGCTACTTTCTACTTAAACGCAGGAACGTGGAAGAGCCACGCTACGGCATGCAAGGGCCGGGTCGACCGGAGCGATACCACGGCCTCTCAGAAGACCGGTGTGAAACAGCGCCTGCGCTGTGTTCGACCGAGTGAGTGATGATACCGGAGGCCCATAATCCAAACCTTCCCCATTACTCAAGGCTGGTAACGCACTTATAACGCCTCTGGCGTCGCGGGTATCCGTGGGCGGTGGCACACGCACACGCACACGCACCCGCACACGCACACGCACTCGCACACGCACACGCACACGCACACTCACGTGCACACGCACACGCACACACACACACACATTTATCTCTCAGTCTTCTAAGTTTGTAATATATCTAGAGTTGGAGAGGCTGGTAAATCTGTCATACAGATCTTCCTAGTACAGATACCAGTTTTTCGCACAGTTTCACTAATTAAACATGTATCTAATTTAAGACGGTGCAATTGTAAATTAATTGGTAATAAAGATTATTTTATTATTAATTTATTTTTTTATTATTATTATTTATCAAAATCGTTATATATACTGTACTGCCTATAGGTGGCACAGTGCAGACACGCACCAAACTCCCAGGGGTCGGAAACTAACGATCACAACCTCGCGCAATCCAAGCCAAACAGCCAACGCTTGTGTTTGTGGAGGGCAGTGATGCCAACTCCGGGGTAATCCCCCAAATTTAGGGGGAAAAAACTATACAGTGATTTTTTAGGGGGTGAAATATTTTGGGCATATTTTTAGGGATAAAATTTTATTTGTATTTTTTAAAAAATTTCTCCGTACATCAACAAAAATAAAAAAAAATCAAATCGATTGAATGTTTCCAATTTTTATAGATTACACTGTATGCATTTTTTATATATTTTGATTTTTATTACTTTGATTTATTTCCCATTAAACTTATTCATTTTTAAAGAAATAAGATGCTGGTAAGTAAATGACATAAATTATATAATAATTAAAATTACATTTCATAATGTGATGAAATCAAAGAAAAATACTTATATTTACTAAACAATTATTGTTATTAACTAATTATTTATTGTTTTTATTTATTTCTTTACTTATATTGTAATGAATAAATACTTGGTCCGTCGTTGGGGAGTTTTGTTTTGAATTTAGTGGTTTTTGAAATTGCTTTAGGGGGAAAGTTTTCAAACAGTTGGCGACACTGGTGGAAGGTTGCCGAGGCGTGTAACGCGTATAAACGCACCATTATTGTGCTGAGTGGAGTAGTCTCGACCCTAATATTGTTATTTTGAGTGTTCTTTGTGTACGTCACTAGCACATACGTCTGTAAATTGCCCCGCGACCGACCATATATTCTTAATGCGAGAAATGCTATCAAAACAAACTCGAATTATGGTTGAAATTCAACCACAAGCTATTTTATATCATTAAAATCCTACACGCCTTCTCCGTGTAAATTTTAAGTATGATAATTCATATTTATTACTCCTTCGTTCGCATAATTTTCATAAAAAGAATATAGTACTAGGCAAGATAATCGATTTAAAATTAATTCAACTTTTACATACCTAGTTTTGTATCTTGACATCCTAGAAATTGCTGTACCTTTAACCATTCATTCAGAAATTCTGTCTCTCTCTCTGTTTCTAATATATTCCGTGAGTGATCTTCTTGGGGGTAGGATGTAAAAAGCGGAGCATCATCAACTTCTGTAATTTTCTGCTCGTCCTTGTAGTTTTTTTCTGGCTGTAATACAGAAAATGCAGCTATTTCAAGCTGTATTTGAATTGAATTTATGACTGGAAACAAATAGAGAGGTTACTCTTGAAGTTACGTAGCTAACGCTATTCCTATACATCGACTTCGGTCTTGTGTTGCTCGTATTCAACGGATTCTGGTGACCTTTACCAGGTTGTAAAAATATCATGTTTGAGGCGTACCCAAGATTGCATGGAATGAAGGAATTCAAGGAAATCAGCGCTCGTGTTTTCCTACAACTATGATCACGGGTCCTTTAATCGGAGTGTGAAAAAGTATCTTATTAGGCCGCCGTAGTGTGGGTCAATGTACTGCACACATTGAGTATGGTGACCACTATTCTTGGATTTTATTCATGCTTCCCTTCAAGCAGAATAGAGCCAGTTTGGCAACTAATATATAGAAGAAAATTGGTCTCGAATGGGCCTATATATATAACAGCATGGTTTTCCTACTATCAAATATGTTTAAGATTCTAGTTCCATCATTAAATAATTATAGTTCTAAGGTCTACTTTATTATTTTTACAGAATAGCATCTTATTAATGTATCTTCCTAGTCTTTGTTATTCCCAAGATATGAAGTCGGCAACTAGTTCAACCGGTTTTAACTGAATATCAGTTTTTACACGAAGCGACTGACATCGGACCTCCGCAACCCTGAGGCTGAACTGAATTCGGAGGTTGAACTAGTGAGGGCACCGACGGCTTAACGTGCTCTCCGAGGCACGGGCGGGAAACACCGCCATGCTTCGAGCTGTTATTAAGAATTTCTTGTAAGAAAAACCCAACAGC
The DNA here is from genome assembly GCA_003709505.1 of Hyphantria cunea. Lineage (NCBI taxonomy): Eukaryota > Metazoa > Arthropoda > Insecta > Lepidoptera > Erebidae > Hyphantria > Hyphantria cunea. The sequence continues at coordinate 296,676 of PKRV01001585.1, read as the reverse complement.
ATTCCGACCCGGGAATCGAAACCGCGTCCTCTTGATCTGCAGTTTTACACTGACCACTAGACCAACAAAGCAGTCGATGTATCAGTCAGCAATGTATCTTGGTCTGATCTATCATAAAAAGGTTTTAACAGTCCACTGATTGATACAAGGAAAGTTAGAAAGGAGGTTTTGGCCTAGTATATAACGTTAACCAGACGGGTCAGTATACGGTATCAAGTTATCCTTCACATTGCAGTGCTATTGTCCTGTAGTTTGTTCCCTCATTATCGTCTTTTACAACATCCATGGGATGAACAGGGAACAGATGAACTCCGCATTCTTAATACGTCACAACATAGTACATGATACATTAAATAATAAAATACCAACTGTCAAACTCATGTAGTCACATAACCTTACTCCACTCATTCTTTTGTTCATGTGTTCAGAACACACATACCACATTTTACGTCGTGGGTTAATATTCTCTATGCCAATAATTTCTAACCATATTCTTCTCATATTTTCCTCAACAGGAAACCTGAGGAAGAAAAAAATACATCCACACATGTAGAAAGAAAACGTTTAAATAACTGTCACCCTACTAAATAACTATTTTTGGTAATGTCACCCGGGCAATTTTTACGAATCTGTTTACGCCTCATACATTGGTTCTGCAGTGTAAATGCTACGGTGGTATATTATGATTCGTTTTAGTGCGGTTAAAAAACAAATATTTGTTCAATGCTAAGGGTTTTTGACGATAATAGGCCGTATTCAGTGGTCCTATGTTAGGCATCACCTTTCCTGTGGGTTCCTGATTCAACTACAATCAGAGCTTATTGCTTATGGTGNAGTAGTACTAATATTATAAATTCGAAACTCTATTTGTCTGTCTGGTACACTTTCACGGCTAAACCTGCACCGATTTCAACAAAATTTGGCGAACAGATACTGTGATTCTTGAGGAAGGACAAAGGCTTTTTACCGCGATAACAGATATATATGCGGGAGGAACCACAGATTATAAGGTGAAAGTTAATTTTTCAATATCTCCCTTTTCTGCTTACTCTTGTAAGCAGAAAAGGGCGAACAGATCTGAATTGAAAATATGTCTGAAAAATCATAGGCTACGTATTATCCTAAAAAATGTAATATTAGTGACATGTGTTAATCCAGATGGCAGCTACCTTCTCATAAAATTATATCAAATTGGTGCAGCCGTTTGTGAGTGATGATCTACTTACAAATACACAAACTTTCGCATAAGTATGATTGACTTATTTTAAATAGGTATACCATGTAGAAATATACAATTTTCCAAATTGAAACGCAATAATCGTTATTAATTCGTGATAAGTTACATTATTTTTGTATTTAAATAACTCTAACTTTACGAAATTTACGAACTTTTTCATGATTAAAAAAAAACTGATTGCACATTTTGGTAAAAAAAAACATTATACTAACTTTTGAAAAGTCAACGGAGGCTTTTGGTTTTCTTTTTCACCTTCACAATCTTTAATACAACATAACGGCATGATGAAAGTGTCTTGGGCGAAGCCCTATATTGTGTAAAAACAATATTCCAGACGTATTTTCTATAAAATAATAGAAAAAACTAACAATCATTTGACAGTAGATCTACACAAAACGAAATTAAAATGGCGGTACCTGCCGCTTGACAAGCCACTTATCTACCTACTCGACAAGCTAATAAAAAGTTGTCGATATTTCCAAACTACCCACAATGTTTTTATTTTTTGAGGAATTGGTCTGTAGGTCTATGGTCTATTCGATACCGATTGTTACTGCTTTGCCAGAGGGCGTGGGTTTGATCTATGACAATAATTACATATGTAATAATAAATGTAACTGACTACGACTGACTATCAACAGGTTTCGAGTTCGACTCCAGAGTCAGGCCAAAAGTCAAGTTTTTTACAAGAAGTTCTTAATAAAAACCGGGAGAATGAAGTTTTGGCGGAGTTTCCCGCCCGTACCTCGGAGATGTTAAGCCGTTGACGGTACCGGTCATGAACATCTATAATTTATCAGACGGATTATTATGGTACAGATTATATCTATATATTTAATTTAAATATATAGTGAATAAAAATACAGTCCTTTTCCTTTGTAACTGTGTTGTCGCTATAAACGCTTGATTTGGATAAATAATAACAATTAATATAGAGTACACAAAGCATGAGATCTTTACTAATCATTATAGTAATTCAATAAAATATATACATAAAAATAAAATTGCATTCTCTGTCATTTTAAATTAAAATATATAATATTATTAAAAAAAAATTATGTCTGTTCGTGCCGGCTAATCTTTGAAATGGCTGAACCGATATTGACGACGGCGATAACGAGTAACTTAGGATACTTTTATTTTAAAATAAAATAAATAAGTAAAACAAAATTAAGACCAATAAAATAATAAACAGTATTTGTTAAAAAAGCTACAAATCCGTTGGGTGTTGCTAGTGCAAAATAAAAGGTTTAATAAAAGGTCCAAAGGTCTTTTACAAACAACTGAACATAGTCTAAAGAGTATTAATGAGATTATTAGCATTTCTTCCTTTTTAACACACTAGTGACAATATTAGTTACAATATTTTTTTTAGATAAATATTGCCTGTAGTGTGAAAATCAACTGTGTTGTAGATGAGTATGAAAGATTTATCAAGAATATTTGTTTTCTTTTTGTTGTTTCATCAATTATGTATTCTACTTTTAACTTTTTGATATATGTAAATGACAGTAGGTGCTTGATATTTCATAAAAGATAAAACAAATAATTTTCCCTTTTTAAATACATACACGCTCTAAGCGACGCGATTTACGACGCGAATAATCTTAAAAAAATCTCATAAAAATAATGCTGCTACGGTATTCAAGGGAAAAGGCTGCGAAAGAAAAGGGGTTATGTTTTTCGAGTGTATGCATGTCTGTATATTTCTTTGGCACGCACTAACACGTCACGTGTTCTTCTATTATTCTTCTTATTTGTGATTTATACGTGTACGTTAATTAGGAGCGCATTTTCTTATTAGATAAAAAGAAAAGACTTGCTCATTACATGTGCGTCTTTGCCCCATTGGCGAATACTTTTAATGAATCTGCGCACTAACGGAAGGACCTTTGCTTAGGTATGATTGCGCATGGGCACTTAACGGACTTGTGATGCGTCGGGCTCATTCTATACTAGAAACCATCTTTTCTGACTTACTCCCCTCTCGACTACCATAGTAGAATAAGTAGCTTGACAACATCACGGAAGAGAGAAAGGTAACTTGAAACAAACTCTATACCAACTTGTCTGAATGGGGTGGTATAATAGACTAAAGCCTCCATCCCAATGATAGGGCTATGCCCACCGATAGACTGTTAAAGATAAATGTGTTATGTGATACCTTGGGATAGTACATCAACAATCCACAATGTTCTATCTCCGGATATCCGCTACTTCTCTCAGGAAGGTCATATGTGCCCACGCTGGCCGAGTGCGGGTTGGGGACTAAGCTTCCCGACTATTATCCTATGATAACTAACGGAACCCACTGCTTAACGTGACCTCACGGAGACGCTTATGATATCATGCCACCAGCGGACACCTATCTAGATACTGACTGCGCCCTAGTAACTTTCCCTCAGTGATTGTTTCTAATTAATTGGACTATGAGCGCCTTCTTGTAACGAGGGGGATGGGGGGGGGCAAGGGAGGGAGGGATTGGTAGCGCTAAAGTCCCAATGGGTCACTTCAATTGGAGTCCTGTCAGAAAACCAGTGTTTTCTGTAACTTCTTGCTCAAATCTCTCTCCCGTGTTATCTGACGCTGGGAGAAAGGGAACCAGATGTGTCTCTTCAGCTGCGGGTCTCTATGGCAGTGATTGACTGACTGCCTTGTTGATAAAGATTTGCCGGGATCATATTAGTATAGATATACAGAAAATACTATATCTATATACACATTTGCATACATTAGAACTTATTCTGGAAGAGGAGTGAATAACATTTAAGTGGATCCGATAGTACTTAAGAAATGAAAGAGATTTAAGAAATAAATGTCCCGAATAAAAAAAAAGTTAAATGGAATAGGGAGCAAACGAGCAGACGTATCGACGATGGTAAGTGAATATCGCCGCCCATGGACACCTGCAACACCAAAGACGTCATAAGTGCGTTGCCGGCCTTCAGAGGATGTGGGATGGAGGAAGAGTTGGGGTATGGGCCTCCGGTATCCTCACTCGCTCGGTGCAACGCAGCATAGACACTATTACACGATTTTTGATGAGGCCATGGTATCAGTCAGGTCGGGAAGCCTCGTGCCGAAGGGTGGCTCTCCCACGGTTTTATCAAAAGTAAAATCAGGTTATGGTTTATTTAACTTTTACTGGTTACATTTGAAAACATACAAGGAACTATGGAATCAAGGATAAAATAAAAAAAAATTCTCTATGAATAGAATTTTCTTTATTTAATTAACAACCTTACTTTATTTATGAAGTATTTACATACGTGGTCTTATAATTAAACATCTCGCAATAATCATTGTGAACATTAAAATAAACAATAAAGCATTTAATGTCCATTATTTTATATTTGTACAACATTAATAGTATTCGCACATTGCTAACAATCTATACTAATATTACAAATTCTAAAGTAACTGTCTCTCTGTTACACTTTAACGGCTAACCCGCTGATCACATTTGTATGAAATTTACAATGGATATTCATGAAGAAGGAAGGAAGGCTACTATTTACCGCGATAACCGAAACACACGCGGGTGTAGCCGCAGGCAAAAGCTATTATAACATACATTTGTAATTATATATCTTCCATCCTTTTCTAGGATTGTGAACCCCTAATTATTAGCCTTCAAAGATGTACAAAACTAAAATTGATCCTTGCAAGTATACTATGGTACCTAAGATAATAATAATAATTCAGGTCTTATAATTCAAGTTTTGAAGTCTATCCTTCCTATAATCCATTGAGTAGTTTAAATGATCCAAAGTGACGGACAGCGGAAGGGGGTTTATTTTATAGTATGTAAATATAGTTTAGTACAGTATATAGCAAGCCAGGAATTAAAGAAATTCAGCTGTTATAGTCTGTTTAAAAAGAGGTTGAAGAAATAAAACTTTTATTTCATAACTGGGTCCTTATTGAAAACAATATGATCACTGAACAAAACTTCGCCGCCGCACGCAACCGCCGTTACAATCATCATCATCGTCATCAGCACTGTCGCAGTCCACTGATGGACATAGGCCTCTCCAATTTCACGCCACTTAGTTCGATCTATGGCTTCTCGCATCCAGCTCCTACCAGCCGTCCCGCGCAAATCATCGCTCCACCTGGCCTGTGGACGTCCTACACTACGTTTGCCGAGACGCGGTCTCCACTCAAGAACTCGTTTACCCCAACGGTTATCGGTTCTTCGGCAAATGTGGCCAGCCCACTGCCACTTCAGCTTGCTAATCCTGTAGGCTACGTCGATGACCCTGGTTCTTTGTCGGATCACCTCGTTTCTGATGCGATCCCTTAGAGAAACGCCGAGCATAGCCCTCTCCATAGCACGCTGAACGACTTTCAACTTATGGACCAGTCGAACCGTAAGTGTCCACGTTTCGTTTCGGTTTCCGTATGTCATTGCGGGTAGGACGCATGCATTGAAGACTTTCGTCTTTAGGCACTGTGGGATCGACGATGAGAAGACCCGACGAAGTTTCCCAAACGCTGCCCAACCTAGCTGGCCTCTTCTGTTCACCTCGTCCTCAAAGTTGTTTCTATCTAACTGTAAAGTCTGCCAGAGGTACACATATTTTTGAACAACTTCGAGAACGGCACCGTGTACCGCTACCGGTTCCGGTAGCACATGTTCATTGAACATGACCTTCGTCTTGTCCAAGTTCATCCGTAGGCCGATGCGCACAGAAGAGTCATCCAGGTCGTTCAGCGTCTGTTGTAGGTCCTGCAGCGTTTCTGCCATGATGACGATGTCATCTGCAAATCGCAAGTGAGAGATGTATTCGCCATTGATGTTGATACCGCGCCTTTTCCAGTGCAGCGTCTTAAACAAGTCCTCCATTGCATTAGTGAACAATTTCGGGGATATAACGTCTCATTGTCTCACTCCTCGATGCAATGGCATGGGTCTTGTATGCTGATCCTGTACTTAGACGGACATAGTGGCGGCTTTGTAGAGACATCTCAACACTTGGATGTACCGCCAATCTACTTGGCAACGCTGCAGGGACTCCAGAACAGACCAGATCTCGATCTTGTGAAAGGCCTTTTCATAGTCCACAAATGCTAGACACAGGGGCTGATTACACTCTTCGGTCTTCTGTATTGTCTGCCGCATTGTGTGGGTGTGGTCTATGGTGCCATATCCGCTCCGAAACCCAGCCTGCTCCGGTGGCTGGTATTCGTCGAGTCTTCGCGCAAGACGGTTCGTAATGACTCTTGAAAACAGCTTATAGACGTGGCTCAGTAGGGAAATGGGCCGATAGTGCTTCAAGACCAAGACGACCACAGTCCTACTCCACGCCTCTGGAGTTCTCCCTTCGAACAGGACAGCGTTGAAAAGCTTTTAGAGTGGTTTTAGTGCGGGTTTACCTCCAGCCTTTAACAGCTGTGTAGTAACGCCATACTCTTCAGGGGCTTTTCCATTTTTCAGCTGTCTAAGAGCCATCTCGATTTCGTCAATGCTGACTTCTGGCAGATCTTCGGTGTAGTGGCGTGTTAATGTGGCTATAGGATCCTCATATTCGGGATCAGTTCGAGATGCATGCGAAGCGTACAAATCGCAATTGAAGCTTTCTACTGCCGAAAGGACGGCCAGCTTGGAAGCAACGACTTCTCCGCTTGCTGTGGTCAGCTTGGTCAAATGGCTTCTTCCAAGAAATTTCACAAATACTTTTGACCCCCGATTCTGCTCGATTGCTCTTTCAATCAAAAGAGTGTTGGAGCATCGGAGGTCGTGTCTTACACGCTTACTAATCTCTCGGTTTAGAGTCCGCTTTGCGGAATTAAGTGACTGGCGGGTTCTCACGTCGTTCCTTCATTAACCCTAGTGTCCTCTAGGAAAGTTTCAACTTCGTGCCTGTACGCTGCATTTGACAAAATCTCGTACCTTCATTCCTGAGGATTCAAACCACATCTTCAAGGTTCTGGTTTACGTCTCTTGTGGTTTCCATGGCAACAAACCGGTTTTCCAGATTTGACTGGAATTTTTCAGATCCCATCTCGACTTGGAGCAGAGTCGGTCGGAGCCTGGATTTCATCATGCGGTTACGTTCAGCCTTGAAGTTGACATTCAGCAGTTACAAAGTGTCAAAAAACTTTATTTTTTAGGGTATGGAAAACTGTGCCTATGTCGACAATTCTGCCAATGACATATGAATGTAAGAGATTACTGTATTAAAAAAAAAAACAAAGATAGCAAAGTGAAGAAGGAAGAAGGAAAACTGATTAAAGTTTATTGGAATTACAACGTATGAAAGTCATTAATGCCTGAACGAGTTCTGGCGATGAATATGTTGAAAGAGAAAAAAAATAATAGGAAAATAAATTATAGACGCCACTGACAGCTCTGACAGATTATACAAAAAGCTATATGACAAACATGACAAATGACAGCTGTCAAATTTTTCATAGCGTATTTATTGACGTATGGATGACCATGCAAGTTCATCTTAGCACCTTTCAATAAATAAATTTCTAATGAGGGAATATGTAGAAACGTTTCACAGCTTCTTCATAAACTCTTTAATAGAATATTCTGGACAGAGACTACAGATTTCAGTGGCACAAGTCAGTCAATACAATAATATACATATTTCAGCAACCGCCATCTGATGTGTATCGCAGTTAACTATCAGAAACTGGTCCTAGACTTTAATAACTACTAAAAATCTAACTGCTAAGTGGTTTTACTCCCAGCTCAAATATTTATGAAAGTGCAATTAAATCAATGGTGACCGTCTCCTTCACCAGTCACCTTCGGATGAGGTGTCGATTGGGGTTAAGCGTTAGGTATACGCAGACCGTTCGCAACGCCCATCTGTACTTTTGAATTGAAAACTTCTTATGGAGGGTAATCTGCTTTGTTACGGTAACGCGTTACGCTCCAGTCTGTCTAGTTCACTTTCTCTCACGCATACAGCAGCTGTAGGCAGGCTCTTTTCTTACTCTAACCAACAGCGCTAGCAATCTGTTTCGCAAGTTAAACAATTTCAATATTCAATAGTTCAACTTAAAATAAGTTTGAGTTATCACTTCTGTTGAGCGTCTTGAGACGCACACTTTTTTTTGTACCCAATATACCTATACCCACTTATGTAGTTTTACATAAAAAAATACATTTATTAAACTATTATGTGTTTAAAAAATGTATTTTTTTTTTCAATGCCCTGTTGAGTTTCAAGTAGCTTATTCGACAGATAATTTAACGTAAGTTTTATATAAATTGTCTAGTAATATTATTACTAGACAATTTATTATATATATATAGTAATACTATTATTGTATAACCGTTTATGAGATAAACTACCCGGACTCATCTGCAACCGGGTACCGGTGTAATACTTTCTGGTTCACTTTGTATCAGAGTATTATATTTCACCAGTTCACTTACAAAGTATGAGTTGGTTATCTGACAAGACTATATAACAGATAAAAGTCGCAGATAAATATAGCTGACATATTTCTCTCTATCTAATATACTATCTGCTATGTAGAACTTATGTTCAGTATCGGGGCAAATAATCTATCAGCGACTTACACGATGGCGATAAACTGGTGAACTATTTCCCTCATGATAAAGGGCACCATCAGATCTCTGCTTTCAGACGAGCAACCCCATAATACACACTTGAATAATAAAAACTAAATTCAACATGGTCCATTGTCCTTAAACCCTTTAACTATCTTCTCTATAACTAAAAGAGCTTATCTGACAGATGATTTGACTCAATTTATATTTTAGATATTTTTTCGGTGAAGTAAGCTAATTAAGCAAATCTTACTTCATGCTAATTGGGTAACGCCACCCAATGAAGATTTCAATTCAAGAGTCACTGGTTCGATACTTTTGAGACCATCCCCATAAACGTGAAATTTTACTCCAGGAACATCATACATAACGAAAGTATTACAGTCAATTCATGTCAGAGTTTAAGAGCTTGGAAGCGTTAAAACTTTACATAGCAAATTCGACCTTATCCCCAAAAAACAACACACATATTTCTTCTAAGATAGAAAAGAAATCCGTGCGAATATGTCAGAATTCCCGCGCTTCAACCAACGCTGATTGGTGTAAGGTAAACCAAAATGGCGCTCATAGCCCAGTGAGGCGCTCGTAGCCCAGTTGCACTCGGTGATTAGAAACAATCAGCGAGGGCAAGCAACGACGGCGCGGTCAGTACCTGGATGGGTGACCGCTGGTGGCATGTTACCATGAGCGTCTCCGTGATTCGGAGGTCACGTTAAGCAGTCGGTCCCGGTTGTTATCATAGGATAACAGTCGTGAAGCTTAGTTGGAGGCCTTCGGGCGGCTTAAAAACATCCAACGGTAAGATTACGTAGCCATAACCTTGTCTTGCCAGTCCCCAACCCGCACTTGGCCAGCGTGGGGACGTATGGCCTTAACCCTCTCCTGAGAGGAGACCCGAGCCCAGCAGTGGGACATTATGGGTTGATGATAAAACCTAAATGCCCACTATGCAAAACAAAGCGTCGTTACTCATCGGTCGGCATCGGAAATTATTCCGGTACAGACTAGTTTCCGATACCAACGATAAATGTAAAAGCGTGTAAATGCATTATCTCGAATACGCGTGCATTCATGAAACTTCAATTTACTTGTGGAGAATTTGTCTCGTCGACTCTGCGCTTACATGAATTAACCCTAACAGGTCTTTCTTTAAAATAGTGGCACCTGACTCTGGTCTAGCATTTCTGGCAAAGCTTGACACTTCAACTACAAAAAAACGTATATCAGGATTTGGAAAAGGCAATGCTGGCAAAGGCAAAATCTTCTATCGCATCCTGAAGTTTTATAATAAGTTGTAAACTATTTATGATCTAGGAGCAGAGCAATGACTTATAAAATTACAGGAACTAGATAAAAATAACTTGGAATTAATTCTTATTGAAGCACTAATCAATGATGTTAATAAATTGAACACCATCTTTTTTCTTGTGCCAATAGTAATGATGCTTGAGCGACCCCGAGGAAACAAAACTCTTATTGCACAACTTACAAGGGAAGTGTTTCTCTCCCGTGTGCCGCAACATGTGTTCCTTCAACTCAAAAGGTTGAAAGAACTTCTTATCGCATTCCGGACAATTGAACTTTTTCGGATCCTCCATATGCTTTCTCCGCATATGGGTTACGTAATAAGGACGCCATGTGAACGTCTTCCCACACTGATCACAAGTGATATTCTTCACTTTCTCTTTATGCTTGTCCAGAATGTGAAGATGCCTTAAATATTCTCCAGAAAAACGATCTTCGCAGTACCAACATTTGAATTTAGTTGCTTGTTTATGAACAAGTTCTTCGTGTTTTTTCCTGTACTTCTCTAGACTAAACACTTTTGAACACGACTGGCAAGGATACTTCCCTACTTCGTGGATCTTTTTGTGCTGTTTCAACCTATTCGCGGCCAGATACGTATCGCCGCAGTCTTCGCAAACATAATTATCGTAGTGAGCGTTCATATGCCCGTCTAACTGCATGTAGTTAGTAAAACCTTCTTTGCATAGCGCGCAATGTAAATCATTTGTCAGTACGTAAGGTATGACGCGAGTGTATGCTTGATCCAATATAATTTTGTGCTGTACTTTTAGATGTCTAAACATGTCGTTCCATGTTGACAGTGGCGTGCAACACACGTTACATAAAAGATTATCGATATCGAGTTTTAGGGTTTCGTTCATCCAATGAGGTCGTAACGCATATTCAATTTTTTGGGTTCTGTCGTTCACGTGTTCTGTTCTAGTGTGGGTTCTAAGTTCATCAGCCTCTTTGAAGAAGGGCCCTTCTGTGGAGCAGTACGCGCAGTAGTATTTGTTCGCTTTGGACTTGTATGGAGTGGCGTTTGTGTATGTCAGGATTGTTTTTACTTCTTGTATCATCTGGTACATTTTTTCTTTATTAACTGTCTTCTCATCCAGAGATTCAGGCGATTGGTCTGTGAATAAAGTATTACGGATTAGTTAACTAAGCTACAAGTAAATATATATATATATAGAGGTTGGAAATGGGCGCAGGAGATTCTGTTTCTGCTTGAGTATTCATTCAATCAATCCTATATGAAAGAACAATGACAGGTTTGAATGGGACTTTTGTACCTCTCGGCGCATCTTATGTTAGGGATTGTTTTCATATTTGGCTAGTAACATCACCGACTTTAATATGTAAATTTCCCATTTTTTTTAAAACATCCGTGTTGAAAAGTTAATTTGGTTTTTAGATTACAACGAAATACGTGGCTCACAAATGATTTGTCGTTGCTGTCAAAAAGATGGCGTACTATAATATTTCTGGAATCACAATAATTTATCTATGACTTTCTTGATCCGTCAATAAAATGTTGCTGTCACTATCACATCAACAAGCTTATTCATTAAAATCAATTCTAATATTTTATCGCTTTATATAATATATATTTTAAAATGATGTAAAATATTTTCTCTAATATGACTCACAACGCCATTTAGAGTTCAGACTAAGTAGACGCCATGCATGGTTTATAACACGTATGAATGCGATTTGTTAATACAGTTGCAACAACTTTGTGAGCAGAATTAAAATCTTTTAGCGCAGTCTATTAAAACAATTTGGATGATTTAATTAATAAAACGTTATAATCTAATAACCATTCATAACATATTGCCAGCGGTTCAGAATCTGCCATTCCCTTTTGTGAATATGTGAGGATGTTTATTTCTCTCTTACGAAAAAACTACTGAAAATATTTAGATGAATTGTACACCATAGATGAATGAATTGTACATTATAGAAGTACAATTGGCAGCTTTATCGGCCGGTGGCAATCTCTTACAGGCAACCATTGGATGGGGAGAAAACCTGATAAAAAGCAAGTGTAGGCTAGAGTCTGGTGTAAAACTAAATAAAGAGTAAAAAAAGGAAAGTAATAAATATAATAATAACATATAAGTAACGATTCCAACCCCATAAATATATATATATAACCTAATAATTTAATAATCAAGTAAATAGTTGGATCATATTAAATAATATTAATATCTTGATGTCTTCCGCTTGTCAGCTTCCTTACAAATATTTTTAATGACGTCCTTACTCTTTTTATACAATGGTACTTCCAGCGTAATAAATCTTTAATGTTACACACACAATTGCATGTTGATAATCATTAGAATAATTATGATAAACAATGTTTAATATTATCTGGTAAGGGAAATTAGTTTTGAATATGATCGATAGTTGGAGTAATGCGGAAACATTCATATTCTAACCATTCTACTTGATGTGTATTGGAAAATATTATAAGTTTGTGCTAATATAATGTGATGCCCTGCCGCCATCTTGGCTACGCACGTTGCACATAGTATATATCAGTAATATACATAAGAATAACACATGGGCTATTTACCGCGATAACCGACATAAACGCAAGAGTAGCCGTGGGCAAAAAATTGTAAAATATAGTTGAGACGATACGAAATTATCTGCTTCGACAGATTAGGTATGCTTAAATTAAAATTTTTATGTAGGTACCTTTTCAATCATGCGTAGCGTTTTTTGGCAATTGTTAGTTGCTTATTAACACATTATTTTTGACAGATTGTTTATAGATAGATAGAAAACTCTTTATTTGCACACTATAATATTACAAAGTTAGAAGAGATTACATAAAATGTGAGATGGAGTGTATAAAGGGCGGCCTTTCTGCCTAAAGCAATTTCTTCCAGGCAACCTTAGGATGGATTGATATATATATAAGACAGTGGTAGTTGTCGGTGCAATGAGTTTTGAATTATTTCTTTGTTATAGAATATAATGAGCTACATACATATATATATCCACACACACACATAACAAATATATATATACATACATATACACATGTGACGAATACTTGTACATAGCAATACACATACATACCAAAATATATAACTAAATCACGCATAAAAAAAATAAAAAAATAATCACAGCATACCCTGATTAATGACCAGCTTAATTAAGGTGCATAATGTACATAAACCATTTTTTTAATGCATTTATTGTTTGCGTTTGCCTGATGTTCACCAGCATGTGAATTCCACAAGCGTACAGCTTCAGTGAAAGCAGTGAAAGACTGTTCGTAAAATTTAGTGGAATGCAGAGTACGGTCCCTGTAATCGGCCGTCGGTGTAGTTCTAATTAGAAATGATAGCATACTTCTACAGTTCTTGAAATATAAATTGATCTCTGAAACAGATAGTTACAAATCCGACGAAGTAGCCTTGGACAAGCAATTTCATTTGTATCACCTATATTTTCATACTTTACGTGCAAGTTTTATCACAAATGAAGTGCAACCTGACCTAATATTGAAGAGATGTTTTTGAGGTTGTATCGGGTGATCTGTGGAACTACTGAACCAATTTCAAAAATCCTTTTCCCAATCGAAAGCCACGTTTTTGCGAGTGTTATCTATGCTAATAATTTAAAGAGAAAAGATTTGATTGTTCGTTTGTTTGCATTGTATAGGCTACGATTCGAAAAATTATGTCACCATGGGAAAGATAAATCATCCCCGAGTAATATACGCTATAGCTATTATATTTGCAAAAAAGTTAGGGATGCATGAACCCTCGAGATTTGGACAGTGTCCTAAGCTACGAAAGTTTGCTGAATGCGTATTAAAATTTATGATATTAAAATTTTTGGGTAAACACCGTTGTCTACCAGTACGAAGTCAGGCCGGGCTGCTAATGGCCTTTATATTAACCCAAAAGTGATTAAAGTATAATATATATCATAAGTAAAACTTATTGTTAGTAGACGTGGTACCCACCAGTGCCTATAATAGCGAGCGCTTTTAGTACTGCTGTCCTTTTGCTCCTGAGTCGTCGAACAGCAAGGTAGTTGGTACCTACGCTATTTGGCAGTAAGTCCGTTCCATATTTTAGTGGTTTTTATGTTTTAGGGATTCTTGTTATGAATATTAACGATTGTTTGTGATTGCTCGATTTATAATAATTGAATCATTGTTTAAATTAAGTCTATTATAAATAAATTACTTTGAGTTGTTTGTACGGGTTCTTTTTTAACTCCTGTTCCTAACAATATATTTATTTATTTATCTTTATTTTACACATTTAACACAATTGGCGGTCTTATCGCTCATGGCGATCTCTTACAGACAACCTTTATACGGATAATTTGGTGACATTAATAAGGGTACCAGTGGCAGGGTGCACAAATCTCAGATCTGTTCAAATGTGAATATTTACAAAAACTCATACTTCTCATATACACATACATATACATAAATACATACACAAATTTAATATATATATATATATATACTATAAACAAGGTATTATGATCAAAGATAATAATCCTTCACTAACTTTTTAAATACAGGTAAGGTTTTAGCGTGACGGATCGTTTCAGGTAAATCGTTCCAGAGTCTTACTGCTTGCACAGTAACGGATTTATCTGTAAACTGGGTGGAATGTTTTGGCATTGCTAGTTTCAAATATAAGTATTCAAATATTATATAACAAATATAGAAAACACTTAAAATGTACCTTCTAAATGCTAAAATGATACTAGTGACAACTGTTGCAGAGATCAGGGTCACTGAGATTCGAAAGTGTTTCGATGAATCTTGGTAAAATATTATGTTGTAAGGCAATTAGAGTACAGGCAATCCAGTCAACAGCCGGTCAGTTTGTACTGTCTGGTTTCATTTTATACGCCCCCGCCTGTCCAATATGTGAACTTCGCTGTGTGCATTTAGCTACTTAAGGGAATTCTAATGAACTACGGGCTCGTTTCAAAATTTATGGGTCATAAGAACCACCAGGGGACCTTTTTAGAAAGATACAGGGGCATAAAACAATAACGTTCAGGCCTATTCCGTCACTTGTAAGCAGTCCAACGAGTAAATATGAAGGAGCGGGTAACAACCCTCGATTTTTACTCATGATTTTTGCACGGAGTCACGGAATAATGGATTAGAAGAGGTAGTGAAATTGTATGCAACCGATGCCGTACCAAAAATAGTGCACCATAAAGTAGTGTTCTTTTTAATTTCCCGGCGAGGGTCTCGGTCGATTTGGTCATTTCATTTTGTATGGCATCAGTTCCATACAAGAGTACCATGGGAAAAAAAAAATTATTAAGTTTCTCCTGCTGAAAACCGGGATAGTTAGTGCTCAGGAGAGGACCTTAATTTAGATGTGGACAACGATAAGGTAAAGTGTTCTTGTATAAGAACAATTGCGCATATATTCAATAGAGGTAAGACCCTTACACCGGTCGGTTCTATCGATTTATCTGTATCGATATATCTGTGTTTGAAATCTACTCATAAATTATGGCAGTAACATCGTTAAAATAAAAAAATCTCATCAATATATATACAAAATAGCTTATATTTTAGAAATATATGCAGACGGTATTCATTTAACTTCAGTTCTAGTTCCTGCATGCTTATTGCTCATATGCTGCATCCAATAATATTTCTGCACAAAACATATATGTCAATTATAGTGTTTGTCTTTCTGGTGGATCTTCTTATGGACTGCAAGCGTCTTCCTCGTAGCGTACCACTTTTCGCAAATATTACATTGAAACTCTCTCAATCCGGTATGCGTTACCTCATGTCTCTTCAACTCATTTTTATAATAAAAACCCTTGCTACAACCCGAACAAGTGTACAGTTTCAACATTAAATGGTACTGGTTCGTATGTGACTTCAGAGCCCTCTGACTCTTGAAGTTCTTCCCACACGCCTTACATTCAAAAGATCGAATCGGTGCTCCATGTACTGACCCCTCGTGGCAAGTTTTAAGGACGGGACTCATGAATTTCTCATCACAATATCCACATTTACGAGTCTTAGACGCTCTGATATGAAGAACTCTTTCGTGTTCTTGCATCTTGATCCTAGTGTCAAAGACTTTGGAGCAATAAGAACAAATAAATACGCCCTTTTCGTGGCGAATCAGATGATTTTTCAGAGCTCTTATGTTAATGAAGCCTCGGCCGCAAATTTCGCACGAATAATTTCTGTAATGTTCGTTCATATGTTCACTTAGAGATTTAAAAAAATCAAACTGTTTAAGACACACTATACACTGCAGGTACTCTGTGTCGAATCTAAAAGGTATTATGTGATTCATTGTGTCGGTAAACATTTCTTTGTCATGGATTAGAGTTAAATGCTCCGTGAACTTGCTCAGAGATGAAAAATTTTCTAAGCAAATCTTGCATTGGAGTCCTGTAATGTCTAATTTTATAATGAGATCCATATAGCTTTTAACTTTAAGAGCTTCTGTGACGTCTAGATGTGTCAGAGCATGCGTTTTAAGTTCTATAGCTGAGGGATTCTGATACGGACAATAGGAACACCCATAGCCAATACCCCAGTGGCCCTTGACGGGTGTAGCGTTAGAATTTTCAAGAATATTTCTAACATTTTCTTTAAATTTTACTAAGATTTTTATGTTTAAAACTTTTCGGGAACCTGTCTTTCTTTCAGCCGTCCCCTCTACTTTTTTCCATTGTCCATCTAGAACGAGAGGATGTCCTTTATTATTGTTATTTATTTATCATACAAATATGATCCATGTTTTGGATTTTTTGATAATAGGCCTAATGTTTTCGTGTATGCAATTTTGATACTTGTAATGGCCGAAATAACACATCGGAAATTATCTAAAAATGTTATGCGTAAAAACTTAAACACACAATTCACTTGATACCGAATGGGAATCGAATCTTAAGACATTGGTGATATTTTTGGTTGATTTAAATATAGCTGCTAAAAAGCGCGCATCATTCTAAAAATCAAATATTTTAATGCAGAAACTCTCTTCAAGGTGATAAGGATTTAAATTCGCGTAGGACTGGTGCAAAGAAAAGCCAGCCAGCTATAAACTGAAAAAAATATGCAGTACCATGAAGCAACAGTTTTAGCAGTAAAAGTATACCGTTATTAGACTTTGTTAGCAGTTACGTTGAAGGTGCTCAGAGAAGTAGTGTTTGAGGAAAAAAAAATTTTTTTTACCATGATTTACATATTTTTATGTCATGAGTGTAAAGTGGTGGTAGTAGGGTCAAGGGCCGTTCAGACTTCTCAAAAACTTATCTTTTTTTGACGGTATACCCTTGATACTTGATGCCACTTGTGACAGAATTCAGTGCGATGTGACCACTTCTTTTAAAAGTACCACTACATCATTGTGTATCTTAGATAGATAATAGGTATAATTTTATTGCTTATCGTCTCAGAGACGGTGAGGATCAATTTACACCCATCGAATAACTAGATCAAACTTTTTTAATTTTATTAATTAATGAAAACATCTTTGATAGGCTTGCAAATCGCTATCAAAAAATTGTCATGACTTTTTTTAAAATATTTTTTTATTAATTCTTTTTTTCTTAGGTAAACTCTTATTTTTTTTATTTATTTAAATCTTTATGCACAAAATTGGCAAAGGCGGACTTAATGCCGTAGGCATTTTCTGCCAGTCGACCTTAGGGCGATGCAGAGTTAGCCATGGTAGATGCACAGAAGTAACTGTAATTTAAAAAGGAAATATATATAAATATACAATAAGTAATACTAATATAATAAATAAGCGTTAAAATACATATTTTTACANGAAAAAAAGTTTGTCATATTAATGTTACCGAGCCTAGTGTATTTAATAATCTTACCATTAGATTACTTGATAAATAACCTTTATTTTGCGACCAATTTCGATTAGTTTTTTTAATGGAATATTTGGGCAAACGAGCAGATCGCCTGATCGCAGATCGCAACACCAGAGGCGTAACAAGTGCGTTGCCGGCCTTTTGGGGATGGGGAGGCGGATAAGGGAAAAGGTCGGATTATGAGGCTCCGGTATCTTCATTCACTCGGTGAAACACAGCGCAGGCGCTGCTTCACACCAGTTTTCTGTGAGGCCGTCTATCACTATCACTCTGGTCGAGCCGGTCCATGCATGCCGAAGCGTGGCTCTGCACGTTGAGTTATAGTTATTAGCTCGGTGTATTTAACTAAATTGATTTACCTGTTCATACTTGTTGCCAGGAAGGTATATATATAGAAATAAGTAAGCAAGCCTACTTAAGCATATTCTCTAGACAGAAAATTAACCATTGGGACTAAATTTAGTTGGTTATCAATAGAGTGAAAGGGATGAAAAAAATGTGTTAAAATTAACATTTTGTAAATAGTCATGGCTGTTTATCGATAGGCAAACAAAAAAAAAGTTTGATCTGTTTATCACATGGGCTCGTGTACTAATATGCTGATTTTACACTTCAATACCACATTGTAAAACCAACTTGTTAGAAAATAAAATTTTGTATAGTTTCTTTTCGACTGCTCAGATGGACGCAGTGATTAAGGCAATCACATCGCAATTCTACTACGCTACTAGTCTAGGTGATGTTTGTGCTTATTTTATATCTGTTTCAAAAGTCCTCACTCACGGGAATTGTCTTACACAATTTTCCCATGTTTACTTCTCATATGGACTTTAAAAGCTGTCCTATGTACAAAAGCGCGATCGCAACAGTCACATTTGAATCTCCTATCGTCCATATGACCCCTCACGTGCTGGTTTAGACTGCATCGTGTGCCAAAACATTTATTACACATATCACATTTGAAATCCCTAGATTTTGTGTGCGTTACTGTGTGTGAACGTAACTCTATTCTGGAAAAAAATGCCATGTCACAGTACGAACATTTGTGTGGTCTTAGCATAAGATGGAATCGTTTTCTATGAGTCATTAGAGAACTTTGACTGTTGTAACATTTGTTGCATGCTTGGCAGTTGAAAATTGGAATTTGGGCACCATGGATCTTCGCTTCGTGGCTTTGCACTAAATCTTTTGTCGAAAATCTTGCATCGCAGTAACTGCATTTTCGTGTTTTATTTAGCAAAGCATGTGTGACACGTTCGTGAACGCTCTTTTTCGGTTTTGTGTCAAACACTTTTGGACAATGTGAGCATTTGAAAACACCACTTTTATGCCTGTAAGAATGTGTTTGCATTGACTGTTTGTTAATAAAAGATCGTTCGCATACTGGACATTCGTAATTCCGATAATGTTCGCTCATATGTTCTGATAAAAGTTTAAAATATCTAAATTGTTTCTTACACTTGACACACTGTAATATGTTACCTTCAAAATTGAATGGAATAATGTGATTTTTTATATCAGTATGTATTACTTTATCGTGTACTTTGACGAGATGATCCATTAACAATTCTAAGTTTTCTATATTATCTTCACATAATTTACATTTGAGATTAGTAATGTCTAACCGCATGACCAAATCTGACACATATTTCACTTTTATCACATCATCTCCCAAACTACTATGCACTTCAAGGTTATGTAATTTCAATTCTGAGGGCATTTCTTTCTGAACATTACAAAAGCAACACATATAACCGTTTCCCCAAAAACCTTTGACCATAGTAGCATTGGAACATTCTAGAATATTCCTTATATTATCTTTGTGTTTATTCATTTCGTTGACGTCATTTTTCTCGGGCTCTTTGTTTTCTTTCTTAAATTTTGCATCAACTAAAGCTTTGTATTTAGTTCTAACTTGATCTGCGTTTATAGGACTATCAATCGCTTCACTTTCCTCATTTTTGAAGTTCATATGTACCTCTGTTACATTTTTTTCTTTGCCTTTTAATTCCTCACTTTTAATTTTTGTTCTCTTAATTTTCTTAATGACTTTATTTTTTGTATTGTCGGTGCGAAATACCGTTAGTTTTTTTCTAGATATTGTTTTAATCCGTTCCAATTTGGTTTTATCCGTTGTATTGCCTTTCTGGACATCTACAACAAGAAATTCATATATTGCAGAATATTTGTTTCATTCTCACTCATGTTCAACATCATATTCATAATTATCAAATTCTCTCATCTTGATTCTAGTGTCAAATACTTTGGAACAATACGAACAGAAACACTCGCTTTTTTTCTTAAGGAATTAGTTGATCTTAAGAGGGATTTTGTTTCAAAGTCTCGACTACCAATATCGCATTAATTCACATTCGTTTATCACGTAAATGTAATGTGAAGCCGAGAATCGAACTAAGTGGCGCGCATTTGGAGAGGCCTATGTGAAGCAGTGGACTGCGATAGGCTAATGATGATGATGAAATGTGATCCATGTTTAGGCTAATTTGATAATAGGCCTAATGTTTTCGTGTTGTGGATTTTGAAACGTTGCCAAGTTGTCTCCTGAGCAATCATGGAATATTGTACAAAACATTGTGCTAAGAATCCCTTTAGCAGTCTTTCCCAAAATGCTTACTTATGAATGAGAACATGAATACTCAGTTTATTTGATACTGGGCGTTCACCCATACTAAAAACTCTTGCTATAAGTGTTTTAGATGATGTAATTTCTTATACTAATCCAAAATTTAATAATAAAAATACCAATGAAAGTTCTTGAAGAACTGGACAAAATTGAAATAGGGCCACACAGGAAGCTTATATACTAGCCTTCAAATAAAAAAAGAATCATCAAAGCCGGTTCTCCCAGTCGAATGTTCTGAGGTAACAAACATAAAAAATACAATAGAATCGAGAACCTCTTCCTTTTTTGAAGTCAAGCGATTATCGCGCCACATGGACAGTCTCAACACCAAAGGCGTCACAAATACGTTGCCAGCCTTTGAGGGGGAATGGGGAGGAGTATAGGCCTCCGGTATCCTCACTTACTCGGTGAAAAACAGCGCAAGCGGTGTTTCACACCGGTTCCCTTTGATGGCGTGTCATCATTCCGGTCGAGCCGGCCTATGCATGCCGAAGCATGGCTCTCCCACGCTTCACAACTTCGCTTGGGGTGCGTTCAAAATCAATGAGTCAATACAAACTGTTACTGCTCTTCAATCTTTATTGAGGTGGAGTGTGGCCTTGCATAGGGATACTCTCTATGCAGAATTTACTACACTCGTCTGAATCACTGGAGACTTTATGCTGACAAGCGAATACATTTACTGGCCTCGCGCGAACTGTTTGACACCCTAGAGGAGACGTATATTCGCCCACAAAGAATGTTAGAGCCAGGCTAGATGTCCTTCTAACTTGCGACGAGATTCCCCAGTTGGTACCACGGAGCGCTGGAGTAACTTGCGTACGTTTTTTTTTATAGGCGCAAGTTCAAAGTTACTTCGTCGATTTCGTGGCCATCTGTCATACAGGTCAAGCTTTATTTTAAGTACTGTAGGAACGCTAAAATCGCAAACTTGGTGGAATGCGGTCCGATTTTAGCAATTCTTTTTATATCTTCATAATGGTACACTGACTACCTGTCTCTTTATAATAAAATGCATTAAGCAGATCGTTGTATAGTGGTGTTAAAACTAAAGAGGAGAGATGTTATTAAAACCTATTTTAAAATAGTCCATACCTAATCAGAAAGTTCTTAAATTATCTATGACAGATAAAAAAACTATTACCACTTAGGACAAATCCAAATTAAAAAAAGAGCGTTCGACATTCAAACTAAAATAAAACGACATATATAGGCTACGCTTACCGATAGGATCAGCTTTGACTTTTGAGCATATCGTCTTTTTTGGTATGTTGTATATCTCCGAAGCTTCTTGTGATGTAAGCTCATGATTCCGCACAGCGTCCAAACATTTCCGCAAATCTTCTTCCGTATATTGTTTGTACGATTTGTAACGTTCAGATTTAGGCAATTTTTTGGGCCATTTTCTCTTCGACTCAATTGCAGCGGGTTGTTTGCTACAGCTTTCTGTGTTGCTCAGGGTTTCCTGTTTTTGATCTAAAAGTTTAAAATTCGTTATATGATACTTACTTTTTAACACACTGGATTTAATGGATAGCCTTGTTTATGATTACAACACTAGTACTGGACGGATCTTTCAGTGGCGCTGACTGCTAAGCCGGAGGTCGAGGATTCGACACCCAACTAAGAAAAATCGTTATGAGCACGATCGAAACTAGCTGGGACTAAGCTATTAATATTTTTGGTGTAGAGAGGAATCAAGCTCAAGGTACAGACAGATCAGCATTCAGGAGGTTATTGACTGCGTCACTCTTGGACGCTTTTGAACTAAAGGTGTGTCAATTAAATCAGTTGCCCCCTTAGCCAAGATAAATAAATAAATAAAGTGCAAATTTCTAATAAGCAATTGTTACGCAACTAATCCCTCTGGCGCTCATAGCCCAGTTGCACTCGGTGATTAGAAACAATCATCGAGGGTAAGCAACGATGGCGGGGTCAGTACCTGGATGGGTGACCGCTGGTGGCATGTTACCATGAGCGTCTCCGTGCTTTGGAGGTCACGTTAAGCAGTCGGTCCCGGTTGTTATCATACGATAACAGTCGTGAAGCTTAGTTGGAGGCCTTCGGGCGGCTTAAAACATCCAACGGCAAGATTTACGTAGCCACAACGTATTCTTGCCAGTCCCCAACCCGCACTTAGCCAGCGTGGGGACGTATGGCCTTAACCCTCTCCTGAGAGGAGACCCAAGCCCAGCAGTGGGACATTATGGGTTGTTGTTTGTTTGTTTTTGTTTAATCCCTCTATTCTCTTGTTGTATTAGTTTATATTTTGCCTTGTCCATGTAGTGTGGCGTTGAGAGACTTCATTTCTATGCATTTTTTAGTTTACTATTATCAATTACGTTTGTAGAATATAAGCTTGGCTTGGGAGCTGGTTGTTCGTCCGGGAATCTCACTTACTTGGTGAATACCGAACGAAAAAATCGCATAGCATTGGTATTCATTGATGTCTGATCTTTCTGTTGTAAATTGTCACCTAGCAGCTTTCTACTGCGTTGTGGGTTCAATTCCACCATGGGACAACACTTTGTATATGTGTGTACATCGCCTCCGGAAACATGTAGTGACCTGAATTGGGATGATCTGGGCTGGACGGAGTAAGATGATGACAAGCCCAGGTACAAGGGCCCAATCAAGAGGCTAAGCACGGAAATGGTATGGAGAAACTAACAAAAACTTTGTTTAATCTAGAAATTGTTGTTCTAAATCTGGGTATTCTGTCTGTCAAAGGTATGTTTGTAAAGTCCCCTGCAAAACAGAATGTAATGCTAGGGAGAGAATTGCTTTTAAAAAAAAAATATTAATAAGAAATAACTTACGGTCAGCAAGAGCATCTTTGTTATCCTCAATCTCTAAATATTCAACTTCTTCATAATCCATTTCATTTGAATTAATATGGTCCTTATTATCATCAGGATCAACATAGTCAGGATCATCTGGATCATCTATGTAGTTGCTTGTGGTAGGTCTAACCTCGATCTCGCCAAACTCTTCGATTGAATAGTCCAGTTTCTCAATTTTAACAGGCAGGTCAGGTTCTGAATAAGAAATATACATAAATGCTTTGTGATCACTTACACTAAGATAAGTCCTACACTAAATTTAAATACTCACTGGTTAGATCATCGAGGACATCCGTAAAGCTAGCTATAGTTTAAATCAATGTTAAAGGGTTAATTTCTTTGAACAAACTTTACTTACAAAGTTTAATAGATATGATTTATAATACGCCTAACATAGTATAAATACCTATGCCTAACATAGAGATAGTTTACATAACCAATTGTGATTTAATAAGGCCTCAGAAGACTTCAGGAGTATTTACAGTGGATTTGCAAGGTTTGTTGCCCGTAAAGTATTTATATATTTTTATTTCTAACATTTCACAAACAACGCCATCCAAATTCAAACCAAGCAAGGCTTGTATTATGGACTAGAGATATAAATGTGTATATGTATATATATATATATATTGGAAAATAAATTCCATATTAAACATAGATAATACAAAGTTTAACTAAAAAATGGACTTTATGAACATCAAAATCAGTTCAGCCAGTCAAAAATTAAGTTACCTTCCCCAACATGATCCAAAAGTGTCTCCTGTGACTGCAAAATAGTCTTCTTAAAACTGTCAGCTTCGCGTAACCGTATGATGCACGTCTCACATATTTGGTCAGTATCCATTGATTCATCACTATGCTCCCACTGGAAACAGAATATTATATTCATTGAAAAGGATCAACATCATCATCAGCCTATCGCAGTCCACTGCTGGACATAGGCCTCTCCAATTTCACACCACTTAGTTTGATCTATGGCTTCTCGCATCCAGCTCCGAGATTGCCGAGAAGCGGTCTCCACTCAAGAACTCGTATACCCCAACGGTTATCGGTTCTTCGGCAAATGTGACCAGCCCACTGCCACTTCATATATATATATATATAATAATAAATCTCTTTATTGTACACCAGCTTATGTAATTACAAGGTTGAGTTAAAACTATTATTAAGTGCAAGTGGTGGCCTTAGCGCTCCAAAGCAATATCTTACAGGCAACTATAGGTACTGAGTACATCAAAATTAAAAAAACAAAAGTAAACACTTTGGCCAATAAAAGTAATCCCAAAAAAGATTTTTTTTTTTTAAATACATTAAGTGTGGTATCAAAATAAAGGATTTTAATGGTGATTACGAATATGCATATATATCTTATGTATTTCATTTAATGAAAACTGATTTAATAAAGATTACAGATATTGGCACAGTTACTTTCTTTTTAATTTTACTTGTCATGTGAGTGGAGTCATTAGATATTCTTAGTCTGAGAGAGACACCAATTATCATAAAAATAAAAAAATATATACTCTGGGATTTTTTAAGATTCATAACTAGTTAAGACACCATTTATCTATAACGACAGCCACAGATGATTCTTTATGGCAGGGAGGAGTCTTGATATATAAAGAATGGTCATCCATCCATTAACTGACCTGGCTAAGATAGCATAGCCCCGCAATACTAGAAATCACTTGATAAGGCTTCTAAAGAATATTAGACTTGAAACAAACTCTATACCAATCCATCCTACAGTAGGGTATAGCAGGCTAAAAGCTGTTTTC
Source organism: Hyphantria cunea (assembly GCA_003709505.1). NCBI lineage: Eukaryota > Metazoa > Arthropoda > Insecta > Lepidoptera > Erebidae > Hyphantria > Hyphantria cunea. The sequence continues at coordinate 271,484 of PKRV01001585.1, read as the reverse complement.
TTATGTCTTACATTGGGCTGTTCCTCCTGTATGATATTATCTGTCATAATAAAAATGTACAAGATCCAGAATTTTTGATATGCCACAAAATATGAATTATAAAACCTAGACTTGTTTGGTGCGTTTCTAAAGGATTTGATTCTCAGGATTGGAACTATTTCTGATTTCCCAGATAGTAAAGAAATATGATTTGATTTCATACACACATATATGCATGCATATATATATGCATATAAAATCAGCATATACTACTTAGCTCAGCTTATACTACTCTTGCGCGATAACTTGAGACCCTCAAGTTATCGCGCACGAGTAGTAGATCATTAAATTAAATTCATTCTGAAATGAATTTTCATCTGATTACAGCCATGTGACGTGTAATTGCGTCGCTAAATATGTTTTCCTTTTTCGTAAATAAATATCCTATATAAATTTGTATTCCTATAATAGCCGAAAGACTATATTTCAAATTATAAGCTTACGTTTTGGAACAAAAGTATATGTCGAACAAAATTGGATGAATAGGCTAATGCCCAAAGTACTTACGGTTAGAGCAAAACATTGGATGAGCATCTCAACATAAACTTCCTTTTCTCCTCGCCAAATATGTTCCTCCCACATACTTTTCAAGTAACCATAATTGAGGCAACATCTACACCTACCGAAGTAGGTCTTAATTTCAGAATTTCCTAACGACATTTTCGAAATAAAATGAAAATACGATGGTATATCGACCAACTCAAAGAGACACCGCCATCATTGCTTTTTTTTAAATACAGATTAAAAATAGACGATACGGCACTGGCTGAGAACAGCAGAAACCATAGTGTATATAACCTACAACCTTCATAAAAGATGGTACTCTGTGCTTACTACCGAAAACAAAGACGAATTCTTTAGTCGCAACTAATATTTTTAAATAATTAATGTTTGCTTGGACATAATACACTTTCAGTAATATTTCCATTATCTAAGTTGAATTGCTAAAAAAAATATTGCAATAAACGTGACCGGTGAAAGTCATTTTTTACTCTGTGCGAATGACAACTTGGCATTGACAAAGTTTTCTCGTGAAAATAGTTGAAAAAACGCGGGAAGCTCAAAACACGGCGGACGGACATATTCTTTCGGAAAAAATCATTTTTATTTGTTAATATTGATCAATTCAATTGTGTAATAAAAATTTCACAGTAGTTAGTGTATAATTATTCTATTAGTGTATATGTTCCTGATTACTTGGTAAGTTTTGTACATATTTCTATTAAGGTATGAACGCAACCCCCGATCAACGTTGCCAGACATCACACTTTAATATTTTACATTTCAGGGATGGCCGGACCCAATAGTGTATTGTACAGTTACAAGTAAGTGTTATTTAACACTTACTCGTCACTGTAATTTGGCCTGGTTCTGTCTCCTGTCTCTGATTTTATTGTTGTTGCTTGTCCCTGTGTGGTCTGTAACAGGTGTAGGTACAGTTTCTTTTTCCTCATTTTAAGACCCCAATGACTTTTATGTGTCACAAAACTGAGAGATGATCTTATAATATAACCAGATTAGCATTAGTTCGAGGTATATCAGCTGACTGGACACCAGAAGATATTAAAAGTAATGTTACTACACCTTTTGGTTATGGAGAAATTTTAAAAAATACGCGACTTGTTAGGTTCATATTGATGCATCAGTGACAAGGAAATCTTCACAATCTGTTTTGTTTACCTTCAAAAAGAATTGACATCTGTTAAAATGTATGCTGCCTGCTGAACTTTACACTGATCCCACAGTACAGTGTTTTAGTTGTTGTAGATATGGTCTGGTCATACAAATGTTAATTGCTGTTCTCGGCCCAGTAGTCCTAGATCCCAGTCAACTTTAACAACATAGAATTACGTCATTTTAGGAAAGATGAAATTTTTAGGATCGATATAATCCTAACATCCTCCCAGACTCATTTAAAGACTGTAAGAAAATAACAACAAAGCTATACCAGCTTTTCTGCTATACCAGCTACCATCCCTCTCCCTCCTGTACTTTGTTTATGTTCCTATTAGCTGTATAATTTTGCCGGTAAAAGTTAAGAAAAGAATTTTTTGTTCTTTGCAATACAATACATGACTTAAAAATCGTGTGTTGCGTTCCTATAACCTACTGGCTTTCAGCGCTACAATAAAAAATGGTGGGTACAGATGCCTACGACTCGGTCTATACTATATTTTAATATATATTTTCTAATTTGTTGATAAAACAGCTTTTGGACAACCTAAACTTATCAATCATATTTTTGAATTGATCTAGCGACCATTATTGGCCTATTGCAGTCCATTGACGGCGTAGGCTACTTCCATTGCACGCCTCTCTAAGCGATTTTGGGATATACTTTCTGAAAATTAAATTCAACACGCGTGAAATCATTTGGCCTATTGTCTTTTAAAACTTTAACTTAGTGACCTTATTTAGTGTTAGCATCAATGCGATCAAGCCGGCCCATTTCTGGTAAAGCATGACACTTGAACCATCAAAAGTGTTTCTTGTAAAGGTTATTAAAATACATATTAGGATTTGGCAGACATTTATATCAATATCATTGCTATCTATAACATATGTCTAAAGTGTTTGGCTGTACGCGCTAACTTTGAACTAAACTAGTCACATTTGAAACAATCTTCTATTGCATCCGTTTTTATAATAGGTCTACCAAAGAGAACGTGTGGATTAAAACAATTACTGTGTGATATTTTGGTGAATTTAACTAAAAGTCCTGTGTGTTTAAATTTGGATATTCAGAGTGCTGTCAGTATGATAAAAAATACAAATTTTCAGAAGCGTTGCAAACACATATACATTAACATCCATTTCACATCACACCGACGAACAATAAACAGCGAAGAATACTCACAACTCCTGAAACGTCGTGTTTACAGATTACAGGTACCCAAAGTTAAGACATCCTTTGCTAGACGCTTCAGTCCAATTGTAGATCTTTTTCTATATAATAGGATAACTAATTTATGCGACGTAAAGAAGTGTTCCGTACATGCGGCAAGAATTAAGGTCACAGATTGGCTGCTTACATTGTCGTATGATATGACGGAAAGTCTCATGGTGCGCGTAGCATGATGACGATACCCTGCATACAATAGTGATAATACTTATCATAAAAAAAATGTAAAATTAACCCCCAAGTTAGTTAAGATACTTTTATTATTACTGTTTCATCTTGTTGTTATTTTTTCTCTTTTTTTAGTAATGGTTTTTTGATGTCGACCGAGCATTTGTGTAACCAAAATGGTGATCGATACAGGCACCCACAGGACATGCTTGCCTAGTGCGGGGCCACTGGATACAACAATTTCTGTTTGTTTCATTTTGCAATAAATTATTTTTATTTTATATTTTATTTCATTAAAGATAAATACTATGATAAAATTATTGAATTGAACTAGGTGCAGTGGTGAATAATATGCTGATATTTTTACCAAACCCCTGCGTAAAGTTATACTTTGTCAATTAAGAGATAAAATTGGAATTAAATGTAGAAATAAAGGTAACAGCGGATAGTTATTTATTGCGTCAGTTATTTGATTTTTTTTTCGGACATCTAACACATGACGCCATCTAGTCTCAAACAAAGCAGAGCTTGTATTATGAGTGCTAAGCAACTGATATGAATACATAAATACTTAATACATAATACATAGAAAACACCCAAACTCCGAAACAAACATTTGCATATCATACAAACATTTGGTCCGACCCAGGATTTGAACCCGAAAACTCATGGACAGTAGTCGCGAATGCTACCACTGCGCCACCGAGGCAGTCAGTTTATTTTGTGTTTGCTTGAAGTAAAAATATTTTCAAGGTATAAATTTAGGAGGAGTGTTGTCATATTTAAATTTCGCGCCTTATGCTTAACTTACTTTAGCTGTCAATTGTGTCACTTTATCCCTCTTCTCTATGAACATTACGAGCTGGTACAATGTATTCCAAAGAAAATAAAGTTTCTGCTATTTTTACTTTTAAAACTATTTATTTTTTAAAAAAGTATATTTATCATTTTGTTACTTTCTGGAGCACGTGATTGAGTTAAAAAAATTTGGTTAAAAATATAATAACTTGGAATTCATTATTATTCAAACGCTAATCAACGCTAATAGCTTTTAAAAAACCATGGCGTTACTCTAAGTAGACTTGCTATATGAAGAGTGTGGGTTTCTAGGAATAAGACAACTTTGCATTGCCTCGATAATTTTACGATTTCATAAAAATGCGAGAGAAAAGGCTCGAGCCTCATACAGATCTGTGAAATGGGACAGGTTAAAAATACGTACCCTTTTTCTCGCGCCGAAGTTTTAAACTTTGGGTCCCTACTTATACTCGAAATTTTACACTCATAATAACAAAATAATTGACATGAATAGAAATACCTGTAAAAAAGTAGTAGTCCAGTGGTTACAGGGCAAAAGCTATAACGAAACTGAGAGTATAGTACAAGTCTTGCAATAAATGTATATACACATTCGCACCGACCCTCTTCACACCCACATGTAGTCACGCACACACGCAAAAACAGGCGCGCGCGCGCACACACGCACACATGCACACGCACAAACACACTCACTCACACACACACAAAATCTCACATACACACACACACATATGCATACTCACGAGCACGCAAATACACACAATCACAACACATGTACCCGCTTTTGTTTTCCAATGTTTCTATTGTAAGGAAGATACTGATCCCCACGACACAGGGAATCCTAGTGTGGGGCTTAGTGTATATTATACAGTTGTAAACTTTAAAATATGAAAACAATAAAATATTATTATTAATCATATTTATTGTACACCATCTTTTTTCCTGTGCCAATAGTAATGATGCTTGAGCGACCCGGGGGAAATAAACCTCTTATTGCACAACTTACAAGGGAAGTGTTTATTTCCCGTGTGCCGCAACAAGTGTTCCCTCAACTCAAAATGTTGAAAGAATTTCTTATCGCATTCCGGACAGTTAAACTTCTTCGCATCTTCCATATGCTTTCTCCGCATATGTTTGATGTAATTTGGACGCCATGTGAACATCTTACCACACTGATCACAAGTGATATTCTTCACTTTCTCTTTATGCTTGTCCAGAATGTGAAGATGCCTTAAATATTCTCCAGAGAAACGATCTTCGCAGTACCAACATTTGAATTTAGTTGCTTGTTTATGGACAAGGTCTTCATGTTTTTTCCTGTACTTCTCTAGACTAAACACTTTTGAACACGATGGGCAAGGATACTTCCCAATTTCGTGAATCTTTTTATGCTTTTTCAACCTATTCGCAGCCAGATACGTATCGCCGCAGTCTTCGCAAACGTAATTATTGTAATGAACGTTCATATGACTGTCTAACTGCATGTAGTTAGTAAAATCTTCTTTGCACAATGCGCAATGTAAATCATTTGTCAGTACGTAAGGTATGACGCGAGTGTATGCTTGATCCAATATAATTTTGTGCTGTACTTTTAGATGTCTAAACATGTCGTTCCACGTTGACAGTGGCGTGCAACACACGTTACATAAAAGATTATCGATATCAAGTTTTAGGGTTTCGTTCATCCAATGAGGTCGTAACGCAAATTCAATTTTGTGGGTTCTGTCGTTCACGTGTTCTGTTCTAGTGTGGGTTCTAAGTTCATCAGCCTCTTTGAAAAAGGGTCCTTCTGTGGAGCAGTACGCGCAGTAGTATTTGTTCGCTTTGGACTTGTATGGAGTGGCGTTTGTGTATGTCAGGATTGTTTTTACTTCTTGTATCATCTGGTACATTTTTTCTTTGTTAACTGTCTTCTCATCCAGAGTTTCAGGCGATTGGTCTGTGAATAAAGTATTACGGATTAAGTAATTAAGCCAAATGTAATGTATGTATTCAGAGATAGAAGAATGTAGAAGACTGTGCTCGAATTGGAATTATATGAATCCTATTAATATGATTGTGTATATAATTCTGTAAATCCTTCCTACTAATATTGAGTGCCTCTGTGGCGCAGTGGTAGCACTTTAGGTTCAATTCCCGGGTCAAACCAAATGTGTGTATGATATTCAAATATTTGGTTCGGAGTTTGGGTGTTTTCTATGTATATAATGTATGTATTTACATAAAAAGAGTATACATATACGTATACTCTTTTTACTCTTATATATTTAAATCAGTTGTCTAGAATTCATAACACAAGCTCTGCTTAGGTCGGGACTAGATAACGGGTAAGATGTCCGAAATATTTATTATTTTATTACTCTCTCACGCAAAGATTAGCGAAAAGTTGTAGGTGAAACGTTGCAGTAATATGGCTTATTAACGGCTTAATTTACAATAGCTGTCACTCACGTCACTTTCCCTCTTCTGTGTGAATATTACTACCCTGTACACTGTATTCCCCGCACGGAAAAATATGTAAGTGAAAACTATATGTCAATATAGATGTGAAAATATATAATAATATATGTGGTATAAATTTAAGCACATTTTTATTTGCGTAAAATTATATGTGTACATATATATTGAGATATATGTCTGTATATATATTCAAATATATGTCAACATACATTTTCGTATGTATAACAAAATATATTTAGATGTATATGTCTAAATATATTTTGATATATTTTATTTACCCGCCCGGTTTTTTGTTTTTGTAACGTACATGTGAGTAATAAAGGTACAAATATGATTTAAAGGAATAAAATTTCATAATGTCCCCGATATACTTTTTTAATTTGACTAGAAGGTCAAATACCTTACATTTAAATATATACATTTAAGATAATTTTTGATTTTTAAATTTGAAATTCTAATAATTGTAAAAGAAACGGCGCAAAAAAATTCGTAATGCTCATAAATGTGCGCACATAAATGTCAATATATATATCATATAGATTTCGGCATGTATATTAGTATATATCTACGTATATATGTTAACATACATACAGAAATATATGTAACCTTTATACTTCGATATATTTGAAATATATATTGGCATCTATATGAGGGGTGTGTGGGGGCGAACCACAATCTTTCGCCCCCAGCCAACCTCACCTGCACGCGGTGCACCCTGCTAGATAACAAACGAGGCTCTGGCGACCGACCAATGGCGGTATATCCATCCTAAAAGGCGTAACTAAATACAATAGGCCGGTGATGGGCAGCAGCGTCACCGGTGCAACAAGTTACGCCCTGCGATCACCAACCCGCCTGCCCAGCGTGGTGATTATGGGCTGACCCCCTCCATGAGTAAGCAACAGAAGCCACGGCCCCCAGNTGATGATGATGATCTATATGAAAATGTTTGATAGCATATATCTGAAAATATATGTAACATATTTTTTTTTGCGCACATACATATTGTATATGTCACATCTATCTGACATCTACACATACATATTTTTTCGTGCGGGTATAAACTCCCAAGTTTTAAATTCCCATAATACAAGCCAGAGTCAGTTTGGGCATCAGTGCATATTATAAAACAATAATGTACAACTACCCTGCTAATATTGTGTGTATTGTAATTGTGACAAATGCCAATGTACTAGCTTTCTTTCCGACTTAATAAAGATCATTATTATTCCTCTATTCGTCAGAATAACATTGTCAAAAGCCTCGACCAACACCTCAAGAGGCTCACGTTAGACGGTTGGATCAAGTGTCTGACGCAGAAGGCAGTCCATCTTGACAACCGGGCGGCGGAGGCGCGCCTATCAGCGCCTCATGCCACCCTGAGTGTGGATAGTCTACTATTTATCGTGATAACCAGACATATACGCAGGCGGCGCTAAAAAATATAACCGAGTCGAGATGGTATTGTCTATATCTTGATACAACAGTCTCAATATTAAATTTGTATGCAGGTACCTACATAATCATGCATGTTTTAAGAAATAACCCTGTACGAAATCATTCGATGTCGATATACCAATTTATGTAAACCGGAAGTTATATGGTCTGGGTCCGTCACGGATTAGTGCCAATGAAATTTATAATATATTTCTACAGTCCTTAATATATAACTTGACATTTGTGACAGGCGACTACGAAACCGACGAAGTAACTTTGAACAAGCGACTTTGTTAAGTATCACCTATAATTTTATTATTACATGCCAGATTTATCACAAATATTCGAATCTAAGTCATCCTGAGTACATAGGACCTACTTCCTAAATAATATGTCGGCGCACCGCAACAGGCAGCCAGTGACGGGAGAGAAGGTGCGGGGAGTACGGTTAGGCGGACGAGCCTCAGACCTCCAACTACTAGGCCTTCGGACGCGCTACGCTACGGGCACTTCTGTGTATATAATGTATCAACAAATATATATACTTAAATACAGCCCACTCTCTCATTTACGTAGCGTAAAAGCCTATTTATACTATGTACTCAAGGTGACGAAGATTCGAAAGGATGTTTCATTTCTACCTGGAATCTTGGCAATAGATTAATTTATTGGAGCGTAAGTATCGATGTAGTAATATTATGAATCGCTGCGGATTCGGATATTTGGTTCGTGAACTCCTCAAAAATTAAAAAAAAAAAATCTGCACAGATTGAGCTTTTGACTCAATAGAAAACACGTTACACAGATTGGTTTCATCTATATTTTGTTCCTCAATTCTCACCAATGTAAGCACAATGTGCCGCAGCAGTGTAACAGTAGATACATTTTTTAAAGAAATTGAAAAGAGATTTTCGTGCAGAAATTTAATTAAAAAAGAGGTTTAAGCTTAATATAAAAATGACGAATGTTGACTAGTGAATAATATAACTAACTCAAATGTTAATTATATACTTCATTATTTAAAAAAAAACTGCTTCAGCTAACAATTATTGGTGTATTCAGTATATACATGGGTTATAACAATGGTGGACAGCGATTGCTGTAATATACAAGAACAATAAAGTTGATTCTCAACCGAACATTGGAGAGCAATGTTAGACATTTACATCAGTCTGTTATCGTCAGCACATATTCTTAAAAAAATGGTCGGTTTTATCGATTTATCTGTTTCTGTATCTGTGTTTGAAATCAACTTATAAATTGTGCTAGTAATATCGTAAAAATTAAAACTCATCCATATAAAAAAACAGCCTATATATTCAGTCCACTTCAGTTCAGCCTCGGTCAATACGATGCGGTAACCGCGTATGGCTCTGACCGCCTATATCCTCTAAGGACTTCAGAGGCGCGTTACAGGCCGTTAATGACTTAGAAATATATAAGTATGTTTAAAAGTAGTTTATAGTCTAGGTTTATAATCGAACCAAGTGGCATAATATTGGAGAGGTCTATGTCCAGCAGTGGACTGCGATAGGCTGATGATGATACGTATCATAGTCCAGACTCTGCCATGTGTAACTTCGAAAGGTAATTTTTATTACTAGTTTACAAAAGCCTATCAAAAGTACATCAAATATTACTGTTACACTTTCAACAGTCGAGCAGTAACAGGTCTACTACATACAGCAGAAAACGTATTTTGGATAAGATGATGAAGATATATCAATAGTTGCTATTTATTGTCCAAAAAGTTACAAAATAAAAATAAATCGTATAATCTTGGAAAAAATCATTTAATCCGCTTCTAAACTTTTTCAGAGTGAATTATCAACATATGCCTTTTTCAAATCGACTAGTGAACGTAACCAGTCTAACAATATTTACATTTATATTTTCCATTTACCGCATATGCCGAACAGTGTTGTCTTAGTGCTGGTTTTGTACGAAACTTACTACCGCATAATTTGTACTATATATTTTTATGGGCCTATGAAGGTCAATATGCTCGGCAAGGCTTTAAATAGAACGATTTACTGCAAAAGTCGCAAATATACGACTTTATTAATAAATGAACGCGTTGTTGATGCTGTATTAGGCCCCGCCGACTGTGATAACTTTTGTTACAAGATTTGAATGATACAAAGGCTTTTTTGCGCCATGAACCCGTATTTCATGCGTGACAGCTGTCAGTTTTGACAGAAATCTTTCGTCACAGTATTTGCACTTCCGCCATCTTTTATTTGTTTGATAATGACGAAGTGGTTCTCCTCTCTCTCCTTTCGAGTCGAAAACTTTCGGACATTTTGAACACTGAAATTCTCCTACTTGATATCTATAGTAATGTTTGCTTGTTTGTTTATAAAAGGTTTTCGGCATACGTGACAAATATTTTTTTGTATATTTGATGTGTTCCCTGTTTGTAAGCTATCCTAAATTTCAAAATTTTGAAACACTCATATCCGTGTTATGGTTGTCTGGAAGAAATCGCCGAGAGCGATAAGACCGCCATTTGTTATTCATACTTTGTGACTGTTCCTATTGTACCGTTTCTTACTATGTGTATACAGTAAAGACAAATAAATAAATATAATAATTTTTGTAATGTTGGCTCGTATGGCCGGATAATATTTTAAAACTACTGAATTCTTTGGCACAAATCACACAGTTATAGACTATTCTATATATCTAGTCTATATTAAATGGTCATAAAACAAATCTATGGTGTAGAATTTCGTAATATTTGTACTTAAATAGCACTGTAAGTTTCTTATGTTAAGTTTTATGATTAAATTACCGAAGTGTTTTGGATTGAATGCGTGTTTGACTATATCTTCGTGGTTGTGGAAAAGATTATGGGTATACTCCCGTGATGGTCCCATTATTACTGTGTCAGGATTTTGATGATGAGAACGGAGAGAAACGAAGGAAACCCTCTATTTTTATCAACGAAATAATCTATAAAACTCCTATTAGGATTTCATTAATTATTTCTTTACATATTTAATAAATAACAATAAGTTATGTATCGCGCTACAATCAATACATCAGACAAACCCTAATATATCTATATAATATACATTGGTACATAGTGTTAAATGTGTCATTATGAAATACAGAAAACTGAGTTGGTAAACAGAGCGGGAACTATAAACGTAAATAAGACAAATACTACGCAGACTATCTGTCTCTTTCTAATACAACAACCCATAATGTCCCACTGCTGGGCTCGGGTTTCCTCTCAGGAGAGGGTTAAGGCCATTCGTCCCCACGTGGCTACGTAAATCTTGCCGTTGGATGTTTTTAAGCCGCCCGAAGGCCTCCAACTAAGCTTCACGACTGTTATCGTATGATAACAACCGGGACCGACTGCTTAACGTGACCTCCGAATCACGGAGACGCTCATGGTAACATGCCACCAGCGGTCACCCATCCAGGTACTGACCGCGCCATCGTTGCTTACCCTCGATGATTGTTTCTAATCACCGAGTGCAACTGGGCTATGAGCGTCTCTTTCTAATAGCATGCATCAAGCAAATCGTTGTAGACTGGTGTTAAAACTAAAGGGGAAAAAATATTTTTCTAACTGGTCCATACCTAATTAAACTATTCTTAAATTATCTCAGATAGATAAAAAAATCAATTACTACTGCAAAATAAAAACAGGCGTTCGTAATTCAAACTACAATAAAATATCAAATACAGTTTACACTTACCGATAGGATCAGCTTTGACTTTTAAGCATATCGTCTCTTTTGGTATGTTGTATATCTTCGAAGCTTCTTGTGGTGTGAGCTCCTCATTACGCACAGCGTCCAAACATTTCCGCAAATCTTCTTCCGTATATTGTTTGTACGATTTGTAACGTTCAGATTTAGGCAATTTTTTGGGCCATTTTCTCGTTGGCTCAATTACAGCGGGTTTTTTGCTACGGCTTTCTGCTGTGCTCTGGGTTTTCTTTTTATGTTCTAGAAGTTTAACACTGCTTATATAATACCTACTTTTTATTACAATAAATATAATGGAAGGGCCTTGTAGTAGTACATCACAACCACAGGACGGATCTAGTGTTAAGTAACCTTGACTGGCTTGGCGCTTAGGTCGCGGATTCCCATCAGTAACCCATAATGTCCCACTGCTGGGCTCGGTCTCCTCTCAGGAGAGGGTTAAGGCCATCCGTCTCCACGCTGGCCAAGGGCAAGATAGCGTTGCAGCTACGTTATCGTGCCGTTGGATGTTTTTAAGCCGCCCGAAGGCCTCCAACTAAGATTCACCACTGTTATCGTATGATAACAACCGGGACCGACAGCTTAACGTAACCTGCGAATCACGGAGACACTCATGATAACATGCCACCAGAGGTCACCCATCCAGGTACTGACCGCGCCGTCATTGCTTACCCTCGGTGATTGTTTCTAATTACCGAGGGTAAGCAACACACGTAAATGCCCATCCAGCACAAATTGTTATCAATGACGAAGTCCAACGCAACACAAGATATATTGCTAGTGTGGGAATTGCTTTAAAATAATAGTATTATTAATAAATAACTTACGGCCAGCAAGAGCTTCTGGATTATCCTCGATCTCTAAATATTCAACTTCTTCATACTCCATATCATTTGAATTGTTATGGTCATTATTATCATCAGGATCAACATAGTCGGGATCATCTGGATCATCTATGTAACTTGTGGTAGGTCTAGCCTCCATATCCTCTAACTCTTCAATTGGATAGTGCAGTCTTTCGATTTTAACAGGCAGCTCAAGTTCTGAAAGAAAAATATACATATATAAATTCATTATCATAACTTTTATATTTTCACCTTGATTCATTTCAATACCCACTGGTTTGATTATCAACAACATCTGTTTTAAGAGATTAATTTCTTTGAACCCACTTATATACTATATATGTATGTATGTACAATGTAATGTATTTATTCCTAAGGCAGAGCTTCTTTACCGTAGAGTTTACTTTGGCATTGCAAGGTTTGTATAAGTATAATTGTTTTTTATTTCAGACATCTAAACATACAACTGCATCTATTTCTATGCTAAAACAAGAGTTGTACAATTTTATGTTATGGTTTTAGACAACTGATATAAATACATATATACTTTATTTTGTACAAATATTTATAGATCATGCAAATGCTTAGTCCGACCTGGGAATCGAACTCCAGTCCTGAAACAAAGCAGTTGCATAAGCTAACACTGTGCCCCTGAGGCATTCGAAGGTCTAGATTATTCAGGTTATGACCACCTTAATTGGTGAGGCTACATGAATTGAACTCTGCTTCAAATAATTTTCAAAGTTGGCTGTACCTTCATCAAGATGATCCAAAAATGTTTTCCGTGACTGCAAAACAGTCTTCTTAAAGCTGTCAGCGTCACGGAGCCGTGTGATGCACGTCTCGCATATTTGGTCATTATTCATTGATTCATCACAATGCTCCCACTGGAAACAGAATATTGTATTCATTTAAATAGATGTTCTTATTATTATCAGATCTTGGGATATTGATATTAGGGTCAGCTTTAACATCTGCTATGGATACAGCTAAATGTAATTTTTTTATGTGTACAAAGTTGTATCAACATTTGGTAGAAATACAGTTTTTGGGACTTTTCAACACTCCAACTGTCCTTAATGACGGCCACAGATACCTCAAGGCAGGGAGGAGTCTTAATATATTAAGAATGGTCAGGCACCTACTGACTGACCTGACTTAGCTTAGTCTTGCAATGTAAGTAGACCGGCTACTTTTAAAAATATTGTAATAATTATTGTATGCCACTTAAATTATAAAGTCTTAATATAAGGTAAGTGGTTACATTGGCGGCCTTATCATTAGGAGGCAATCTCTTACAGGCAACCATAGGATGGAGAGAAAACATGTCCTACTGCTGTGCTCGGGTCTCCTTTCAGGAGAGTTAAAAAATAAAATTAGAGACTCCCCTTTTCTTAAATTCTGTTAAAAATGTACAAAATTTAGAATATGAATGTGAGTTGTAAAACCAAAACCTGCTTGCTATATATATTTAAAATCCTCAATTCTTTAATATTCATCATAATGGATGACTATTTCTGATATGGGTAACAAGCAATATTTTTTTTTGTCTATTCATTAAAAATAATGTCTTTTAGAACTTATTACTAGCCACCTAGATATGATTATGAACAAGTAAAATTATTAAAAAAGAAATGTGATGTTAATTTCAGATGTAGATGTTGATGGCCTAGTAGAGCGAGACAAAATCATACAACATATCTCAACCACTTATGAACTCTTTATAGTATTCACAAGCATGTGTTTAAGATAAATTCGATTCACCATAAGCCCTCTGTAATATTTTCAGTGACTCTGAACATGAAATTCCATTGGCAATGCAAAATGAATACAAGCCTTTCTCGATATTTTTGTGTATTATGAAATTTCAATACAAACTAAACAGCTCTGTATTTAATATAAATAGATGCAACATAAAATTTACACCTGATTTGAAAACAGTTATGCTAAAAAAATCATCCATATTTTTACACATAGAAACACATTTACATAACTAACCTTTACGTAGATGAAACCTTAGGCTCCAGTTCTTTGAATACCTGCTGTCTTCTGATACTTATTACTTATATATTTTAAATAAAACTCAATAACACTAACAATAATTACTCCTATCAAACGCTGCCATTGATAACATGTCAGGCGCTTGAACAGTGGAGCAATAAAGCACCTGACTAGTTTTGGGCCATAGCAAGTGTCTAACACTTATGATACAGTTACTATAGAATAATGTTCTATATTACATATACAAAAATAAGCCATGTAAATTTATGTAGTTACTATTTATAGTTATCTTTCTAACCTGGTTCCTGCCCAGGTGTCACTAGGGAGGTTCCAGAAGCATGCAAGTATTGAAAGAACCTGATACGCTACTGAAAACCTAAGGTTTCAGTGGAAATAAGTTATGTCTAATCGCTTTGTGATCTTGGATTATTAAACATACTCAGAATATCCGAAAAACTAAATTTCAATTTTAGAAGTTTATGATTTAGAACAAAAGTAGATGTAGAACAGTGGTAAATACTTACGGTTAGAGCAAAACATCGAATAAGCATCTCAACATAAACTTCCTTTTCTCCTTGCCAAATATGTTCTTCCCACATACTTTTCAAGTAACTATAGTTGAGGCAACATCTACACCTACCGAAATAGGTCTTAATTTCAGAATTTCCTAGCGACATTTTTAAAATAAAATTAAAATACAATTGCAGATCGACAAAAACGAAGAAACACCGCCACCAATTTTTTTTTTTAATACAGATTGAAATTAAATGATACCAGCTCTGGCTGAGGTTTGCAGAAACCAGAGTGTAACCTACTGCTTCCTTAATAAAGAACATAGTGCTCTGTACTTAAAGCGAAAATAAGGAGGATTTCCTTTGCCTGTTTATATAATATTAAACAATAATTTTTTTACGTATAATAATATACCATCAAATTTCATTATTTTATAAATCGAATTGTGAAAATATCGCGTTAAGTATATCTATGCAATAATTAGACGTAACCGGTTATTGACATTTTTTACTCTGTGTTATTGACAATTTGGCGTGAGAAAGCTTTCTGTATGAGTGTACTAAAAAAGTAGTTTAAATGATCACTTGCATTAAAGTAAATTCTGAATGTAAATAATGCAAAAGCGTCTATAAATAAAAAGCTTGTATTAAAATGGCTACAGTAAAGAATAATGGGCCAATAATAGACCCAGCCCTGTGTAGATGTTGTCGAGCTATTAAAAAATGTAGAGTCCTCACAGAGGAATATACCTGGATGGAGAAAAAAGAGATATACTCGGATATGATAATGGACTGTTTTGGTATATTGGTAAGTAA
This sequence comes from Hyphantria cunea, assembly GCA_003709505.1. Taxonomy (NCBI): domain Eukaryota; kingdom Metazoa; phylum Arthropoda; class Insecta; order Lepidoptera; family Erebidae; genus Hyphantria; species Hyphantria cunea. The sequence goes on along the minus strand of PKRV01001585.1, from coordinate 255,760 downwards.
CTTAATTCAAAAATGGAACACCAAAAACGCACTTGTTTAATGAAACGCTTGATTAATTTATTTTTCTTTGAACTTTGTTTACTTTATAGTTTGGATATTTTGGTAAAATAAATTAAAAAATGATAAATTTTTACATAACTTGGTATTATACATCAATTTAGTACATGAATTAGTTATATAAAGAATACACTAATGACTCCTACAAAGTAAACTTGTCTAAGTTGGTGTAAAAAAATTAAATGCCCAGGAGCGATACTTATTACTGAAGCTAAACTACAATTTATTATATTCTTATTGTTTTTATGTCTTAATACTTTTTGATTGACTCATAAGAAGTAAAAATTATTGCCAGAAAAATTGGAAAATTTAGTTCTCTTTTAACATAAAACCATATTTTGGGGGGAAAATTAAACTTACATGTTAACATCAAGTCATCATGTATGTATATAAACAAATAAAATATATGTATACACTTTTTATTTCTTTATTTCAAACTGTTCTGCCTGAATACACCAATGGGAATTATGATTTAATTTACACTCAATTGTCAGCACTTGATGGAAGTTGTTACAATACATTCTAAAATTTAAATTACTCATTTCTTCAATTATAGAATTTAATTCTGCTATTTTATTTAGTTATGTTAACACCTGCCCTGTGTAGAGGAATAAGTACAAGTGATTTTAATTCTAGAATTTTTATATAGTTAATTATATTTATTGTGATTAATTAATGATCTATACAAATTAATAAAATTCAAATATCTTTTAGGAATTTTAAATTAACTGCTAAAGACATATGAAAGTTTATGTGATACTTATTTCAAAAAAATATTTTGTGGTGCACATAGGACTTACTCTCACGTCTCGATCTCACACAATATGGTATAGGATTTGTATCAAGATTGCCTTCTCTTTGTGTTCTTCATTTGCAATAGGATGATAGGGGTGACACTCCATTACATCCATTTATGTGACGATGGGTGGCCCATTCTTGGTCAATTTTATTAACTTGGTTTACCTTTCTTTCACAGCTATCGCATGTGGATGATAATGAAAAAGACTGTGGAGTCTGTGCAACATGTGTTGTCCGTCTCAGAGATGCATGCGCATTCAGAAACCAGGTACTCCAGTGCGAGGAACTGTTCCTCAGCGCTAAGCTTCAAGACAAGGATGCTGATGGTAAGAGTTCCTAGTTTCAAGCTTATCATTCTTATCAAAGTCGATGGATAACATTAAGAGCAAAAAGCCGAAACAGCAAAATAAATATTTGCAAACCATCATTTTTCATTTGCCCGGAAATACACTTGCAAAGCACCACAAATTGTTGTTCTGTGTCTGAGTGCTCTTTTTTATATGTATGAGCCTGATGAAGTGGCTCTACACTGCCTGATGGGAAGCATGGCCAGAATCTAAGAGTGGTGGTCACCATACACATTGCGAATACAGACGATGCAGCAAAGGAGCTTGGTGACCCACACTATGGAGGCCTATGGGGATGCTTTATAGTGTGGCCATTTTTATTTTCTTCATATGTATCAAGTGTGGTATATGGTACGTGAGGTATTGTCAATACTTTATTAATAATACTTATCCAACCTTACAATATGTTTGCAGGAATAAAAATCGACAAGGTTGCCCTGGACATAGAACTGAAGACAGAGCCCAAGGATGATGTCAGTGACCACAACTCACTGGGACCAGACTTACCAGACCATGACGATGACATGTCCATGAACATGGATGATCGTGGACCTGACTGGCCTATAGACAGTAAGATATTTTTTTCTTATAGTACATATACAAAAGAGACGAGTAGATGGGGTCGGCATATTATCCATGGTGGTATGTAACGACCATCACGCACTCATGCAACTAAATCACTTTCATAAACTTTAGTTGTTCTGATTTTGTGTTTTTATAAAACACCCTATTTGAAATCTTTCAGAAGTTAAACCTCCAAAAAAAGAAGAGCCTTTAAAAGATAAACTAGAAGTTCCATCAGAAGATGCCTCGAAGCTTCTAGACGATGACGAAGATAGCGATTGGTCAGCCTCCTCATCGGACTCAGACAAACCAATCAAGAAGAAAGCTAAGAAGAAAAGCAGTAAAGCTAGCAATGGGTCGCCTAAGAAGAAGAAAGTTGCCAGTAAAAAGCAGAAAGCAGGTTTGTTTCCGTGCATGTTAACTTTCCTCATGCTTCAGCATGTATGGGCTGCCTCTACCGGAGTGATACCGAGGCCTTACAGAATACCGGTGTGAAGCCGTCTCTGCGCTGTGTTTCACCGAATGAGTGAGGATACTGGAGGCCCATACCCTAACCCATTGTTTTATTAGTTAATGAATTTATCAGTGGTTGTAACCACAAACCCTTAAAAATATATTGCTTAGAATAGAGAATGCTGAAAAGCAATATATGGTACATCTGACTCTGTTGTTAAATATAAAAAAAATACTTTAAACAAGTAATTTTCTTTTTGATGCTCAGTTATTATTTTTCACCCAATAACCAGTTCAAATGCGCAATAACTGCGTACTTCGTTCCTACATTTTTTATAATCTAACAGGCAATTCTCACAATTATTATTATTAATTCTCCTTTCAGGAACCTCTTCAACAAAAAAAGAAATTCCAAAAGCCATTAAGCCAAAACCACCAGTAGAAAAAAAAAACAATTACGACAGAGACCTAGATTGTATGTCAGAAGAAAATTTACTCACAATTATACAATATTCGTATGTGTGTCCGTTCAAAAACAGACGCAACAATTACTATTGCTTCTACTGTAAAGACTACTATCCAAAACCGGAGGATTTAAGGGAACACACTATAGGACACGACACCAAGCCTTTTCAGCTGCTAATGGGATATAAAAAAATGATAAAAATCGATATTACAAGAATAGATTGTCGACTATGTCAAATGAAAATAGACGATTTAAATGTTTTTAAGCAGCATATAGACGAAATCCACCATAAAAAGATATATTTCGAAGCGCCTGATAAAATGTTACTATTTAAGTTAACGTGGAACGATCTAGTTTGTGTGATGTGTAGTGATGTGTTCGAGGATTTTAACACACTAAACACACATATGGTTGAACACTTTAGTAACTACACGTGCGATATTTGTGGTGTATGTTTCTTAGAGAAACCGAGGTTGGATGCCCATTTGAAACGACACAAAGATGATGAGAGGCACACTTGTGAGGTCTGCGGTAAGGTCTTCAAATCTAACCACTACAAAGATATGCATGTAGATATTGTACATAAGAAGAAAGCTATAATCCGTTGTCCACGCTGTGATGAATGTTTCATGTCATACGCATTAAAAAATAAACATTTGACAGAAGCACACGGGCAAAAGAGGACTTATCCGTGCAATTTGTGTGACAAAGTCTACAATAGACAAAAGACTTTAACAGAACATCAAAGGAGAAACCATCAAAAAGTTTTAAAACACCAGTGCGAGTATTGTGACCAACGGTTTTATCTACCATCTCGGTTGAAAGAACATATGGCAACACACACCGGTGAGAGGAACTTCCGCTGTGAATATTGTGAGAAAAGTTACCCTAGATTAAAATCTTTACAGTATCATATAAGAACTCATACTAATGATAGAAGATATCGATGTCATATTTGTGGGCAAGCGTTCATACAGAACGCTAGTCTCAAGTCTCATGTCAAGAGCCACCATCCCGAGTGTGATATCGAAGGGTGTTATTTCTAGTGTCATAAGGTATGTTTTCGATTGCATTGAGTGTGTGTAAGATCGTGACGTCACAATTGTATAGTGTTATTATATTTAAAAAACGAGTGTGCTTAAGACCACCCGGCTGAAGTAAAATTTTAAGGGATACAAGGCCTGCACTGTGGATTAGTTCTACAAAATGACTTTGAGAGAAAGAGAATGTGTGCTCGCAGCTCTCTTGCCCCTACAATAATATACGAAACGTAACTCTCTCTTTCAAATTTCACTAACTTATATCTCCATCTCAACTTCCGTTCGCCTCGCCCGATCACACTTTTCGTAATTCACGCAAGAAGTTTTACTTAAAATAAATAGTCGAGCCAATTGGAGTACTTATTGTAGGGTGGGTCTACAATGTCTTCTTTACATAATCACGAATTTGATCTAAGGGTGAGTTCTCAGTGCTGTAACTCGTAACGCTTTTTTTAAATGTAGCGGATGTTTCCTCATTTTGAACAAATAACTTTTTTTATTATTTAATACAAGGTCTTACCCTGCACCTCCGCCCGGTTTTCGCGCTAAATAATAACCTTCATTCCTTAAGAATTAGAGTATCTCTACGTTACATTTCATTGAAATCGGTGTAGCAGTTTAACCGTAAAAGCTTAACAGACAGATTTATTTTAGAATTTTTAATATTCGTATGTATTTTAAGGTAAAGTATTTCGTTGACACAGAGTTTAAATAGTATAAAACGAAGTCACTTCCGCTGTCTGTTTGCTTTTAATGCTATAGGGAATATGCATCAATTTTTGAAGTTATACTTCTTTTGGCGCGGTAGGGAAAAATTATGAGAGTACATTTTTACGACGCGCGCGGACACCGTCACGAAGAACCGACACCTTGAAGTTAGCTATATTCAACATCTTAGTTTTTCAAATTCTTATCTTGTTACGTTCACGTACACACACTTTTTTTGTCTCAAAGATTTTTTTCTAGATTTTTAGAATCTTGCATATACAATATACTTAAATGTTTTTTAAAATATTGATTATTTGAACCTCGAAACTATTAAATAGAAAGTAAAAATTAAAGAAGGGATATTTAAACTTCCAAATGCGTCACTATTGTCGAAAGGAAATGTGATGTCTATGGTCACTTCATCGAAATTATCGACGTCGATATTAAAACTATGTTAGTAGTGTTTGTGAGAAAGATTAACTTTTTCCATGATTTTTATAGCAATCAAAACTGTAGATAAGTTTAAAGTAACTGAAATACTAAATTATAAATAGACACGCAATGACAATGACGTCACTGGCTGTGTCAAAAGCGCGCGCAAAATGGCGGAGTTTGAAAAGCTCAATCTTATTCAGTGTTTTAAATTTAACTTAGTAAATTAGTTTATTTTGAAGCCTATTTATATTTTTTTTAAAATGAACTAAGAAATAAAAAAACATGCGTATTCCCTATTTTAAGCAATAAGTAGGTTGATTCAAGTGGAAGGATTTCCTTGGAAGCCGGGCCAGGTCGCTAGTATTAAATAAACTGATGTACATCTTAAACCTGATCTGAAAAAAAATATTACAATATTTGATCTCAAATTTATCAAAATTAAACTTTATTGTAAGTTTTTATAATCGTTAAATTATGATATTTTTATTGTATGCTAGCTGAGCCCCGCATATTTTGTTGCGACCGCGGGCAAGGCCGTGGGGCGAAGCTAGTCAAAAAGTAGCCTAAGTTATTCCTTATCGGTCCATTCGTTCCAGAGATTATCCAGAACAAATAGACAGACAGAAAAAAATAAAAATAATTTTCCTTGGTGTATCTACCGTGTATACATACATATGCATTTAGTAGAAAGTGGTTATTTTAATATTACAAACAGACACTTCAGTTATATTTATTTTATAGAAGATGATAGATAAAAAATAATATTTTTTTTTTAAATATTTTAAGATATAAAATCTAAAACCATTTGTAACTGTATTTTTTCTAACCAGCTCAACTGTACCTGCGAGTTTTAAATGAAAAAGTTCTCGTTCTTGTAATATTTTTCATTAACACGGCTCCTATTCATCTTAGTGTAATGTTATATAGCCTAAGCCTTCCTTGATAAATAGGTTATCTAATACTAAAAGAATTACCAAAATTGGTACAGGCGTTCACGTGCGATGCTTTCACTAAGAGCAATAGGAATACATTTTCATTTAAAGATTCAATTTGATACACAATAATAATTATTATTTCAAGAAAAAATATTTTATAAAAGAAAGAACAAATAAGGAATTCTGTAAACAATATTTTGTTTTAGTATAACGATAAGTTCGTATTATACTTATATAATTTATTATTAATATTATAAGTTATTTGTTATTTGTTTTACATTAACCATAATGCAAAAAGACTATTGTACAGACAGATTATTAGAAAAAAATGTGATTAATTTAATTTGGCGCGAAAATTGATCCATTGTTCTGATGGACAATTTAACTCATAAAACAACACTGGTAGGAGCAGCCATACGCAAACGTTCCTCTCTGTCAAAGTATAGGCTCAAATGAACCTATGTGTAAGTGAAATTGCGAATGTTTTGTTTTAATAGGCATAATGACAGTAACTAAGAACCACTAAAATTATTTATCTGATGAAATAGGGTTCACAGAATATTAAAAAAAAAACAAGTTTCGAGCGAGATTAATAGTTCATTAAAAAAATAAAACTACGAAATCCGCCATGTTAAGTTGAACACCAATCAGAGCGAGTTACGTCACTTATATATAAAGCTCACTTTGTTCGAATATAATCGACGGTCACTTTACTGTTTTTAAGTGCAATAATTGACACTGGTTGACAAATAGTGACGTCGCGTCTTAAACAAACAGGCGCCATGACACCAACGAGAATTTTCTTGTGAATTATAAACTTAAAATTTAAATCGCAATTTTTTCCTACTCCAACATAATTTTTTGTAGAAATATGATTGTTTTGACAATAGGAAATACTTCAGAACATCAAAAAACTTTTTCAAAATTAGTCATCATGCCTATTGATGTGTGCGAGTTCGTTGTGAAAGGCGATTGTTTCTGCATGTGAAATGTATGTATTATAATATTGTTATAATTTATTATCTAAAATGTGTATGTGTGATGATTCTCCTCTGCAAAAAATTATGACTGTATGACTGTGTTATTACAAAACTAACGACGAAAACGACGCAATGGTTACACCCTCCGATCTACCGGCCTGTGTTGCTTTGCTTCAACTGTTAAAGTAGTGATTCAATATAGTTAGGAGTAAGTAGAACTTATAAAATAGATATTAATAAATGCATAATACATATAAAATCACAATTGTAATGTATTTAGGTAATTATTTATTAAGTTTTGTATAATTATACAGTAATTATAGAATGGTGTTTTATTTTATTAATTAGCTAAGCCCCGCGGCTAGGACGGTGTTATAACAGAACTGTTAAAGGCTGGTGGTAAACCCGTACTGAGGGAGCTCCAAAAAAGATTATTACTATTGTTCTATTCAGGACAGGAGGCACATATTCAGAGACGTCTCAGTGCTCAATAGGTTTAACACCGGTAGCGATCACCGACTAGTCCGAGGTTCTCTGAATATCAACTTCAAGGCTGAACGTGTCCGCATGATGAAGTCCAGGCTCCGACCAACTCTGCTCCAAGTCGAGATGGGATCTGAAAAATTCCAGTCAAATCTGGAAAACCGATTTGTTGCCATGGAAACCACAAGAGACGTAAACCAGAACCTTGAAAATGTGGTTCGAATCCTCAGGAGTGAAGGTACGAGATTTTGTCAAATGCAGCGTACAGACACGAAGTCGAAGCTTTCAGAAGAGACACTAGGGTTAATGAAGGAAAGACGTGAGAACCCGCCAGTCACTTCATCGGCAAAACGGACTCTAAACCGAGAGATTAGTAAGCGTGTACGACACGACCTCCGATGCTCCAACACTCTTTTGATTGAAAGAGCAATCGAGCAGAATCGGGGGTCAAAAGTGTTTGTGAAATCTCTTGGAAGAAGCCATTTGACGAAGCTGACCACAGTAAGCGGAGAAGTCGTTGCTTCCAAGCTGGCTGTCCTTTCGGAAGTAGAAAGCTTCTATGGCGATTTGTACGCTTCGCATGCATCTCGACCTGATCCCGAAAATGAGGACCCTCGGGCCAAATTAACACGCCACTTCACCGAAGATCTGCCAGAAGTCAGCATTGACGAAATCGAGATGGCTCTTAGACAGCTGAAAAATGGAAAAGCCCCTGGAGAGGATGGCGTTACTACAGAGCTGTTAAAGGCTGGAGGTAAACCCGTATTAAAGGCGCTCCAAAAGCTTTTCAACGCTGTCCTGTTCGAAGGGAGGACTCCAGAGGCGTGGAGTAGGAGTGTGGTCGTCCTGTTCTTCAAAAAGGGAAATAAAACCATGTTGAGGAACTATCGGCCCATTTCCCTCTTGAGCCACGTCTATAAGCTGTTTTCAAGAGTCATCACGAACCGTCTTGCGCGAAGACTCGACGAATACCAGCCACCGGAGCAGGCTGGGTTTCGGAGCGGATATGGCACCATAGACCACATCCACACAGTGCGGCAGATAATACAGAAGACCGAAGAGTATAATCAGCCCCTGTGTCTAGCATTTGTGGACTATGAAAAGGCCTTTGACTCGATTGAGATCTGGTCTGTTCTGGAGTCCCTGCAGCGTTGCCAAGTAGATTGGCGGTACGTCCGAGTGTTGAGATGTCTCTACAAAGCCGCTACTATGTCCGTCCAAGTACAGGATCAGCATACAAGACCCATACCATTGCATCGAGGAGTGAGGCAAGGGGACGTTATATCCCCGAAATTATTCACTAATGCAATGGAGGACCTGTTTAAGACGCTGCACTGGAAGAGGCGCGGTATCAACATCAATGGCGAATACATCTCTCACTTGCGATTTGCAGATGACATCGTCATCATGGCAGAGACGTTGCAGGACCTACAACAGATGCTGAACGACCTGGCTGACTCGTCTGTGCGCATCGGCCTACGGATGAACTTCGACAAGACCAAGGTCATGTTCAATGAACATGTACTACCGGAACCGGTTGCGGTACACGGTGCCGTTCTCGAAGTTGTTCAAAAATATGTATACCTCGGGCAGGCTTTGCAGTTAGGTAGAAACAGCTTTGAGGACGAGGTGAACAGAAGAATCCAGCTGGGTTGGGCAGCGTTTGGGAAACTTCGTCGGGTCTTCTCATCATCGATCCCACAGTGCCTAAAGACGAAAGTCTTCAATGCGTGCGTCCTACCCGTAATGACTTACGGAGCCGAAACGTGGACACTTACGGTTCGACTGGTCCATAAGTTTAAAGTCGCTCAGCGTGCAATGGAGAGGTATATGCTCGGCGTTTCTCTAAGGGATCGCATTAGAAACGAGGTGATCCGACAAAGAACCAGGGTCATCGACGTAGCCCACAGGATTAGCAAGCTGAAGTGGCAGTGGGCTGGCCACATTTGCCGAAGAACCGATAACCGTTGGGGTAAACGAGTTCTTGAGTGGAGACCGCGTCTCGGCAAACGTAGTGTAGGACGTCCACAGGCCAGGTGGAGCGATGATTTGCGCAAGACGGCTGGCAGGAGCTGGATGCGAGAAGCCATAGATCGAACTAAGTGGCGTGAAATTGGAGAGGCCTATGTCCAGCAGTGGACTGCGATAGGCTGATGATGATGATGGATGATGATGATGTTCTATTCGAAGGGAGAACTCCAGGGGCGTGGAGTAAAAGTGCGGTCATCTTGTTTTTCAAAAAGGTGACAAGACCAGGTTGAAGAACTATCGACCCATTTTCCTTCTAAATCACATCGTGGAAACCCCCTCGGGCCTTCATCCCGGTGGGGTTTGCGGCGGGGCGGTGTGTCGGAATCGAACCGACTAAAACCACACGGTGTGCCACTCTGCGCCTGAGACGGCAGGGATCCGGGAACCGCTTTCTTACTCCATGTGAACCCTACCCAGGATGCTCAGTGGCCTGTCCTAAGCTAGAAAGAGCACGCTGATGTTTAGTCAAGTGATCAACTAAGCGCGTGATTTTTCGATCTCTTTACTGATTGATGAAATAATGAACGAGATTATGTTTAAATTGAAAATATATAAATATATCTCACGACCCTCGTTGGTGGTGTTTACTGTACCGGAGGCCGAAGAAGCAGCTGAGCACTGCGCGCTGATACTGACGATCGGTCCATCTGTTTGAAAGCTAAGACTCCACAGATAGACACGCATCTGACCTCAATGTCAAACTTATAACACCCCTTTTTTGCGTCGGGGATTAAAACAACATGATATATGGATGTCTCTTTATTCATATAGCAAGGTAAGAATAAAAGTCTTCACTAAAATTAATATTATTCCCATTTAATACTGTCATAATAATAATTAATTAAAACAATTAAATATTCAATTATAACTATTGTCTAAATCATAGCCTCCGTGGTGGGATTTCATGTGATTTTTTAAACTCCCGTTTTGGGTAAATGTCGAATTGCACACATCACATTTGTACCGTCTCTCGTTGCTGTGAGACCGGATGTGTTCTTGCAGCGACTGTAACCTCGGATAACTCTTGTCACAGAACTCACACCGGAAGTTCCTCTCGCCAGTGTGGGTTGCCATGTGTTCCTTCAAACGTGACGGCAAATAAAACCTCTGGTCACACAAATCGCATTGATGCCTATACACCTTTAAATGGTTTCTTCTGTTGTGTTCCATTAAAGTTTTCCGCCTATTGTATACTTTGTCGCACAATTTACAAGCAAATGTCCTTTTATCTCCGTGAACCTCTATTAGATGGCGGTTTCTCAAAGCGTAAGACAAGAAACTAGCCTCGCATTTATAGCAATTGACTGTCGGCTTCTTCTCATGAACTGTAGCGACATGCAAATACCTACTATATTTAGATTTTAAGTTTTTACCGCAAATCTCGCATGGGAAACTCTCCTCGACTTTAGTGTGAGATTTAATGTGAGTTCTGAGTGAGTTTCTTTCAAGAAAACAAGCTCCACATACATCGCATATATAAGTACCGAAGTGATCTATCATGTGTTTCTTCAGAACATCGAAATACGGGAACGCGGCATTACACTCTGTACAGATTAAATTGTCCATAGACAATTTGAATTTTAAAAACTCGTTCGAAACTGGATATACGACTTTTGAGTGCACGCTAGAGATGTGATTTTTGAACGTGTCAAGGTCATCGATTTTGTCGTTGCACAATCGACAATCAATTCTAGTGATGTCGATTTTAGGGATTTTACGATTTTCCATTGTACTTTGGAAGAGCTCTACTGGGTCGTGGGTTAACGTGTGTTCTCTTAGTTCGTTGGGGTTAGTGAACTGGTCTCTGCAGTAGAAGCAGTAATATATACTGATGCGGTTCTGAAAGGGGCAGACGTAGGAGTTATGGACGATTGTGACAGCGTTATTGTACAGCATATAGTCGTGGTCTAATTCTTGTTGCTTCTTCTTTATCTTCTGCGTTTCTTTCTTGACTGCTGTTTTTACTGTAAAAAGAGAAACAGTATTAAGTTTTGAGGTTAGATAAAAGGAGTTAAGGTTACGACCAGACGGATCAGCCGATGGTAAAAGCTTGTCGTGACCCGTGAACACCTCACAAGTGAGTCACAAATAAATTGATACCTTTTAATCAGATCTATTCTATTCTTTTTTATGGAATCGCGGGCAAACGAGTTGTCGTACCGCCTGATGGTAAGCGATTATCGCCGCCCATGCAACACCAGAAACGTCACAAGTGCGTTGCCGGCTTATACGGGAAGGGTTTCTTTCTTCTAAGTTTGAGCCGGAACAGAAATATTGCAAGTTGCTCTGTGGCTCTGTGTGACTCTTGAATTTCAGATGTTCATGGACCAGTATCAGCTGGCTTTTATAGTGAACTCTCCTTTAAAAGGAGGTTTTAGCTTATTGTACCATGCTGACCAGACGGGGTCGGTATAGTGTTTGTATCAGGTTTGCCTTCTTTTTTCAGCTCAGTTGTTCTGGTTTTGCTCCATTAGTCGGCTTTTACGATACTTAAGGGATGAATAGGGGCTGCTAACACTCTATGCTTTGCTCCAAAGTTTTTGCGAAAGGTATAACTCACATTTACATAATGCAATTTTTAATGCACCATTCAAGTGTCCAATACGAACATTGAACACCGACTAAACAATAAATTAAAAAGTTTAGATAAATTAAAGTATTTTGACATATGCCGCCAAATACGACGCGACATCGGGACGCCTTTGTCGGCTAAAAACAAAGGAACTCGATGAACACGTGTATGGTTGTTAGGTAATTAATAAAATGACTGGAATTTTCAGTGTCTAAGGCTAGACGCATACGTAGCGTTTCCTGGTTAGATTTCGTGTTTTGTATTAGAAATTTTATACCGGTGCGAAATGAATGTTAGTGTTAATTGTAGTTTTTTTTCGAAGATTTTGTATGTAAGAAGAGAATTCAGATTGCCAAATTGGGATTCCTAACCAGGGAATTTAACCATGAAACCGCGAGTGTGCGTTGTTCTTAAATTTTATCGACGTGAAGACATATGTATACTAATTTAATCATTTACGTACTAAGCAGAGCTGTAACTTGATATAAGACATACCAGGTTTGTCCAACATATGGTCCAGTTTAGCTCTCAACTTGTTCATCTTATGGAGGATCTCTCTCTTGACGTGCACCTTGTGTTTGCCGCGGGTCCGTTCACACACTGGCTCTGCATCCACATCATCCTTAACATCTTTTGAGTCTAAAAGTTCTGCAAAAAAAAATATGCTGTTTATTATGTACTAGTTTTGACCGCAGCTTCGCTCGCACCGAAATAGACGTTTTAATCCCCAATTTCATCCCCTCGGGGGTGGCGTTTCCGAAATTCCTTTCTCAGTGCTCACTTACGTTATAAAGACCCTACATCCAAAATTTCAGGATTCTAGGTTCAGAGGGTTGGGCTGTGCGTTGATCTATGGGTATCTTAGTCAGTCACCTCCCTCTTTAATATATATAAATGTTCTAGTGACCCGCCCCGGTTTCGCAAAGAATTATTTGTAATTCTCGGATTACTACGTCTACTATGTATAATATGCATGTGCCCCACATATAAACCTTCCACTTAAATCACACTATCTCTATATGAAAATCGCATTAAAATGTTATAAGTAAAATAGTAATAATTTTAAATATCTGAGGGGATAGTCAGTGGAAGCAATTTCATTAATAATAGGTAAAGAAGTGTGGAGAGGGGGGAAAATACGATTCTACAGACTCTTGAATTTAGTTGTACATAAGTGACGGTCGTCAATTACCATCAGGTTGAACAGTTCCCTCGTTTGACCCTATGCCATATAAAAAAAAATCCAGTCACGTTTTTTCAGAAGTGGGTATAATAAACCACATCAATAGCAATTAGCAGAACACTGGATGGTATTTTTTATTATATAGGAGGCAAAGGAGCAGCCGTATCGCCTGATGGTAAGCGATTACCGCCGCCCATGGACATCATCGCAACACCAGAGGCGTCACAAGTGCGTTGACGGCCTTTTAAGAAGGAGTACTCTCTTTTCTTGAAGATTTGAAGGTCCCATTGGTCCGGGAATACAGCAGACTGTGTTCCTGAGTAGTTTTCTGCCTGGCGCCTCCTGCGACACCCGTTAGATGAATAGGTGATGACAGTTCGCATACTGGCATACCCATATTCGAATCGGAATGACTGCCTCCGTTGCGCAATTGTATGGTATCGTCTGCGACTGCTATGCAAGTGTCAAGTTCGATTCCTGGTCGGACTAAGTGTCTGTATGATCTGTTTTGGAGTGGGTGTTTCCCATGTACAATAGGTATGTATTTACAAAAAAAAAAGTATAAAGTATTTTATCAGCCAATATAGCTTTTACGGTACAAGGAAACTACAGGAGTTTTAGTGACAGATGTTAAAAAAAATATCGTTCAAGCATATCTACAGCTTTTTACATTCTACTGCTGGACAAACGTCTCTCAGAAGAGAGTTTTTGGGATAGTATACCCTCTGGCAAGACGAGATGGTATAGGTACTCATAGCTGGATTCGGCCACAGCAGCCAATGTTAAAGGAGACCAGCCAATTAGAGGAGTATTATAGAGCACCAGCGTGTCTACAAACATAGGTGCACTTTCTGTTCCCTCATTTTCACAACCCGATTTGACAGCTCCGACAATCGAGGAGAGATCAGAGACAGGGCAGACAGTTTTACATTCTAGGGTAAATATTATACTATAAGATAAAGTACCTGTCATATTCTCATCGTGAATATCATCTCTGTCATCCATTACCCCGTCAGACTCATCACCAGCCATAGGTTCTGTCTTCACTTCCACTTCAACCTTACTGGAACCATCTGAAATTTGAAGAAAATCTATTCAGTATAACAATCCTTTTTTTTTCTGTTTTAGCAGCCAAAATGACTCTTCTCTGCTTGATGGAAAACGTCAGTAGAATCCAATCGTTGTGGTGCGAACGCGAAACGTGCAGTATCGTGACGTACAGAGACCTAGTGATATGTTTTTCACGGCTCGATTAAAAGACCCGAGGTCATAATTTATTTATAAAATTTAAATTGAAATTAAACAAACATTTTCTATAATTTTCATCATCATCATCACCAGCCTATAACAGTCCACAGGTCTCATAAGTAAGGCCAAACCTTAATAATTAGAACCTTAATAATTTTATTCAATCTATCTGAAGTATATTCGATATATATTGTCGGCTCTTAGACGCACGCGCCCACTCACCGCCATTGTCGTCAAAACCGCTGCACTAGAGATGACATTATGCTTCTTTCTCATTCTTTCAATTATACAATGAGTGCGTGAACGAATGAATGTGTTACGAAATGACTGAATAGACACATACACTACACTATCAGTGCTACTAAAATTAATAATCACATGATTAAAATCGTGTGATTTGTATTGTTGCTACAAATCAAACGGCTGAAGTAATTTCGATAAAATTTAGTAATGGCTATTTTAGCTAATTTCTAGGCTACTTTGCCTGGATGAATTTTATTAATGGAATCAGCAACAAGTTGAATACTTCATAAACTTATCTATCTATTTATAGAGCACTACTTTTGCTTGTGGCATGTACCAAGTTTTACCTGTGTATGTACCAAGAATGAAAGTATCTATATGTCAAATGTAATTGAAATCACTGCAGCGGTTTAGTCATGGAAGTGTAACAAACTTTTCGAAATTATAATATTAGTAATGATTTGCTGATGTAAAATAAAGTAGCTAGTAAAATAAACGATTAGACCTAATAAATATTAGTACAGGGCGAATGAAAGTAGGTTTCAGCACAAACCGTTACCATACAGAAATTGCAACAGCAATAGTTTTTCATAGTTTTCTCACCATCTTTAGGTTGCATCTTGGTGCTGAGGAATGCATCTTCACATTGTAACACCTGTTGCCTGAACGCATACGCATCACGCAGTCGCACCACACAAGTTGCACACACACAACAATCCTTGCTGTCTCCGTCCAGGTGGGATAACTGCAATAGAAGTAATATAATTATTTCTAAGCTTGTTCCTGTGGTTTAACCTTCATAGATATCAGTTAAGACATTGGAATTATAGAAACACTATATGTTAAGAGAATTTTAGTACAATACAAAAGAGTAAATCACCTCAAAATCGGTTCATCTATACTATAACAACACGTGACAAATCTTGCCTTGATCATGTCATTTTAAAAAGCAAACATAGAAGCACAGTTTTGGTACTGGAAGTAAGTGTAACTGACCATCATGCAGTCTTACTGTCCATGACTAGGGATACATATAATAATGTTTCCCCAAAAACTTTGACAGAGATTGATCCTATCGTACTTGAACAATGCATTACCTCCATCGATTATACGTCAATATATCAAACAAATAATGCAAACGATGCTTGTACACTTTTCATAAATTATTTGACATCAGCTATGGACAACAGCACTAGTATTCGTATAGTCCCATCCCGCTTAAGAATACGTAAACCATGGATTACTCCTGGACTATTGAGATGTATGAGGAACAGAGACCTAATGTACAAAAAAATGAAAAAAAACCCTAATAATGAGACATTAAAGATCACATTTAGGAGATATAGGAATTTCTGCAATAATCTGCTTAAAAACATTAAAAGACAATATGAAAAGGACATGTTAACAAAAGCAAACGGTAACCCAAAGCGTCTTTGGAGTGCAATTAAATCAATTACTCAAACCTCCAAAAAAACTCAAACCGCGAATGAATTATTATGTCTGGAGAGTAATCCTGTGAGGTCTATAAATACGATTAATAATTATTTTGTAAACGTAGGCAAAAATCTAGCTGAGAGTCTAGTAATGTCAAATGATGCGTTTGTGGGGCGGGAATACATAAAATCCACTAAAAGCTCATTCGTCTTTCTTGAAACTGATGAAGCGGAAGTCGAAAGCATAATAACGAATCTACGCTCTAACTGTGCAGTTGGTATTGATGGCATTTCAACGAATGTTTTGAAACAGTTCAAAGCTACTCTAGTTCGGCCTCTCACATACATTATGAACCTTTGTATTAGTACTGGGGTATTCCCAGATCACCTTTGTTGGGGACATACATATCATATTGTACACTCAGTCTCACATTTTATGTACTCTCTTTTAACTGTAATATTATAGTGTGCCAATAAAGAGTTTTCTACCTATCTAAAAGGTTGGCAACACACTTTTGACGTCTCTGGTATTACTGGTGTCCATGGCAGGCGGTAATCGCTTACCATCAAGTGATATGTTTGCTTGTTTACCACATTTTGAGTACGGTTGGCCTAGTGGTTTCAGTGGTTCACACACCACTTCCTACTGCACCAAGTGTTGTGGGTTCAGATCCTACATGGGCCAACACTTTGTGTGATCCATAAATTGTTGTTCTAAGTCTGGATGTACTTTGTGTCCGTTTCATGTATGTTTGTAAAGATCCCCGTGACACAGGAATGCATATTCATAATGCGGGAGGTCTTTTGAAAAAAAAATATATATATATATAATTTAAAAAGAAATACTAATGAGCAAAACTTAGAATTGGGTTTTATTTTATGATAAAATATTAGCTCAATTGGTGGAGAACTTTAGAAGTTTTTAAGTTGTATAGTAACCATGGGTACAGGCCCTTATCCGTCTTTATAAATTACCTTTTCATAATAATAAATTCTAATAAAACTTTTTCTATTCTATATATATCTATATTCTATCTGCGAACTCAAATAATAAGAATACGGACTTCTTAACTACGGGAATAATTAAAAAAAATCGTTCAGGCTTAAATGTAATATCGTATGCATGTTAATATGGAATCACTGCGAGAATAATTATTTGAAAAAAAATATATTTGTTTATCTATTAACGTACTTACAAGAAGACCAAAACAATCCATAAACATATCGGAATATATTTCCTTCTTCCCCATCCATTCGTACTCCGTCGTTAAAAGACGACATTTCTTAATGGACCTGCAACAGCGGCACAGCGCAGGATCTATAATAGGACCTTTGCTTTTCCCAGGAGCTGCCGCAGTCGCCATTTAATATACAATCAGTTAGCTTTACATTGAAAATACTATTTTGTAGTTACCCAATCAAACAAATCGAAACATTTCAGCTTTGTAGGTTGATGACGTTTACGTTCCATTGCACTAGTACATTCTTTGCATCAATTTCGTAGCTTACGCTAGGCGTTGTTTTGTCACCTTTCAGGTATAAAGGAATATTGAGACAAAAAATAGTAGGCATGGCACAGGTCAATCCGAATAACTTAAATACTTATGTTTAGTTATTACATCATACTCATCACCATACATATTCTGGAGACATCTTTAAAGTTACTTATGTTCGGTACACGATATTATATTACTTATTATTTCTATCACAAGAATTATATGCAGATGAGTGTTCCCAGTAAAAGAATCCCATAAGTGTTTTAAATAACGAGACATCTTAAAGAATTTTGCATCTTAATACCTACGTATTATTGTATTGTTTATATATTATTATAATAGAATTAAAGCATCTTAATTTCCAAAACAAAATTTATTCGAAAACTAAACGTAAAAAAAGAATTGACAGTAATTATGACATTTCGTTTCATGGTTTTCATTTCGGTATTTATATAGTTGAGCGAATGGTTGTGTATTGTTTTTTTTGTCAACAATTAATGATGAATTAAAAAAAATGAATATTAGCAAAAAGGGTCCAATAGTGGACTCTGGGAAGTGCAGATGTTGCGGTATGATTAAGAGGTGCCGCTTGATAAATTTCGAGTACGAATCGTTTGGCAACAGAGAAGTGTATTCAGAGATGTTTGTCGACTGTTTTGGTCTTGTGGTAGGTTTATTTAGCTTAGTATTAACACTAGCTTCTATATGCTGCTCGTGTCGCGTAAAGGTCGATTCTCTCAGTAATTCTTTAAACTGATATACTTAACTTTTTTAAATACGAACCGATTGATAAGAAGCAAACATTAAATTTTAAGTGGAGTTCGAAATCGGTTTAGCAGTTTCTGAGATTAGCAGAACCAAACATTAAATGTTAAGTAGAGTTCGAAATTGGTTTAGCCGTTTCTGAGATTTGTAGAAGCAAACATTAAATGTTAAGTGGAGTTTGAAATTGGTTTAGCCGTTTCTGAGATTCGTGCAAACATATAGACAAAAAGACAAAGATTGTAAAATCATTGTTTTGGGTTTCATTGCATTCATAAGCCCCTCTATAGTACTTTTCTTATATATCTTCCATGTATAGACAGCAACCAGTTAAGATTTTATTAAATGTATTGATTTTACGCCTCTTGTATTACATTTTTAACCAGAGGTAACATTACAAATAGCATCTAAATGTTTTACGAATTATAAATTAGTGAACATATTAATAGATACACATATATGATACACATTAAACTATTTGCCATGACTGATTGATTCATCAATGTTGAACCTAAACAATTGGGGCTGCCAATGAAGTATTGGCACCAGATTACTTTTTGTTGTAAACACCCACTAAGAAAGGATATTTAGAAATTTCACCTCAAAAGTGTAAAATAAGGTAGGGATGTTTGCATGGAGGTTCTTCATTTGCATAGTTAAAAATTATGAAATAAAATATATTTATTTATTTATATATCTTCATTGTATACATGCAAAATTACAAAGTTAAAACAGAAGATGAGTCACAAATATGCAAATGATACAATAGGCAGTCTTATCGCTCACGGCGATCTCTTCCAGACAACCACAATATAACATAATGTACTATGAAAAACTAAAGTTGCCTGGAAGTGATTGCTTTAGGCAATAAGGCCGCCCTTTGTACACTCCGTCCCACATTTTACGTACTCTCTTCTAACTGTAATATTATAGTGTGCAAATAAAGAGTTTTCTATCTTTCTATCTATCCATCTATGAATTCTAAAGTTTAATTAAAGTTATGTAAATAGTTTTTTATTTCTAGAAAACCCTTTAAACGAGGGTCTGTATATGAAGATTCATGTCTGACATACTAACTACCCATTTTTTTACACAGTTATCTCATCTCGATGCAGATGAAGCTGAAAGGGTGATCTGTGCAACATGCGTAATGAGGTTGAGAGATGCTGTGGCATTCAGACACCAGGTACTGCAGTGTGAAGAGCAGCTCCTCAGTGCTAATGTATTTATACATGATGGTAAGGATATATTCTTGTATGTTTTAGAGATAAGTCTATATATTAATATGTGAAGCAAAAGGTTATATGTAAAGCAACAATAGAAACAGACTACAGCGCCATCTACCGAAGATATGTGGAACTACGGAGTAACGAAGGAAACTAAGAAATTACCAATCCTAAATCGCACAATAGAAGTTCTCACGCCGATAAACATTTATACAACTTCCCAACATCAACCGTTGGGCAGATAATCAACAAAGTAAGGTTGAGCTACTGTCAAATGCTATTATTGAATATGTGGGTGTATCATAATGTATCTTAGTTGTATTGTAAACCTGTTCGTATCTTTAAGAATAAATAAACAAATAAATAAAGTATATATGTATGAGAATAAGTAAAAACAATAATATTTTATGAGGGATGTTTTTATGAGTGTAGTCCTACGATAGACCCTTGTGGCACTCCATATTACATTTCTTGAATAACACAATTTGCTATCTATATTGTCTCATATAAATATATAACAAGAAACTAAAGTTGTATTTGACCATCCACAAACACTCTTCAATGAGATTTCAGCACAATTTCCTCCTATAGCCCTCTTAGTGAATTCACTTAAAAGCCTTACAAGAATTTTTTTTCTGGTCTCTTCTAGTCTTTTCTTGTTACAGAAGTGGAGGAAAAGGTAAAAGTGGAAGTTAAGCAGGAGGCAGTACCAGTTGGACTTGCGATCGGACCTGATAATGAAACTGATGGACTGATGAATGACGGATATGATGATCATCACATCGAGGAGATGGAGCCATCACCTGAGAATATTCGGAAAGGTAAATGTACTGTGATTTTTTTCTAGGTACAAACCCTAAATATAATACATACTTCTGTACTAATTTTATTACATCAGAAGTAACTCTATTATGCTGTCACGGCTATAACGCTGAACTGATGTGAATGAAATTCTTTATAGTGATAGATTTGATCTTGGAGAAGGACATAGACTGCATTTTTGGCGCATTAACCGACTGACACGCGGCCAGAGGCACGGGAAAATAACAGCAATATATAATAACCGCTTCTATTATTATCATGAACCAGCTATAATACCCCACTGCTGGGCCTGGGACTGGCACTGGCACTGGTGCTCTCAGGAGAGGGGTAGATTCTTTAATTTTATACCGTGGGAGAGCCACGCTTCGGCATGAATGGGCCGGCTCGACCGGAGTGATACCACGGCCTCACAGAAAACCGGTGTGAAACAGCGCTTACGCTGTGTTTCATCGAGTGCGTGAGGATACCGGAGGCCCATACCCCAATCCAACGCCCCCTATCCCCCTCACCATCCCCTTTCCCTCCAGGCCGCCATAGTGTGGGTCACCATGCTGCATTGTTCTTTTTCGCATTGAGGATGGTGACCACCACTCTTGGATTCTGCTCATGCTTTCCATCAGGCAAGGCAGAGTCATTTTGGCAGCTTAAATAAAAAAAAAATAAAAAAAAAATAACACAAGTAATAAATTTTATTGCTTATTCCAGAATCGTCAGCTATTAAAGAAGAAGAACAAGTAGTGGAGAGAGTAATAAAAGCGAAAAAAACTCGCCGTTTGCGCCAGTCAATTGCAGATATCAGCACAATCAAAGTAAACACATCCATGCAAGCAGATATGCTTAACAAACTACAAAGAATGAAAGAAAAACTAAATAAGAAGAATTGCAAAGGTATGTCATGAAGTTTTTAATTTTTCACTTTTAAAAGGGGATAATACTGTACTGCATAGAGAAGGAAAACTGGAAGCAAATCCATACCAACCCATCAAGCGAAGGTAGTATTGGGTGCTAAAATCTCCTTTCTAAACAGAGATCTATGTATAGAAAGTGTTCATTCTTGTTCCTCCTCCTTGCTGTTGCTGTTGTCCTGTTTGTTTGCTTGCTTAGTAAACTCGTGGGATGAATAAGGATGATGCCACTACATTCCTAAACCATCACTACACATGTACCCATCTACAGCAATTGATAATTCTCTTCTATTTCAGAGTTAAAAACCGCTCCAAAAACAGCTCAACCAGAAATCTATAAGCCGAAGAACCCACGGCCCGTAATTCTGGACAAAGACTTCAATACATTACGAAATACCCTTACTATTATCGAAAACTCTTACGTTACACCCTTCATAGCCATGTTTAGTGATTACCACTGCGTCTATTGTCGAGAAATGTTCATCAAACCAGAGCAACTTCGAGAACACACCTTAGAACATGACCCGAGAACTTACCAAGAATTCATGAACCCCAAAAAAATGTCTTTAGTCGATATAGAAAGAATTGATTGTCGATTATGCCAAGCTCAAATCGATAATATCGATTCGTTCAAAGAGCACATTACTACGGTACACAACAAAACTATATACAAAGATGTCGATTGTGAATTTATGAAATTCAAATTGAAAGTGGGGAAATTGAATTGCGTTGAATGTGAAAAACCTTTTAATTTTTTCCAAGCGCTAAAGAAACATATGGCAGAGCACTTCGGGACATACATCTGTGATGAATGCGGGGCGCATTATTTCGAGGAGAGACATTTGGTGTTTCATAAAAAAACTCACGTTTCCAACCGCAATATTGAAATGTTTCCTTGCTCAGAATGCGATAAAACATTTCGATCAAAGAATTCTAGAAATTTCCATATAGCGAGGATACACAGGAATGAAGCTGCTTACCCGTGCAATAAGTGTGATGAGGTTTTTATATCGTATCATATGAGGTACAGGCACAAAATGAACGTCCACGGCGAGAAACGTGAATTCCCCTGCGAAAATTGCGATAAAGTTTACGATTCTCGCAAAACTCTTAGGGACCATCACCAGAGGACTCATTTACAGCTTTTGAGACACGAGTGTTCCCTCTGCGATAAGAAATTCTACCTACCCTCAGCTCTAAGGGATCACATGACTTCACACACGGGAGAAAGGCTGTACAGATGCGATTATTGTGGGAAAAACTACCCTAGGAAGAAGGCTTTAAAGGTGCATTTACAATCTCACAACACGGAAAAGAAATATAAGTGCACATTGTGTCCGTCTTCGTACACTCAAGCGAATAATTTTAAGAATCATATGAGAAGTAAACATCCAATGCAACCCGAATATAATCAAGGATATACTTAAAAAAACAACATATATAATGCCATTAGTGACAACACTACCGAAAACTAAATTAAAGAAGTGTGTATCTCAGCTTTGACGAACGATTGGAGTTTACGTCACGTGGTACACGAGCGCGCCAAATGGCCGTCCATTTGGCGCGCTTTTCTACGTTGCGCATTTATACTACGCTTACGACATTTTGGGTTCTAGCAAATTTTTTTAAATGGATAATTAGACGATATAACTAATTAAAAAGTGATGTAGCGTAAAGCCTTACTGTAAGTCAACACTCGATTTTACTCTCCATAAAATTTTGATACCGCGGGCAAAATATTTTTTTTTTTTAAAAGACAACTCCCGCTTTAGGAATATACATTCCTGTGTCACGGGGATCTTTACAAACACACATGAAACGGACACAAAGTACACCCAGACTTAGAACAACAATTTATGGATCACACAAGGCATTGTCCCATATAGGGTTTGAACCCACAACACTTGGCGCTGTAGGAAGCGGTGTGGCGACCACTGAAACCACTAGCCCAACCGTGACCAATATGAAAATCTTTTTACTTATTTATTACTTTATGCACAAATATGTGCAGCGGCGGACTTAATGCCTATAGCATTGTCTACCAGTCGTCCGATTGAGCGATGCTGTTATTAAGAAGACCATCTAATTTGTTGAGAACATGACATAGGGCCCTGAAAATCTTATTTTAATGAGTAAGCTTCATAAATACCAATTCGCGAGATTATTTACGAGGCGTTCATGGCTCAGTTGCACTCGGTGATTAGAAACAATCACCGAGGGTAAACAATGACAGTGCGTTCAGTGGACGGGCGACAACTGGTGGCATTTAACCTTCGTGATTCGGAGGTGACGCTAAGCAGTCGATCCCGGTTGTTATCATAAGATAACGATCCTAAAGCTTAGTTGGAGCTCCAACGGCAAGATTACGTAGCCTCAACATTGTCTTGCCAGTCCCCTACTCGCACTCGGCCAGCGTGGGGACGTATAACAGTAACCCTCTCCTGAGAGGAGACCGATCCTAGCAGTGTGTTATTATTGGTCGTTGATGACTAGTTTTTTTTTTTTTTTTTTTATATTTAAGCTGCCAAATGACTCTGCCCTGCCTGATGGAAAGCATGAGCAGAATCCAAGAGTGGTGGTCACCATCCTCAATGCGAAAAAGAACAATGCAGCATGGTGACCCACACTATGGCGGCCTGGGGGGAAGGGGGATAGGGGGCGTTGGATTGGGGTATGGGCCTCCGGTATCCTCACTCACTCGATGAAACACAGCGTAAGTACTGTTTCACACCGGTTTTCTGTGAGGCCGTGGTATCACTCCGGTCGAGCCGGCCCATTCATGCCGAAGCGTGGCTCTCCCACGTTTAAAAAGTTATATTATTATACTCCTGTTTTTGACTATTGCATAATAAAATCATATATATCATTAGAATCGGTGTAGTGCAATACATACATTTAAATAGAACAGTGTGCAAATGACAAAAAAAACGACTACGTAAAATTGTTGGTATAATTTATGTACCCTGTGTCACCCGGGTCTTTATTATGTATCTATTGACACATCATTTATTAAAATCGGGATGGTTGAGTAGTTTAGATTGTGCGGTAGAACTTCCAAAGATGGCCAAAACTATATCTCTTCCTTTTAGCATCGCCAGAGTCGGATAAAACAATGCTTGCGCCTTTTAATTTGTCTGCAGTTAGCGCCATCTATTGAGAGACACTAATCTTTTAATAACGTTAGCCTCGTTAAGGAAGTACTGATTTTAAACCTACTATTTTTAGTAATAAACATTATATACTACAATTAAAATTCAACTTTAGGTGCAAATGCGGTTAGGTTGAAAACACAAAACATACATGCACTTAGTTTGCGCTCACTTGCTAGTGATACAGCAGGATAGTGTTGGATATACAAATAAGTTTTAGCTTATAATTTAATATATTTTTAAGGAAAATAAATGAATTAGATCTGATCTATCGATGTATATAATATATTATTATATTCTCATGTTGTATTAAATAGTATTTTTATTTATTACGAGCTGCGACAGACTTCGTTCTTTTAATTTACTCTATGGTTTGTATGGGAAAATGATTTTTCATAGATTTTTTTTACGTTTATTCTCAAAAACACCTTCCTTGTGCTTTTAAGCACAAGGAAGGTGCTTTTAAAACAAGTTTTTTTTTTAATTTGTGAATTAAAAAAAATAATTTTAAGGCCTTTCATTTGGCACCTGTTTTAGAAGGATTGTTCAGAAACATGCAAGTCGCCATTTTGTTACGGCGGCCATTTTGGATTAATAATAATGCCGATTATATATGATTGCATTGCCATCAGAAGTAAAGGGACATTTAAAATTTCAATTTAAATTAATCATTCTCGAGTTTAGCGCTTAGTAACATATTTAGCAATTCATTGTTATTTATATAGAGAGATTAACTAACTTTATTTGCTTCTCAAAAGGTTTATATTTAAGTATAAGCCTGCCAAAGTGATTCTACTCTGCCTGATGGAAAGCATAAGCAAAATCCTAAAGTGGTGGTCACGATATTCATTGCGAATGCAGACAATGCAGCATCGTGACCCTTCGTAACCCATCATGGCGGCCTATCGAGATGTTTCTGCATCTGGGGTCTGGGGGAATATTCTCCATATATGCATAAAATTTTCATTGATATTCGACTCCTACTGGTCTTAGCTTGGTGATACCTTTATACTGTATAGCTTTTCTCGAAAAATGGGCTATCGAACACTAAAATACTTTCGTACCAGTGTTTCCGGAGATTAGCGCTTTTAAACAAACAAACGCTTCAGGTTTATATTATTAGCTTTTGCCCGCAGCTTCATCCTCGTATACGTCGGTTAGTTAGATTTTAGTCTAATGTATAGCTATATATAGCTATATATCGGCGGTAATCGCTAACCATCAGGCGATATATATATATATAGACCTCCAGTATCCTTAGTCACTCAGTGAAACACAGCGCAGTCGCTGCTTCACACCGGTTTTCTGTGAGGCCGTGGTATCACTCCGGTCGAGTCGTGGCTCTCCCACGATGTATCTACTACGGATCTACTAATATTGAAACAATTCAATACACTTTAATTTTAAAACAATATACAATATTCTTATGGACTTTGTAGTTTTTGCTATGATTTATTTTAAGACAACTCCCGCACAAGGGATAAAATTCTGTGTCTGTGGGAGCTTTACAAACAAACATCAAACGGGCACAAAGAACACCCAGACTCGGAACAACAATTTGTGAAACAAAAAATTGTGTCCCATGTGAAGATCGAACGGTACTAAATGCGATAGGAGGAGACGAGAATGCCGTTTCTATCACTATTTGTAGGCTGGCTCGACCGGGGTGGTACTACCCTCGCACAGAAGATCAAAGTAAACGTGTTTCGTCGATATGCGCAACGCCAGAGCCCCAATGAAGCAGAAGCATCACAAGGCCGCCATGGTGTGGGTTACCATAAATAAATAAATAAATAAATATTTCGGACATCTAACACACAACGCCATCTAGTCCCAAACTAAGCAGAGCTTGTATTATGGGTACTAGATAACTGATATTAATACATAAATACTTTTTTTTTTGTAAATAAATACATATTATACATAGAAAACACCCAAACTCCGAAACAAATATTTGTAGATCATACAAACATTTGGTCCGACCCGGTTCGAACCCGAGACCTCATGGACAGCAGTCGCGTACGCTACCACTGCGCCACCGAGGCAGTCAAACCACCATGATGCAATCGAAATGCAAGAATACAGAATGGTAACAAATTCGCTCTTGGATTCTGCTTATGTTTTCATCCGGCAGAGCAAAGTAATTTTGGCAGGGCCATACATAAAAAAATGATGTGTTATAGGTATATCTAAATGCTTCATTTACATACCTACATAGATTAAATTTACATTTCTGGAACATAAAATTTTTAATTTAAATATATATTAGATATTCATAAATTTTACGACTATAATTTTCCGGCCAGTCGTGATGGATAATGAGGAAAACATACAAGTAAACAGTTCTTTAGAAATCGACAATAATACTGTTTAAGAAATGTATAATTATATGGTACTGTGGCTACTTCCACACACAGCGTCAACATAAATATATGACAACGCCATCCACCGAGGATACACTGAACTACGAAGTAACGTAGTGTACGAAGAAGCTACTAATCCTGCATCGTGCAATAGAAGTACTCGCGCCGATTAACATATATATATACAACTTCCCAACATCAACCGTTGGACAGTGGCCCGCCAGGCATGATCACCTCGCCTGTTCGGAAGATCCTCCCTTTGTGTTGGAGGAACATGTGGCCCGTTCCTCCACAGTATAAAATAAATAAATGAGCATACGGTTGAAAATATTATTTCACAATAAATAACCAGGCTTTATATAAATTACCTAGATTTCTAATTGGAGTATGCAATGCTATCCATACTTGCTAGATTACAAGAATTTTAAAATGGATGATTGCAAGGAGTTTGTTCTTTTTTTGATGAGATGGCAACCAGCTAATCGGCTGTTTCTGCCAATGTCAAAAGTTCTTCTTCTTTTGATGATATGGCAACCAGCCGGATCAGCTATTTCTGCCAATGTCTGGTATTAAAAGTCTTCAATTCTAAGTCCTCGAGCCTTCAAGTCTTCGTCGTGATGGAATTAATGATAAAAAATTGAATGACATGAAATGGGAAGCGTCTTTAAAAAAAAAAAGGAATTCCAAGTAGTGTCTTATCAAATTCAAAAGATTTTGTTTTTTTTTGTTTCCGATTACTAAATATGTTCTTAATTCGACTGTTCTTTTTTGTTTATTGACGTCATTGCTCCGTCATCTAACCGGATTTGAAAAACATCTTTACTAGTTCAAATAGAGGTATGGTTTCCGTTTGTATCCAGTAATATTTATAAAAACGATACCACAACTAGAGAATGTAAA
This sequence comes from Hyphantria cunea, assembly GCA_003709505.1. NCBI lineage: Eukaryota > Metazoa > Arthropoda > Insecta > Lepidoptera > Erebidae > Hyphantria > Hyphantria cunea. The sequence continues at coordinate 228,161 of PKRV01001585.1, read as the reverse complement.
AAGACGTCGAGTTAGCTGTGTGTCGCTAAACCTTTTACACTTTTCAACGTATTTCAATGCTGTTTTCAATAATAGATATAGGAAGGTTTGGAATGTGTTACACGTGCATATAGGAGAGGAAATCAGAGAATGTCAAAGACGCAAGTAAGTAATGAATAAAATTTGATGGATCGTTTTTTGTTTTTGCGAAAGACAGTCCACATTTCATGTCATCCACATTTTTTATATTTTTTATCATTAATTTCATCACGACGAAGGCTTGAAAACTCGAAGACTTGAAATACTTGACATTGGCAGAAATAGCTGATCCGGCTGATTGCCATATCATCAAAAGAAGAAGAATAAAATTTGATGATACTTTTCTGAAGTGATTATTTATGTCAGATAGGGTTGTTTATGGAGTCCCAAAATTATTTATTAATTGATAATATCGGTATCTATAGCGGGAAACAAGTTATTGTTTAGAAATTATTTGTTCCTCAGAAGCAAAGGTTGAGTTGTTATCAATAAACTTGTATTTTGAAGGTCGCCGTATGATATAGGTAATTTATTTAGCTGTTGGGCAGTGTTTAGCCAAGTTCTACGTTAGATTACTTGTTTAAAAAGTATATCCGGTTATTTCGTTGACTCTTTAAACTGATAAGTATAACTTCTATGAATGAATGAAATGATTGAAATAAAACAAATACTAAATGTTGAAGAAAGTTTACCAAAAGACACAAAAGAAAACGGCATCCTATTCAGTAGCGCCCCTTCTGAGATTGACGCGCGCAAATATAGAGACAAAACTTTTAAAAAAAGGCTATTATTTTCAGTTCTGTCAATTTAATAAAGACCATCTGTATTAGTTTTATGAAAAACTAATTAAGGGGTCACTAATTTGTCATAATACGTCTTTAATGTACAGAGTTAGAGATTCTATAATTTTATTATATGTTTCAATACATGAGAATATGGCTGCGCCGGCAAACCGGGTGGTGGGGGCTCGCCTACCAGCGCCTCATGCCGCCCTGAGTGTGGCCGCGGATGGACGGGGCGGGTTTTCCCCTCCATCGATAAACTTCGGCGAGCATTTCCGCTTCCAAATCCCACGGGGTTGTTCCGGCCAAGGTGCACGCTGCCTCCGTTGACATGATGCGAGGCCGAGGCCTCTAAGGCCGCCAGAGGCGCGCCTTATTCTAGGCGGTCAGAGTCGGTCAGACTCAGACCCCTGCGGAACTCTGCACGACATCGGTCGCCGTCGCAGGCGCCATCTCGATTCTCGTACTCGACGGTACGAAGCTGGGACACCTTGGATCTATTACCGTGGAAAATTGCAGCTCAAAATTACTAATCTGTTACTGATGGCTCCTTGAGCTATTTGAATTATGACAATAGGGCTACCCTACCCCTCTAGGTTAATACAAAGAGTGATGCTACTTTAAAATTATGCTATCCTAATATTAAAAAGAGGTAAAGTTTGTGAAGTTGGTTGGCTTAATCTCTGGATTTACTGACGCGATTTTGAAAACTCTTTTGCTAATAGAAATCCACATTATTTATATAATTACGCTTGCAATTGTCGGCAATTGATGGAATTTGTTGCAATACATTCTAGAATTAAAACCACTTGTAGTTATTCGACTATTTTATTTATGTTTTCACCTGACCGGCGGAAGGCGAACCCAGTCAGTGGAATAAGTACAAGTGACTTTAATTCTAGAATACATTATTTATGAGTGTCATAGGATAGTATTTGTTTCAACGTGTGGAAACTCCTACGGGCCGTCACTCCACCGTGGTTTGCGGCGGGGTGGTATGTCGGAATCGAACCGACTAAAACCACAAGTACCCGAGAAGGGAGGGTTCCAGGAGCTGATGTTATTAACACATCCGCACCCCTCCCAGCCTAAATAGCCTATAACATTATAAATGATTTCCTTAGTTAATTAACCTGAAAATTGATCACCGCGATAGGCGACATATACACGGTCGAGTAGCGGGCAAAAGTTGGTTATATATATGTAGTAGTAGGTTATATTCTTCATATATTTCTTATTTTGTTAAGGACTAACTAAGTGTAACTGTATACAACAAATACAGTTAAATAAACATCATCGAAATTGATTCACAAATACCTAAGATATTATATAAAATGCGCTAAAAAAAACTAAAATATATTCTGTAAAACTGTGAATTTCTTCTAAAAAGTTTGCACTAACAGTAAATAAATACGAACTTGGCTTTTCTTTTTCCTTTAACCGATTTTTTTATATTGAGAAACGTGCTCATAAGCAAAGCAAAAAAGGTTTTGCGATAATCTCAAATAATCAAAAATACATTAGTTTTTAAAACATCTTAAGAGAAACACGTAGTGTGTGATATCATAACGGATTGAAAATGATTTACAAAAACTATTATTTAATTATTCTTAATATGCTGATTTGGAATTTTTACACGTTGAAGTGCGATTTTGAGAAGGATGAAGGTAGGTTTAATTTAAGACAAAAAAGTTTCGAAAGTTTTCAGCGAATATTTATAGTGACAGTAGTAATCATATTATAGTCAACGTTGGATGTTTATTAAACTGAAACTTTTATTGCATCGTCTCAATTTTTTTGGTCTGTGTATCGTATGTCGCGTGACGCGTGACGGTCGGCCAGTGTCCAGTGGCCAGTCGGACGGTGTGCCAGTGCTCCACGCTAATTTGTTTGTTTTTGTCAGTGTTTAATGTAAATGTTGTTATTTATTTGCTTTATTCGATTTATTTTACCGTGGTTTCATAAAACCACACAATCCTCCACCTTGGTGTTAACAGCAGTAACTTAGGAAAACACCGAATTATGACATTCGGGAAGTCTCAGGAAAGGTAAACTGGCTTAGAAGTCGCAATGAAATTATTCAGACATTAATGGGAGTAGTTAATGCAATCATAACGGGCTCGTTGGTCTAGGGGTCACGACCCCACAGTGGGACGAAACAGTGGGTGGCCCGAAGTACGTCGGGGTTCCAGGGATTTCCTTCCGAGGTTACACCTGGTTCCCCAGTTTCTAGTATCTGAGATGGTGTGCAGTTTTTAGTCGGTTCAAGTCCGACATAACAATCAGTTTGTGGTATCCGTGGGGATTTCTGCACAAAAAAGGGGTTTATTACCCTGACTGCATCAGAGTGAACCTCTGTGTAAAAAATAAAATAATTTGATCTGCTGGGTTAATATTATCTTTAATTAGCTTACCAGCACAACTTCGTTTGTGTATTGAAAATTGGTTTTCTTAAACGTTTTCACAACATTTTCTTGTTGGCTGTAAGCAACGTAATGTTATGCAGCCTAGAGTTTTTCTCAAAAAATTGGCTATCTAACGAAAACAGAATTAACAAAATAGGTTCAGTCGATCACGCGTGGTGCCGTGACCGAGGGAAATAATAATTCATTTATATATAATATTAATATGTGTGTATTTAAAAATGTACAAGTATGTTTATCAGCTGTCTAGTTGCCATGGTACAGGCTCTGCCTACTTTGTAATCAGACTTGCCTTGACTGAGATAAGTGACGATTGTTTATACTTATCCATTTATGTTTATTAAGAGGATATATTAAACAGCCATCGAAGCAGCCACTTAACATCTTGATGTAAGTACACAACACACTCACATGCACACAGTACTCAGACATACTACACTAGGATGCATTAGGTACATTCATTCTTGACTTGCTACCTCAAATATATTTTGTAATTATTAATGCATGTTTTTTTCATATTTTGTTATAAAAAATCTATTACTACTACGAATCCTCCTAAAAATCGCCCTTGTTCGAAAGCTGCGATACAGGCTTCGCCTAGTGCAACTTTCATTGATATTTATAATGATGTAAAATTGGACTGTTAATAAATATTATTATTATTATTTTTCCAGGATCAAAATGTCAAGATTTACGCGGGAAAAATGGCACTTGTGTCAATGCGTGCCACTGTCTGTCTGTCATTGATGACATTAGAAGGAGGGACTACCCAGCCGTAAGTGTTTGAATTATTCCGCGCACAGTTTTTGTTTTATCTTTACAAAAACAACCACGGATTAGTAGTCCAAAAAGGTAGGCTAAGATACTCCTTATATCATCAGCTATCTGTCAATGATTCCTTACAAAATCGATCCAGCCATTCCAGATAATAGTTGAAACAAACAGACGGATAGACAGATATAAAAGTTATGAAATTGATTTTTAGTTGATGTTTCGTATATACTTTCTTAAGAATGTAACGAAAAGCTGTTAATTTGAAATGACAAACAGACATTTCAATTTTATTTGTTTGTATAGATGCTGTAAAATATTAATTACCTCGTTGGTCTAGCGGTTGACGTATGCGACTGTCGATCAAGAGGATTCTGGTTCGAATCCCAGAGTTGTTGATACTAAAGAGGTGGGTTATATTTGCTTAGTCCGCCACCGTACACTAATAAGTCCTAAAACAAGATCTTTGAAAATATATACAAAAAAATGGCGGTACTAAGTTCGGCGGGTCAGCGAATTTTAAACAAAAAACAGTTCTGCATAAATCAACTTTTGAAGAATATATTGTTGAATTGGAGCATCGACATCCAAATTCATCGATAGTCATATTTATATTCAACTTTAAACCTAAAACCGATTAATATAAGCCGTTTCCGTAAATTTTTTCCTCAATCTACATGTATGTGTATGTACTCGTATATTATGTTTCAGATATGTTCGTTTCAAGGACATACTCCTATCGTGTGCTGTACAGATTGCAAGAAAATCCGAAACATCAAGTAAGTAGATGCCTCGGTGGCGTAGTGGTAACGTATGCGACCGATCTGCTTGAGATCTCGGGTTCGATTCGGTTCGGACCAAATGTTTGTATGATCTGCAAATATTTGTTTCTGTTTGTGTGTCTTCAAAAAAGGGTCTAATACTCGTAGTACAGGCTCTGCTTAGTTTGGGACTAGACAGCGTTGTGAGTTAGATACGAAATATGCAAAAAAGCAAATCTGGCAATTATTTTTAACCCTCTATCTAATAAGAATATTAGTAACGGGTCCATAAATATTGAGCACTAATTTGAGTTCGAACCTAAAAGCATTTGATCGCAGAAATCTGACGCGTTGTCAATGACCCTACAGGTTTCCTCGATACATTTTTTAGTCTATATTATCTTGACATTAAACGAAACTTCGAAAAGTCAAAAAAATATTGAGACGATGTAATAAAAGTTTCATTTTAAAAGGATTGTGTGGTTTTATGTAACCACGGTAAAAGTAAACTTTTTTTCACATGCAAATAAATAAATCTAATAAAGCAAATAAATAACAACATTTACATTAAACACTGACAAAACAAACAAATTACTGCCTCCGTGGCGCAGTGGTAGCGAATGCGACTGCTATGCAAGAGGTCTCGGGTTCGATTCCTGAGTGGGACCAAATGCTTGTATGATCTGTAAATATTTGTTTCGGAGTTTGGGTGTTTTCTATGTATAATATGTATGTATTTACAAAAATAGTACAAGCTCTGCTTAGTTTGGGAATAGATGGCGTTTTGTGAAAAGAAAATAAATAAATAAATAGTAATTTGCATGGCGCACTGGCACACCGTCCGACTGGCCACTGGACACTGGCCGACCGTCACGCGTGACGCGTAAGCGACATGCGATACACAGACCAAAAAATTTGAGACGATGTAATAAAAGTTTCACTTTAAAAGAACATCGAAGTATTGTTTTAAGATTTTACGACTTTCACACATAGACTGGTCAAAGTACCCGTGAGTCCGTCTACCCGTGCCCACGAGTGGCGACACCGTTCGAAACGTCTAAAATTGAACGTATTGCACTACACAACACAGAACTAAATGATGACTGATTATTGCTGTTAACCGGTCATCTCCATCACATTAGATTTACTTCTGCCTGCCAAAGACTGCCTCGGTGGCGCAGTGGTAGTTTATGCGACTGCCGTGCTAACCTGAGGTCTCAAGTTTTATTCCCGGGTCGGACCAAACGTGTGTATGATCTGCAAATATTTGTTTCAGAATTTGTGTGTTTTATATGTATATAATATAGTAGTAGTATATAGTATAGTAAATAATTTAGATCCGTTGTTTAGTCATCAATCAACAACCCATAATGTCCCACTGCTGGGCTCGGGTCTCCTCTCAGGAGAGCGTTAAGGATATACGTCTCCACGCTGGCCAAGTGCGGGTTGGAGACTGGCAAGACTACGTTGTGGCTACGTAATCTTGCGTTGGATGTTTTTTAAGCCGCCCAAAGGCCTCCAACTAAGTTTCACGGCTGTTATCCTATGATAAAAATCGGGACCGACTGCTTAACGTGATCTCCGAATCACGTAGACGCTCATGGTAACATGCCACCAGCGGTTACCCATCTAGGTACTGACCGCGCCGTCATTACTTACCCTCGGTGGTTGTTTGTAATCACCGAGTGCAACTAGGCTATGAGCGCCTAACTCTCTCCTGAGAGGAGAACCGAACCCAGCAGTAGGACATTATTATGGGTTGTTGATGATGTATGATGTTGATGTATGTCTATTCCTCATAACATAAGTTCTGCTTAGCTTGGGACTAGATATCGTTGTGTGATCGATTTCCGAAATATTCATTTATTTATTTGGTTTTGGCCTTCTGTACTACGCTACGCTGTCAAGCCGGGTTGGTATAAGTTTGTGTTAAGCTTTTCTTCTCATTGCAATACTATTGTGCTGGGCAGTTTGCTTCCTGAGCCGACGCTCACGTCAGCATTATTGATGAAGGGGGTAGCAACCATCAATTTTTTCCCTTGTCACGTCATTATTTTTGTACAGACTAGCGGAGTAATGGATTAGAAGACGTACTATTGAAATTGTATGGAACCGATGCCGTACCTGTACTCAGTCGGTTAGGACAAGTGACGGCATAGCGCTGAATGTGGTTTTATGCCCCTGTATCTTTCTAAAAGGTCTCCTGGTGGTTCACATGACCCATCAACCTTCGGCACGGCCGAAGTTCTACCGTTCAAAAGCTAGGATACAATATTTTTTTTGTACATTATTGGATAACTAAAACATGATATTTGACTAATATTTTAGACGAATGAGAATTTCAATTAGCTATTAAATTTTCTGTTCAATGTTAAAAAAAATTGATAAAGTATACAATTTTATTTCAGGAATGTTATTATCGACAAACATGGCGGAATTCACTTTAGAACGGGAATAAAAGCCTACGACGGTATGTCATATTTTAATGTTTATTTTTGTTAACAATAAAAAAACACTGTTTTTTTATTAATTTTTTTTAACAGAATTCTTACCAATATATCTATCTATTATTGTAATTTCATATGGGTAAATTTTGAGTTAGCTTAAGCATACTTCAACAATTAATATTTTACAAACTAATTACCCGACTTCGCGAAACATTTATATAGCATATGTCACTAGAGCAATTGTTACGAATCTACTTATTGACGCCTTATTCATTAAAATTCAAAAGCCGCGAAGAGTCTTTGTATACTCTAGTATACAAAGACTTCGCGGCTGGAGGCTCCACGTGCTGGCTTCGCCACCGTGGAGGCGCTCCAGCCGGTCATCCTCGAGTGGGCAGAGCGGCAGCACGGGACCCTTTCCTTCCGACTGACGCAGGTGCTTTCCGGGCACGGTTGCTTCGGGAAGTACTTGCACTCGGACGCCAAGAGGGAATTGAGTCCCGCGAGCCACCACTGCGACTGCAGTCAGTACTCGGCCCAGCACACGCTGGCGGTATGCCCCGCTTGGGCGCCGCAGCGTCGGGCCCTCACTACAGTCATCGGAGGATATCTCTCGCTGCCGGCCGTCGTACGCTCCATTTCCGGCGGCGAGAGCAGTTTTACCGCGGTCGTGACGCGAGGCGGCGGAGAAGGCCCNCGGCGGCGAGAGCAGTTTTACCGCGGTCGTGACGCGAGGCGGCGGAGAAGGCCCGGGAGGACGATCTCCACTCGGACCCGATACGCCGCCGGTGAACCGGGCGGCGGAGGCGCGCCTACCAGCGCCTCATGCCGCCTTGAGTGTGGCCGCGGATGGGCGGGACGGGTTTTCCCCTCCATCCGCTTCACAGGCCAGTCGCGAGGGGGCGACGATACGCGCGTGCCGTACGCCGCCTAAATTGAAAGGATTTAACATCTAGAGACGGTGCCCGCTTCAGTGCGGGCAAGCGCTGGGAGGGGTCCGGATGGCGTAAGAAAGCGGTTCCCGGATCTCTCCCGTCTCAGGCGCAGAGTGGCACAGCGTGTGTTTTTACACAACAAAACCCGGACAAACCCCGGTGGGGTGAAGGCCTGAGGGTTTCCACACGTAAAATAAAAAAAAGAGCATACAAAGACTGCCTAAAACACTAAAACATGCCTTTCCTTTTTGGCTTCGCCCCTGATTTTGGTAACAACTCACAAAGTTTTGCAATTTTTGATCTCAAATTTTAACACGGTACACAATACTGTTTAAAGATAGCATTTATTTATTTTACGTTACTTCTATTCGTTATTTCTTATCATTGCAACCACAATGTACTACAGCGAAGCATGGCCAAATATTGCTACTAGTTTTGTAATAATTTTTTATGGTATAGAGTTAAACGAGCCGACGTGTCACCTGGTGGTAAGCGATTACACACACAAGTGCATTGCCGGCCTTTAGGGCAAGGGGATGGGATGTGGAGGTGAATGGGGAGGCGTTGGGGTATGTTCCTCCGGTGTCCTCACTCACTCGGTGAAACACTGCGCAAGCGCTGTATCACATAAAATTTCTGTGAGGACGTGGTATCACTCCGGTCGAGCCGGCCCGTTCGTGCCGGAGCGTGGCACTCCCACGGTAAAAATGTGTAACGAAATTTGATAATTATTAAACTAATCGCCTTTAACAGCCTCAATGTATTCACAGCTGGGCATACGCCTCGCCTCAGAGAAGAGGTTTTAAACTACTGTTTGATAATTTAATAGGCGAGAAATAAAACTTGAGGCAAACCATATACCAACCGGTTTCGGTTGTGTAGGACAGTAGGCCAAAACATACTTCCTAAGGTAGGCTCCATGTCCGACAGTAGACTGTTTAAGACTGTTAATAGTGATGATAACTTAACAATTACTAGTTTAACTATTACTATAATAAAATATCATCGAATTATTTACTACAAATGATTCCAGGGTGCTTAGAACACCTGGCGAATTTACCAGTCGAAGGTTGTGGTACTACCACTGGGCTGGTGAAGCACTGGCACGAAGAGAAGCAGTGCTACAAGTATTCAAGGGTTGGTGTGCTCGCAGCTAACACTGGCCAAGATGCCCAGAGAGGGCAGTTCCCGCATATGGTGAGTTTTATTTCTGGAATGCAGGTACTTCTCAATTCGTCTATAAGACAACACGTGTTGGCCTTGAAAATCACCGTGTTGGAGTGGTAGTTACAATCTTGAACGGTTCTCCCCCACTAAGATCCCGGGACTTTTAAAGTGGGCGTGAAAGAGTTTCACTCTGGGCCAACCGCCAGACAACAGAATTTATACAAGAAGTTCATTAGAATCAGTCTTCTTAAATCTCATACAACGAAGGTATATGGATGGTATATACTGCTTGGGCAGTGGTAGCGTATATATCAGCTTGTCTTGGTCTTGATTTTTGGGGCGTCTTAAATATTTGTTAACATAGTACTCCTTGATTTTGGATCAGGTGGTCTTGTGTGTAAAATGTGCTTTGTATTGCTTATTTTAGTTAAATATCTTTTTGTTTTACTAGCTAACCACGCAATCTCGGCTGCGTGTCTTATTCCCCGTAGTGTGATGTTTATGACAAGACAATAGTTAGTAATTAAGAACCTTATTGTCTAAAGTAGTCTATGGGTTAAAATTGTTTTTGATTTGCAGGCTCTTCTAGGCTATGGTCCTGAACTTTCAACAGCTGAGTGGCTTTGTGGAGGGTCTCTCATCAGTAATAAATTCGTATTAACTGCTGGACACTGCATTTCAAGCATTGTTTTGTAAGTAATGTTTTGACCAAACAAAAGACCATTTTTATCGTTTGACCAATCCAAACTAAACCCCTCTAGAAACCATTTACCAACTAGTACGGATTGGTATAGGGTTTGATTAAATTTTCGACACGCACGGGATGATTAGCAGTGGTGACGCTCAGTAGTCTTAATGCGTCACCACACGATATATATATATGTCGGTAAAGTGTGTATATCGAGATGGTTGCCTTATTCAGAATACATATTGTGTGGGTTCTGTGGTGTTTCTCGAGCAGAAAACAAAGTATTAAATTTAAATAAACTGTATTACCAAGTAGGTACGTAGGTAACTTAAAGTGGGAACAACGAGTCGTAAGGTAGTTCCAAGACTTATCCGCGCGGTGGTCGATCGGTGAGTGAGCGTCTCACGGCCCGAACTAACACTTATCTAGACTCTGCCAAAGCGATGACGTTTGCACCCCTTGCGTCTCGTTGTCAAATCAGATCCCGTACAATTGAACGTGCCGACATATACTTATATGATATCAAATACTAGTAAATTATTTTTCCCAGTGGTACAGTTCGCTTCATAGCGATGGGTATCCTGAAACGGACTGATCCTCCAGAACGCTGGCACCAGTACATAGTCAAGAACATCATACCGCACCCAGAGTACCATCCACCATCTAAATACCACGACATAGCATTATTGGAAACCAGTACAAGGTAAAATTCCTGAACAGGTAGTAAGGCTACGTTAATTTCAGCAGTGTTGGGGCGGCCTCACCGGTCGGATTTGTGCTGTCGAGTTTCGTTGGTGAGTACGAGACAGGTTCAAAGCTGCAGAAGCCTCTCATTAGGCCCCCATAGTGTTACATTAGCTGCATTTGAAATGAGTACAGTGACTGCTACTTTTGGATACTGCTTATGATTTCCATCTTGAAGAAGAAAATGTGAACATCGTATAGTTAAAAATAAACAGTACTTTCTGGAGGCCATATTGTTAGTCTTTGAGGTTGTTTGGAGTTGTCCGAGCTGGAGGTTGTTTGTTGGATTCTCGCCTAGGACAAATATGCGATGGCCACGATCATTCCTTCGGTGTCTGAGTGTAATTTATGTACAACTAGCTTTTGACCGCGGCAAGCTATGTCCTTCCTCAAGAAATAAAAAAATCTTGATTTTTTTTCTTTGACACATAACGCTATCTAGTCCTAAGCTAAGCAGGGCTTGCATAGTGGGTACTAGACAACTGATATAAATACATATATNATATATATGTATACCCAAACTCCGAAACGAATATTTGCAGATCTTACAAACATTTGGACTGACCCGAGAATCGAACCCGAGACCTCGAGCACAGCAGTCGCATACGCAACCACTACGCCAACGAGGCAGTTGTTTTGGTGCAGCGGTTTAGCTATGAAAGCTTAGCAAAGAAACAGACAGAGTTACTGTCGTATTTATAATATTAATTACGTATGAACATGTATGTTTGCAGCAATAACTTGCTAATGAGAGGCAAGGAGATGGCCATGTTCAGCAGCGTAATATTAAAGGCTGTTAATATGATGTATATATTCAGAAATATATATGTATGTTTATTTGCCTTATCTGATTATCATACTACAGGTTCTGCCTTGTTTGAGATCAGATAATCGTGTTGTGAAATGTGTGAAGCAGTTTTGTTATTATTCTATCATCAGGGTCATCTTCAATCAGCACGTATTTCCTGCCTGCTTGAACATAGATGACCTCTTTTATGGGTCCGTCACTGCGACAGGATGGGGAGCCATGGGGCATAGGAAGCCAGTGGCTGATACTTTACAGATTGTAAGTAGTGGCATCATGGAGATACAGTTACATACATCCTCATCTCAGGCGGAGCACTGACACTGCTGGGCACAGGCCTCTGCCAAGGTACTCTACAACAATCGGTCCTATACTACCCGCATTCAATGGCTTCACTCACCAGGTCGTCAGACCACCTTTTAAAGACCTTGCCAACGTTCCATCTTCCGGCGTTGTAGTAAATCCTAATATTTTTGGTCACATCGGCCATCTTGTCTACGAGCAATAAACCCCGCCCACTGTCATTTAAGTAGTGCAATTCTTGTGAATTTGGATTTTTCCAAATCGCTAAATAAGTCTCATGTATTTAATGAATAGAAACCTTTTAGGTTACCAGCGAGAAATACAAAGATACTCTGGAAAATTTAACTCAGTTTGGGTAATAACTGGTCTTCTTTAGGTGACGCTTCAATCGTTCTACGACGAAGTATGTCTAGTTCACTACCCACCACATCGAAATATAGCTGCAGGTTTTAACAGCACCATACAACTCTGTTACGGCGATGAAAGAGGGTCCAAGGATACTTGTGAGGTAAACAATTTTTTGTAAAGACAATTGCCCCAGAAATACATTCTTCATGTCGCGGGGGTCTTTATAATATGGTCCATCTGCTATCTTTCAAAAAGGGATTGAGCGTTACTAAGAATGAGACCCGTCTGTGGAGTTACCAATGGTATCACTTTAGCATGTTAGTTTTTGAAACACTTAATAAAATGAAAATCAGGTGGCAACAACTTGCATATTCTTTACATTTCATATAATCTATCGTTTTTGATTATTTGACTTTTAAAAAGAGTGGCCATGAGTTTCTTTGCCAGTATTCTTCTCAGAAGGCTCTACGTATTTTAGAAACTGGAGATTATGGATCGACACAGGCAGACAGTGGTGAATTAGGTGAAAATACCTAAGTTTTTTCACCCTATTCACCTTGACAATACAGTACATCTGCGCTGGACAACATCACTTGCAAAACAAGGAAAACTCAAAATCGGCCCTATACCAATCTGTCTATCTAGCATGGTGAAGGCTATAACTTCTTTCCTAAGGAAAAGTCTTATTCCAACAATGAACATATATATAGGCCGTTAGTATAATATTAATTCCATTCAGGTCTTCATTAAAATCTTCCACCAACATACTTACTACTTCCAGGGCGACAGCGGTGGGCCTCTTCAGGCTAAATCAGGTATCTCCACATGCCTTCACACTGTGATAGGAGTAACCTCCTACGGAAGAAACTGTGGGTACAAAGGCCAGCCAGGAATCTACACCAGGGTCAGTTTCTACGTACCTTGGATTGAAAGAATCGTATGGCCGTGATAGAAGTGGCAGGAAATTCTTTGGAAAATTATTCAAACTTGACTAAACACTGACTTGAAGACCTGAAATCACATGTTTAGTGCCCTCAAATAGTAGGGCACCAGACGTCGGCCGTCAATGTGGTTTTTAAGACCATTATCATATACTTCTTACTTCCTAAGGAGCAGAAAATACGAAAGAATTTTCCATTCTAGCAACAAAAAAGGCCCCAGTATGAGTTGGTTTTAAGCGATTGGATCGTCACGGTTACCTAAGGTGAATTTTTTATCAATTGAAAGTCGAACGCACTTGCTGCTGAGAAAGACTTGATGTAAAACAAACTCACACTAAGCCACTATTACGCACCTGTCAAGTATGAATACTGTGATCTGCATAATTTTGGCTTCGGTTTCTCAGACCTGGTTATAACTTATTTAATGCAGTTTAGTTAATTTTTAGGATAATTGTAGTTGATTGTGTGTTTTATTCGCAATAATATAAGGATCTAATTCAATTTGAATTATCCCGCCAATATTATCGAACATTCTCATGGCTATGGTAGACAAGAAATGTTTTTTTTAAATATTAAAATTGTAAATATGAGTGTTAATTAGTTTTTAAGTATTGTTTTCAATAAATTATTGTTTATGAATTGTAACAGAAAACTCTTTTATCTCAAATCTAGATATAAAATCAATATATATAAACCAATCAGCGAGGGCAAGCAACGATGGCGTGGTTAGTACCTGGATGGGTGACCGCTGGTAGCATGTTACCATGAGCGTCTCCGTGATTCGGAGGTCACTCGGAGTAGTGAAGCTTAGTTGGAGGCCTTCGGGTGGCTTAAAAACATCCAACGGCAAGATTACGCAGCCACAACGTATTCTTGTCAGTCCCCAACCCGCACTTGGCCAGCGTGGGGACGTATGGCCTTAACCCGCTCCTGAGAGGGGACCCGAGCCCAGCAGTGGGACATTATGGGTTATTGATTGATAGATATAAAAAAGAAATTTCCGTTTTGGTGCGTCTTAAAACAAACAAGCAATACACAGCATAAGAACATCAATTATCTTCAACAGTATTTAATTGTCTTCTTTTTTATGTAACAGCCTAAAAAGACTCTACTCTGCTTGATAAAAAGCATAAGCAGAATCTAACAGCATAAGAAGAATCAAAGAGTAGAGGTCACCATACTCATTGCGAACGCAGACAATGCAACAATATAGCTAGGTGACTCTCACATTACATCATCACATTAGGAGGCTTCTACATCATTGGGCCTTACGGTCCCGCACTCACTAACGAAACTCGGCAGCACGAATGCTATCACTTAGAAGCGCCCCTGTCGAACAGGCCACACTGTCCAGAAACCAGTGTTTTTTTATGGTATAAGGGGCAAACGAGCAAACATATCGCCTGATATTAAATGATTACCGCCGCCCATGGACACCTGTAACACCAGAGGTGTCACAAGTGCATTACCGGGCTTTGGGGGATCGGGATATGGCCCTCCGGTATTCTCACTCACTCGATGAAACAGCGCAAGCGCTGTTTCACACCGGTTTTCTGTGAGGCCGTGGTATCACTCCAGTCGAGCCGGCCCATTCATGCCGAAGCGTGGCTCTCCCACGATATAAAGTGGTTCTACTACAATGGATAAAAAAAAACAGTTCAATAAAAAACGTTTATTCCGTAATAACTTCATAGGGCGGATGACGAAGCCTCAAATGTTTAACCAGTTGATGTTTCGAAGAAAAGGTCGCTCCACATTCTGTACAAATAAATTTAGAACCGACGATATGACTTTTCATGTGCTCTTTCAACGACTTTTTATGCATGTAAGCGTTCTTACACTCAGGACAAATGAAGTTGCGTTCACCCGTATGCGCCCGCATGTGCTGCTTTAATTTAGACTCTATTGCGAAACACTTTGAACATATTTCGCATTTGTATTTCTCCGTGTGATATTTATTTGTATGTTCAGTCAAAGCTCTTCTGGTAGAAAACGTAGTTTTACAGACATGGCAAAGGAAACTCTTTGTAATGCCGTGTGCTTCTTTCAAATGCGTCATTTTAATGTAATGCTCTTTAAAAGTTAGAGAACATTTGGGACATTTCTTTAACTTAACTCTTTCTTTACCCTTGTGTACAATTTCCGTGTGATACTTTAACTGGCTTCTTTTAGAGAAAATTTTATGGCAATACTGGCAGTTAAACTTCTTAGCCAAGTGACTATCTTTGTGTTTCCTAAGCATGTGTTGGTTTAGGAAACCTTCTCCACAACTTTCGCAAACTACTTTACCGATATGGCTATTCATATGCGAATTTAATAACTTAAAATTATGAAAACTTTTGCCACAGATATGGCATACAAACATATTATTTATTAGTTCCATTTTATACTCCGTCATTCCGTTGCTGGCCGAATAGAAATGTTTCCTGTGCTTATCGATTAAATGTTCTCTGATAGTGTTGAGATCTTTAAAGTGTTGGCCACATAATCGACATTTTAATTTGGAAATATCGACTTGTAAAGTTCTTTTGCTTTTGGTAACGTATTTTTTCAATATGACTTCTCGACTGTCAGTATTATGAGTTAGTGTATGTTCAAGTAATGACGACAGATCATAGTTATAGTCCATACAGAAGAAACATTTAAAACTGAAACCCATAAATATGAAAGGGCGGACAGTGGTGTATTGTATAAAGGTGGCTGCGTTGTTCCTTTCGGCCACCGTCATCTGCCATACACTTGTTGCTGTGGATCCTGGAATATAAAATATTTTGAGTACCGTTATGTTTTCTAAATTTAATACAGGGTTGTGTTAGAAAAAAATATATTTAATGTAAAATTTGTTCAAAATTATAAATATTTCAAGTAAATATAACAACAAATTTTAACTATTGACAATTTTATTCTTTATCTAGAGACCGAGTAATTGAACCTCTTAACAGTAAAAAGGAGCACATATCTTCCGTGCGTTTTATACTTTCGTTCAAGATGGCGTCCCAGGCACAATGTTTTTTATATGTCCATTATTACGGGGTATAAAACTTTTTTATAAATACATGGCCTTGTCAAAGTGACTGCTTGACGGAAAGTATGGAATTCAATATGGCGGTCACCATACTCATTGCCAATGCATAGTTTATGCAACAATGCAGCATGGTGGCCCCCACTATGGAAGCCTATTGGGATTTTTCTGTATCATTGGACTTGGGACTATAAAGTGTATTCAAAATTTATGTAAAAACACAGTTTTTAAACTTTTAAATTGAGGTTACTTCAAGTTTCTATTACGCTATAAGTAGATAAAAGTACATTCGGAGGGATATTTAGAGAAAAATAAAACAATTTGTGTGTATAAAGCGTAATATATGATATATTTACGAGTAAATCCTTTATAAAGTATCTTAAGTCAAAAAGATTCGAGATCAAGAGAAATATCATTGTTGATATATTAAACGACAATTTATATGCGGTACGCTTTATCTAAAGTCATCTTCATACAAGTCTTATTGTCAGCAGCCTTCAATGTTCCACTGCTGGACATATATTGCTCCATAAACCCAACCATGAGAGTCATCACGGTTGGTTTTATGGAGCGTGGGACCGTGGGAGAGCCACGCTTCGGCATGCATGGATCGGCCCGACCAAAGTGGCAGCACAGCCTCACAGAAAATCGGTGTAACAGCGCCTACGATGTGTTTCACCGAGTGAGTGATGATAGCGAAGGCCCGTAACAGACCCTTCCTCCCGTAAAGGCCGGCAACGCTCTTGTGACGCCTCGGGTGTTACGCGTGTACATGGGCGACGGTAATCGCTTACTATCAGGCGATACGCCTGCTCGTTTGCCCTCTATTCCATAAGTAAAAAAGGAGGTTTTGGTGTACTAGCTACACTGACTGGACTAGACGGAATGATTAGAGTTTGCTTCAAGTTTATTTTTATATTTATTTTGTTCTATATACACAACTACGATATTTTTGTAAGTATTTGTTATAATATACACATGAAGTACTTTAAGTACATGCTAAAGCAGTCGTGAAATTTCCTAAGTTTACGAAGAGTTACTCTAGTACAAAGTTTAAGCCCACTTCGCTGTACCCCAAATATCTGAAAGGATATTCAAATTGTGATTCTCGCAAACATACATACACACAACACACATACATGTGTACGATAGAAAACATTTCAAAAACTAATCACATTTAAAAGCAGTATCATATTTCATAAGAATACATTTCGTGTACTTTGATTTTTGGCATTAAGAAATTGAATCAAACAGAGGACGTATCTGCATTATAGAAAACGTAAAATTCCTGTTAAATAAATTAGTCAACGAACAGTGTAATCAAAACAAATTCTCGGATGCCATTCTTTGACGTGGCGATTGTAATCATTGCGATTAGGAAAACCGTTACCGCATTCACCGCAATTGAACTTGATATAGTCCTCCCCCTGAATATGAGACCGCATGTGCTGTTTTAAACTCTTTTGATGTCTGTAAGCTTTCTGACACAAACTGCAGACGTATTTCCTCTCACCGGTATGAGAAACCATATGCTTCTTCAAAGTAGTTATACAGCTAAAACTCTTTTTACAAATCTCGCATTGAGTTTTCTCCGTGTGATACTTGTTTGTATGCATAGTCAGAGCTCTTCTACTGGGGAATACAGATTTGCAAACTTCACAATGGAAAGTAAACGTAATTCCATGGGAATCTTTCAAATGTTTTAACTTGCGAAAGTGTTCGGAAAACCTTTCCGGACAGTGAGGGCACCTGAGCATTCTCATTTTTGTAGCACCTTCATGGGCTTTCTCTATGTGATATTTTAAATTAGAATTTGTAGTGTATACTTTATTGCATCTATTACAAGGGTAGCCGCCCGGTAAATGAATTTCTTTATGTTGTATTAGCCTCTGGTGCGTCATGAATCCAGCGCCACACGTCTCACAGACAGCGTTACTGAAATGCACATTCATATGCCGATTCAACAATATAAATGTTTGGAAAATTTTATGGCAAATATGACAAGAAAATTGGCCATTTTTCGATGTTAAATCATAAGCAACTAAGCCGTTTCCAGATTCAGTAAAAGCTTTGCAGTGTTCTGTAACTAAATGTTTTCGTATTCGCTCAAGGTCATCGAAAGTTTGTTTGCAAATACGACATTTGAGTTCTGAAATATCTACTTTTATTGTTCTTTTTCCCTTTGGCAAAAAATCTTTGAGTAATATAGCTTGTTCTGGGATCTCGTGGCTAAGTGTGTGTTGAAGTAGATTTTTTATTTCCGAGTACTGTTCTCTGCAGAAGAAACATTTGAAGTAATATCTGCAATAAACAAAAGGTTTTGCAGTTGTATTCTCTAGAAGGATGGATGCGTTCTGACGTTCTGACAGGGTCATTTCCCAGATACTGGTGAGAGCTCCCTGTCGACGCTTCGTTTCAGGTCCTGGGGAAAAATGTCCATGGTTTAATTTTTAGTTTTTCTTATTGAAGTATAAGTTGCTTGTTGACAAACATAACTAGTAAGTAACTATTACTGCGAGTAAAACGAAGATCATTTGCAAAGGTGCCTTTCATTTCAAACTTCCTTTAAAAGTCATTCAATTTACTCGATTATAATATGAATATATAATATATATAATATTGAAGCCCTTTACTACTTATATCATATTTTTATGCAATATTTTTATTTGCATATAAAAACAACCATGCTAATGTAACTAAGACTTCGAAAAAAATATTTGCAGTTCATACAAACAATAGGTCCAAACCGGAATTGGACACTAGACCAGATAGCAATTCCATAAGCACCATTGAGATAGTGATAAATAATTATAATCAACAAATAAGTCCTCATAAGAATTTAGTGTGTTTTTTTAGAAATAAGGCAAACTATGATGAATAAAATACTGTTTATTTAACTTACAAATAAAACTAGTTGGGTGGTACACTACACAGATTATTTCTACCAAAACAAGGTCGTTACAAACTGTAGGTGTGTCAGAACTTCGATATCGCCTAGTTTTTGAGTTGTGGAGCTCCGATAACCTCACTCTCTTGAAAAGCAACGAAATTATGCGAAATACTGATTATACACGAGGCCTTGGTATTACTGCACAACCCGTTCACTGATTCTGGGAAGAGAGGTAAACTTAAAGATGGGTGAAACTTGCAAGTTTTTTTTTTGAGACTGCTCTGCATGATAGACTGTATGAGCAGAATCCAAGAGTAGTGGTCACCATACTCATTGCGAATGCAGACAATGCAACAGTGTAGCATGGTGACTCACATTAGGCGGCTTATTGAGATGCTTCGGCATCATTAAAGTTGCAAAAAGTTTAATATGTAATTTAGGGTTAGCAGTTATTACAGGTAAGAGTAACTGGCTAAAACACCAGTTAACTCCATTACTGTGCCCTCCTTCTTGTATTAAGTAATTCTACATATAAAATACTATCATTAAATTATCGCAAGAAAATTTACAATATATACTTAATCAAATAATCGACTAGATTTGTTACTAAAGTCATATAATACTGAATTCTCGAGAAGATACAGTTTGTGGCTGTATCTATTGTCTTGTAACTTGTATATTACTTAAATTGAATGCATGAGAATCATTTTTCTATCACTTCCACCCTTTTAGGGCAGATTACAGTTGAATTTTTATTATATACCACATAAAAACTTTTGAGATATATGTTTCGTCACTGAAAAGGCTATAACTGATCTCCGACTGTAAATTAACATTGAGGTAGTGATAAATATCTTCTTCTTTTGACGATATGACCAGCTAGATCAACTATTGCTGTTTCATGTATTTAAAGTCTTTAATTCTTAAGTTTTCAAGTCTTGTCGTGATAAAATTAAAAATAACAAATGTGGATGAGATGAAATGAGACCGTCTTTCGAAAAAACAAAAACGATCTCATAAATGTTGAGTCCAATAAATATAGCTTGAATCCTGTGACTGTTGTAACTACTGTCATTTTAGCACTTCATTTGTGATAAAATTGGCATATAAATAATGAAAATTAAAGATACCGAACAAAATCGCTTGTAAATGTTACTTCGTTTCTTAATCGGGGTACATTTAAAGTTGCACTGAGACCCGTTTGCAGCAGTATGAACATGTTGTATGTATGCAGCTAGAAAGAGCATATGATAAGTTATTTCATGGACATTGAAGAGCCTAAGCAAAGCCGAGGCAGACTATTTAGATGGAAACTATAAAAAGCAACCTAAAGAATACGGGACTTCAACCGGAAATGACACATTTGGGCCTAGAGTGGCGAAGGAAGATTAGGAGTGCTGACTTCAAAAGACATGGGAAATAACAGCACGGACAAAGTAGTTCAAACTTTTTTCCTCAATTTCATAGCCATCTCTCACATAGATCAAGCTATACTTTAGAAGCTGTAAATATCTCATCTTTTCAGTTGATAATATCACTTCCAAAATTCTTAACAATTGTTTTGAACTGCCACTGAGGATGCCATTGTTTCATATGTTTATTATAATCGTTTCTGTTATGAAACCCGCTGCCGCACTCGGAACATGTAAACTTCCATACTGGTCCGTGCACTCTCAAGTGTTGTCTCAGGGTCCTTTCATGCATGTAAGCCTTCTGGCAAATTGCGCAGAAGAAGTTTCTTTCCCCTGTATGTCCTCTCATATGCATTTTCAATAAAGATTGTGTTCCAAAACATTTCCCACACATTTTACACTGGATTTTCTGCGTGTGTAATTTAGTTGTATGTTCAGTCAAAGCCCGTCGTGTTGGTAGTATAGCTTTACATGATGGACATTCGAAAGTAAAAGTAATACCGTGCACTTCTTTCAAGTGTGTCATTTTCCTATAGTGTTCCGCAAACCGTTCTAAACAATGAGGGCATTTAAGCGGCTTTATTTTCTTTGCGTTTGTCACTTCGTGCTTTTTGAACAAATGGTAGCGAAGTTTGAGCTTTGTAGGGAATACTTCTTGACATTTGTCGCATTTGTGTATCCCATTTTGGTGTACAATCCTGTGGTTTATTAACCGCTGATGTGACATGAATCCTAATCCACAAGTTTCACAGACTACGTTGAAATGTGCGTTCATATGTCTGTTTAGAAGGAAAAAGGAGTTGAATGTTTTCGAACATTTATGGCAAGATAGCTGCCCATTGTTCATAGTTAAATCATATGCCATAAGTCCATTGCCAGCAGAATTAAACTCCTTCTTATGAGCGGCTGCTAAGTGCCTTCTAATATCATCCAGATCCGAATACTTTTGGTCGCATAATCTACATTTTAAACCAGATATATCTACTTTAATAACTCGTTTCCCTTTTCTCAAATATTGCTTCAGTAAGCAGCATCTTTCCGGAGTTACGTGAAACGCAGAGTGCTGGAGAACAGAATGGATTTCGGGGAATACTTCGTTGCAATAAAAACACTTAAAATTAGCTTGCTGGTAAAAGAACGGCCTCACTGTGGTGAATTCAAGAAAAGTAGCTGCATTTTGTCTTTCTGATATTGTCATTTGCCAAATACTGGTCCTTGGGCCCGGTCGGTGCGACTCCGTTAATCCTGGGAAAATAAAATTGTGCCTTTTTAAAATGGCTTCTTCTAAATAAACTGTTGACGTGTGTTACGGATGTATAAATATAAATCTTTCGTACGAACCTAGTTATTTCGTGTCTGGATTTATGGTAACATATAACGATTCTTTTGCCTCAACTTTAATGTCTATTTTTCGATAATAATTTAAGAAAAGAATATATTTATAAAAACTATCATTTACTTGTGCTGCAAAAATACTAAGAAAATATTTATACAAAGTATTCCAAAGAATTTCCAAAGGTGTTCTTACATTCACTATTAACGAAATTACTTTGAATACCATACTATTATCCCACTACAACTCATAAAATTACATTATTGCATGCACATTGTTAATGTGAGCAACCAAATGGTTTTGATCCCCATAACTTTGACCACATATCGAACACACACCCGCTTCATGAGATCTAGAATGTTCCCTTAAATTTTTTCGTCTTGCGTACGCTTTGCCACAAATCTCGCATTTGAAATTCTTTTCACCTGTATGTATTACCATGTGCCTTGACAGACAATACTTCGAGAAGAATCTAGCGTTACAAACGGGACATTCTTGATTTCTTTCTTGTAAATGCACAGATCTTATGTGAATTAAGAGATGGTATTTTAAATCATATTCTCGCCCACAAGTATCACATCTAAATAATCCCGTTGTTTGGTTATGAATTATTCGCAAATGTTTTGTTCTTTGATAGTTTGAGTTAAATCTTTCAGAGCAAATGGGACATCTACGGGGGAACTGCTTCAAATGGACCCCACGAGTGTGAAGGGTTCGTTTTGCAGCGTTACTGAATACTTTATCACATTTATCGCAAGGAAAACTTCCAGATTCATGAGTTTGTAGATGTCTTTTTAGCAAGTTGAGAGAAATAAATACAGCACCACAAAATTCACAACTGTAGTTGTTAAAATGTTTGCTCATGTGGATAACGAGGAGTCTAAGTTTGAGGAACCTCTCTCCGCATACCTGGCAATCAAAATTATCTCCACCTAATTTAAAAGGAATTATATTATCCTGCAAAGACAGTTCTATTTTCTTGTCATGGTTCACTTTTAAATGTTCTTTTAAATCCTGCAGGTTAGACAAAGTTTGGGAACAAATTTTACATTGTAAATATGTGACATCAACTTTCAAGTTTTTATCTCTGACTCTATTATTTAGTTCTTTTTTTATTTCTTTAATACTATGTTCATTCATATGTCGATTTAAGAGATTTGCATCTAAAAATGGCTTCAGGCAAACAAAACATTTGTATTTATTGCCCGCGTGAATAAAAGGATAGACGTAGGAAAACTCAAAGATGACCATGGCATTTTGCTTCCAAGATTGATATTTGTGTTTTTTGTTCCTCTTGTTTGTGGTTCGACATAAATAGCCTTGTTCAGTCTTGACATTGAAAGTAATAGAACTTTGAAGTTCATGTTTTTCATTTTTCCAACTGATGTCATCCAAAGAAATAGGTTCTTTTAATAAGAATAAATTTCCAGTTTTTGCATCTGTAGTTTTAGTTATATTCTTTAAGAATATAACATCATATTTCTTGTTTATACTATCGGTATTCTCAATAACCTTTTCAGGTATTTCTTTTTCTTCCACGTCACTTGTTTCTATTTCATACTCTAAAGTTGCTAGAGGTATTGCATGTTTCAGAATAGTGAATTTGATATGCTCTCCATCTTCAGTTTTCATGGTGAAGGTCGAGTCTGATTCCTCAATGATTCCTAAAATAAAAAACGTATGATGTATCCAAGACGAAAAATATGATTTTATATTATAACCTTTTAAAGGTAGAGTTAGAGTGAAAAGAAAATATAAAGCTTACATTATGAAATACTGAGGATAAATACTTATTAATATAAATGTGAACCCGAGACCTCTCGATCAGCAATCGCATTCTTCAACCGCTAGACCAATGAGGCAGGCCAAAAGCGTTATTTAGTTTTCCTGATTAAAGCAAATACTTAATAGCAGCTCGGAGTTTGGTAGTTAGGGTCTGAACCCCCGTGCTTCGGAGAGGACGTAAAAATGTCGGTTCTTTTCTCCCCGATCGTGTCGGTTAATCACCCCTTTGGTTTAGAAGAGAGAGGGTGCAGATAGTGCACCTGTGTTTGCGCTCACACTTGTGCACTATGATATCTCCTGCGTAGTTGGCTGGTCTCCGCCTGGAAACTGGCCGCCGTGGTCGTAATCGGCTAGGGGAACACCATCATCAATAGAATTGTAATATTTTAAGTTACAGTTGAGTTAGCATTTACAGTACACCGGGCGTAGTAGTACTAGAGTTAGTAGTATGTGTACTAGCGTAATTATATAATTATATTACTAGACAACCGTGGCGGTACTACTCTTTTGAAGAAGACTAATCTAAAATAACAGCAGTACTGATGTCGTGTTTCGTTGGCCGGATAGGAGATCCAACTCTGGAATTCTGTTCATGTTTCCATTAGGCAAAGTGGAGCCACTTTGACAAGCTCATGTAAATAAATATTTGTAGTATTTTAAGGCTAAGACACTCGTACCTAAAATTCGGCTTACCTTAGTTCAAAAGGCCAGAGAATTTGTATTTAAATTAATATCCGCTGACTTGTGAATATAATTGTGTGTAGGAAAGTACATCATCGTGAGACTGTGTCAATGTGCAAGTGTCTCAGTGAACGTGTGTTAGTCCAGTGAACGCATACGCATATCTCAGTCTCTCTAATCTAGCTCCCTCGATCAATTCAATTTCTCTACCAAAATGAACCTGCATAGTTCCTTGCGAGAGACCTTCATACAGCAGGGGAAATCGATTGGTTGATGAAGAAAGTTGTATTGAGGGTTACGGTGACCTGACTTGAAATGACTACCTATAGACACCTGCAACTGGAGAAATAGTTGCAACTAATAATTACGGGGAGAGGGCTGTTCACCAGCTTTTGGCCGCAGCTCCACCTGCTTGTATGTCGGTTATCGCAGTAAATAGTAGGTACCATATATGTTACTCTGATGTATATGCTGTATTACTGTGTAGGGATCCCCCACTTATGTTGATGTATTTTATATAATTTTACACATATAACAAATTATACTAAACATAATAACACAAATTATATAATAATATTAATTTTCAATATTTACACTTATTCTACACTCAAAATATTATTTACATATATACATATCATTAATACACAAATTTATAATATAACTGCATTATAAATATATATACTATATCACTAAAATACATATCGGTTTGTCGATATATTTATCGACACATCCTTTCACTATGCTATCTAGATTAGCTAGACGAGATATATTATGTGCCGGAAGCTGTTGCCCGTGCGCAGTCTAGAACCGACTGTTCTAACTTGTTATTGACGGCAAATGCATGCTTGCTTGCTTAAACTTATATACTTGTGTTAGCCCTTATATACCGCTTAAATACTTAATGTTATCTTGTGTACTATTCGCTATCTATCTACCTTTCTGGTTTAAACTACTATTGTGCTGTGCTTATATATTTCCTTTACTGCTGCTTCAATTGTTTACTTGTGAGTATTGGTTTACTTACCTGTTACACACAAGTTCAGTGGTACTACCCCAGTATTACAACTGTTAAGTTTCATATAAATCAATTCAGAATTCTTTAGTGGACGAGCAACGAATATCTATATCTCAAACTTTCGCATTTATAATATTAATAGAGATAGGATTTTAAACATTTTAGAATAAAATTAATTGAAATTTATTTTAGGTCTTGTCTAAGGTGCACCAGAGAAGATCAGAATAAGTTTTTAAATAAAACTCTGATTATTTTTTAAATTTAATTGTAGAAATTAATTTACATATTTAAATGTTTCCAATTGATATTTAACTTAGATGGATAATAGATAATACATAAAATTATGTATGTATTCGTGTGTAACGAGCACCTATCCACACCACTAAATTACACAGTAACTAAGCCTCGTAGTCCTAGAGGCACAACTAACTTTGGTACAACTAGTTGCACTGTGGGTACGCCATCAAAAATATGTCGTCCTAGAGTCGCAGACGATGTGGACGCAGACACCAAAAGGTGTTCGATGAGGATACAGGCACTAGAGATTGAGAGACAAGCTAATGCCTCTCTCGAGCATGTGCGGGAGTGAGGGATTTGAATGAAGCTGAAATTCACAAACACACAACAGCACAATACATGTGCGGTGGTAATCACGCGGAGGCTAAAGAACGATCTCCCGCGCCTCAGCATGGGCGGGATAGACATTGGGTTGTCCAAAGAAATTAAAATCCTGGGGCTCACCATTGACCACAAACTCACCTTTCACATACACATCACAAATGCATGTAAAAAGGCGATAGGCATTTATAATAAGCTGGCGAGGATGGCGAGGATCAGCTAGGGGTTATACCCCGAGGTGATCCGAAGCATCTACGTTGCAGTTGTGGAACCTACCATCCTCTACGGTGCCAGAAACTGGTAAGCGGCGGCAAACGGGCTTGGTGTCCAAAAACAACTGAACGTGGTACAGCGTGGATTCGCGCTGATCTTGGCTGATATTCTCCCTCTGGACCTCAGAATTCGCGAGGTGGCCTCGTTATACGAGGCCAAGAGAGGGCTGTGCCAGCCATGGTTGCGAGACAGGGAGATTGAACAAATGGCTCCGGCTAGAGAGGCACCTCACCCCGCGGAGCGTGAGACCCTCGAGTTCAAAAGTCTGGCAGACGAAGAACAACTCCAGCGTACCGACAAAATCGAGGTGCACATCTTCACGGATAGGGGCGACATTGAGGGCCGGGTCGGCACAACGCTATCCATATGGCATGGCGAAGCCGAAACCAGGGCCCTCAAACTTGCTCTGTCGCCCCACTGCACCCTCTAACAGGCTGAGCTTCTGGCCCTATACAAAGCGGCAAGTGTGATCGTCAGGTGAGTTGAAACCACGTTCGACATTTTAAGCGATAGTAGAGTCACACTCCAAACGGTCACCAATCGCCATGCCGTTCATCCTCTTGCAGTGGAGGCCAGTGTAGCCATTCGGCAAGGCATGATCCAGGGTAAGGAAATATCCTTATTCTGGGTCAAGGCCTACGCAGGGTTGAGTGGCAACGAGCGAGCAGACCAGCTTCAAATAAATATTAGAGTAGAATATAAGGAATCCCACTTGATGAGAGAGAAAGGAACAATGAATGGGAGATCAAGTATGAGGAATGTTAGTACGAGCAGTAGAATTACAATGAATTAGGCTCCAAACAGATATTGGAGGTGGTAATATTAAAAAAATCAATTTTAGTTGGTATATACGCACATAAAATATCTGATAAGTTCCTGTTAGATGGGTCTCTAGCCCATGAATAATTCGTTTAGTGCTCATTAGTAAACACAGCTCTCTTCAATAAGTGCGCATTTGCATTTTAAGTGCCGCGACCACAACTATCTATATCTAAAATAATTTTTATATTTCATTCACTGGTAAAAAAGTCGATAACCCAACAAATTCGTCATGTACCTTTAGACCAATTACAATAGTTGGGATATATTGGTGGCGTACCCATAGGACAACTAGTCGTGCCAAAATCAGCTATGCCAGCGGGACTACGATCTTAATTATCTGGCGCATGGCGGTTGTGACTGGACTACAACTTAGCATCATTAGAGACATCACAGTTACAATTGTTATTAACTATCATCAATATCAACATAAACAGCTCATTGAAAAGGTTATTTCGGAAGTTCAGAATACACGACTATTATAATTATGAATCTTAAAAATAAAAGTATTCATGGTTATAGTTCATTTCATTTCTTCAAAATCATATCGGGAAAACTTTTGCTTAGTATGAGCTGCGCTAAATGGCACCCAATAACGTTTAACGAATTTCGTCAATATCGTGTCTGTAAAAAGAAAATTGTACAAGAAACAATTTCTGCTTACGGTGATTGGGTTCAAGATTGATATAAAATTATATCAGTGTGATATTGGGAAAAATATTAATCTATGTTATGCAATCGTAAATGATCCTTCAAGTTTTTCCTTCTCAAAAATGCCATCCCGCAAACTTCACACTTATGATTCTTTTCACCTGTATGTATTACCATGTGACGCTTCAAAGACTCTTTATTACAAAACCTTTGCTGACAAATCTCACATTGCTGATTCCTCTCTTGTAAATGAACAGACCTGGTATGACATATCAAATGGTATTTCAAATTAAAACCACGTCCACAAGTCTCACATTTATGTACTCTCGTCGACTGATTGTGGACATCTTGCAAATGAATTGTCCTTTTATAATTAGAGTTGAACCTCTCTGGACAAATTGGACATCTTCTCGGAAACTGCTTAAGATGCACGCCTCGGATATGTAACGTCCTTTTGTAAGGAGTGCTGAAAACTTTGCTACAACGATCACACGGGTAGTTACCGGCTTCGTGGACTTCTAAATGTTTCTTCAAAAGTCGCAACGTCATGAATGCAGAACCACAAACTTCGCAACTATAGTTATTGAAGTGTATACTCATATGAATAACTAATATTCTTACTTTGATGAAAATTTCCTGGCAAATGACACATTTGTAAGACCCATTGTCTAATTCCAATTTGAACGGTATTAAATTGTCTTGAAGATCTAAATTTATTGGTTTGTCGTGAACTTCTTTGAGATGGTGTTTCAACTTAACCAAGTCGGCCGGTTTTGCCGAACATATTTTACAGGTAATATCACTGACATCCACTTTTAAAACGTTTTCCCTCCGATTATTAACTAATCTCTTAAGCGGAGCAAAATTATGAGTTTCACGCATATGTTCTTTGAGCAAATGTAAATCTAAATAGGGTTGCGAGCAAACAAAACATTTGAATTTGTTATTTCCGTACACAAACGGATATACCGTTGAATATTCGAACACAGCTAGAGCGTTCTGTCTTATGTCCGGATTTTTCTTAATCTTTGGGTTGATAGTTTGAATTGATTTTGGTCTCTCAAAGTATGGCGATGGTGATCTTGATATATTAACAGGAGAAGGACTTCGCAATGGAGTATGATGTCTAGTAATAGTCTTTTTGAGTGCACTGAAGTTCACTAATGTGCCCAATGGTTTACACAAGCTTCTGTCGTAAGACACCTGGAATAACGGCACGATTCTTCGCTTGGAGTCACGTATGGGCGAGACGGATCCTAGAAAAACAGAAACAAAAATATATTCGCCTTCAACTTGATGTTAAACTTCTTATGCATAGGTGAGGATTAACATACCATATTCCTGTTCGTGTTTGGTTACTGAAGGATTATTAATCGAAAGATCTGTTTAATTAATCACTTTTAATTAATCTCTTGTTAATTTATACACAATATATATTTTAAACTAGAGAAGGCTTTTCTGATGAATGGATTTAATTGTAAATAATGTTATAAACAAAAATTTTTGATGAGAACAAAGTGTACCTTTAGTTTATTTCATGAAACAAAAACTTCAATTTTACTTTGCTCCGAGTTGGAATGGTGGATTTTAGTATGGTGTTTTAGGCTACATTTTTGAACAAACGAAGTGCCGCAAGTAACACATATGAAACGTCTATCATTTTCATGTATTCTCATATGCTCTCTTAATGTATGTTTCCTGGCATACGCTTTCTTGCACACACTGCACTGAAATTTTCTTTCACCACCGTGTCTTATCATATGCTCTTTCAACTCAGACTTGGAATAAAATTTCCACTCGCAGACTTCGCAGGCATGTCTCTTCACCTTCAGGTGTACTGTCCTGACATGTACACCCAGTTTGCCACTCAATGTGAACACTTTCGGGCACATGGTACATTTAAATTCTTTTAACTTGACACCATGAACTGAAGAAATGTGTTTATTTCTTTGGAAGTAATTTCTAAAAGTTTCAGGACATTGAGGGCATCTGTGACGTTTTACTTTCATATGAACTGTTGCAAAATGTTCATTTTTCGCGTAAGTAGAACGAAATACTTTATCGCAGCTATCACAAGGAAACGAACCCGTCTCATGTGAGAATGCGTGAGTTCTTAACCGTTCGGGTGTGACAAAACCAGTACCGCATTGTTCGCATATAAAATTTTGAAAATGTACATTCATATGTTGGTTTAACAATTTAAACTCAGAGTATTTTTCTATACACAACACGCATTGGAAGTCGTCTGTAGTTACTTTGAATGGCAACAATCCATCGGCAGATTTGGGGTCTAATTGCTTATTATGCTTTTCAAGTAAATGCCATTTTAAAGATAAGAAATCAGGAATTTGATCTTCACACAGCTTACAGCTGACATCAGTCACATCTATCTTCAATAACTCGTATTTCCTCAGCTTCGTCATTGCATGTTTTATTTGATAGCCTTTCAATAAGGAATGTTCTAAGTTATGGAGCCTGAGCTTAACAGGATCTGAGAATTGTTGATCACAGTAAAAGCAAATATATAAATTCTTCATCCACCTAAATGGACAAATATTAGAAGATTCTAGAAGTATAGTCGCGTGATGTTTCCTAGCTTTTATATCGTCGTCTGTAAAAGTTTTCGTTCTTTCTGCAAACTGGGCCGTGATTTCACTGTTATTTTCTTTAGCAATATTCTTGTCAGGTGAGGGGTCATCACCTAAAAATCAAAAATGAGCATGTTATCTTCTTTGAATAGTGTTTCATGCATCATCTTCACTCTGGTTTCACAAAAACATGCTTTATCAATGAAGTGTTTCTAATTCATTTCTTAATTTAGAAATCCATTTTTCCACGTTGAAGGAGAGACCAATTTTGTATCAAATTGAACCCATAAGTAAAAGTTATAAATACGATTGTGTATATAGGTCCGTGGCATTTATTTGCCCTTATTTAAGAATGCATACAACATGTTTAAATTATTTAATTATATTTTCCCTACCGATATTTGTCTATATAGCTGTCTAAAACATGAGTTTTGTTAAATTAAAGACAGAGAACAAACACAATTTGACTGCACGGTTAGCTTAGTTGTGTAAGTGGTCGCCACGCTCTGTGTGCTGCGCCAAGAGTCGTGAGTTCAAATCCCACAAGGGATAATACTTTGTGTGTTCCACATCTTGCTGTCCTGAATCTGATTATTCTATGGGTTAGTTTAGTACAAGTTTTCAATTCCCCCGGGACACAGGAAGTTTATTCCTATGCGGGAGTTATCTTAAAAAAATCCATTGTTTATTTTACTAAAATACGTCTTTAAGCGATGTTGGGTGATGGACTCGCATATGTTGTTTTAAACTACAATTCTGGATAAACGACTGCCCACAAACCGGGCAAATAAATCTCCTATCATTAGTGTGTATTCTCATATGCTCCCTCAATGTTTTTAACCTAGCGTATGACTTCTTGCAAACATCACATTGATATATTCTCTCTCCCCCATGCTTTATGGAATGTTCCTGCAGTTCGTAATTCGTAAAGAATTTCATCCCACAAACAGAACAAACATGATTCCTCTCTTGTAAATGTTGAAACCGAATATGGGCAGTTCTTCGACT
Organism: Hyphantria cunea; assembly: GCA_003709505.1. NCBI lineage: Eukaryota > Metazoa > Arthropoda > Insecta > Lepidoptera > Erebidae > Hyphantria > Hyphantria cunea. The sequence goes on along the minus strand of PKRV01001585.1, from coordinate 196,933 downwards.
GCATAGATCAAAAACTTTAGGACAAGACGGACAGGGAAATACCGCAGTCTTTTCTCCATGTATTGTATTTAAATGTTTAAGTCTATGTTTGTAGGAAGCAAACTTCTCGTCACATATAGGACATTTGTATCTTTTGTTCGATCGGTGAACTTTAGCGTTGTGGGCATACAGAGATGCGTATGATGGGAAGGTGTCTGTACATCTTTTGCAGGGGAAATCCCCTCGTTCATGCGTCCTAGCGTGGTTTATCATTCTTTGGGATGTAGCGAAACGTTTCCCGCATTTTTCACATATAAAATGCTCGTAATGATCGTTCATATGTTTATGCAAACTCAGAAACATTTCATACGTCTTTCCACATATCTGACAGTTGTGTTCTTCTTTACTCAATTTGTAAGGCAAAACACTGTCTCCATACGTGCAGTCTATAATTTTGCCATGTTCTACCGTGAGATGGATCTTTAGCATCGCGTAATCTGCAATTTCAATATCGCACATTTTGCAAATGATCGTTGCGAAGTCCATTTTTAGAGGTTCGTACTTTCTTGGTTTGAGGAGTTGTTTAACTTCTGAGTGATGTAAATGATTATGCTCTCTTAACTTCTCAGGCTCGAGAAATGTGCTTTTACAAAAGAAGCATAAGTATGTCCCTTTCCTATACTTGAAAGGGTACGCCGTACATGATTCCATAATGATAGCAATATTATTTCTGAAGATAGCCCGTCTCTCGTAGCCGGCCCTCGCAGATGTCATCAAATCCCTGTTATTTTCCGTATCTGATTCCACTTCCTGCTTTATCAAAGTTTCTTTTGGTTTCTCCGTTACAGTTTTTCTTCCTAAAAATAGAAAAAGGTCGGATATAGGCTCTCCACGATCTACTTATTCCGTCATCCTTTATATATTTTTTACTACAGCTACGCATTACGTAATTGTCTACATAAATGAATATAACTTTTATACAGTAGAAAGGAATGTATATCAGTACCATATTATGTTTAAAATTGGTGAAATGGTATATTGTATTTAAAGTTTACATGGATGAAAGAAAAGATCGTAGATTCTAATAGTTAACTACCCACTATTAGTAAAAATGGGCTCTTACCGGACATATTCACACTGGAGCCTACATAGAAACAATGGCTAAAGAAGAAATATTTTATTAAAAAACTTATTACACACACAATTTAATATTCTTTAACGGTTCAGCATTCGGATGATGTGTTCTCATATGACTTTGTAAACTACATTTTTGTACAAACGCTTTAGTACAATATTCACAAACGAATCTCTTGTCATTATTATGTATTCGCATATGCTCTCTTAAGGTTTTAGCCCTAGCGTACGATTTCTTACATACTTCACATTGAAATTTTCTTTCACCACCATGCTTAACTAAATGATTCCTCAACTGGGCTGCAGTGACAAACTTATAAGGGCAAAAACTACAAGAGAATTTCTTATGGCGAAAATGAACTTGTTGAATATGTTTAGTCCTTTGATTGCACATAGCGAAAACTGCTGTGCACAAACTACATGGGTATTCAATTTTCTTTCCGTGGGATTCTTTCAAATGCTTACCCCTATCTCCGTAGTTTTTAAAATAATCGTTACAATATGGGCACTTATATCTGTACTCCTTGCTGTGGGCAGAAGCCACGTGGCTATTCCTTAACGCTTTAGTAGCGAAGAATATTGAACATCTAGTGCATTTATATCGTTCCGTCTCGCCTGAGTTGTGAACAACGAGATGTGCTTTTAATCTATGAGCGGTAGAAAACGCTTTGCCACATAAGAAACATATACTATTAGGATAATGTTTATTCAAATGGGTGTTGAGTTTTGAGAAGAGTTCGAAACTTTCACCGCAAAGAGTACAATTGTATTCCTTGCCGGATAATAAAAAAGGCGTAGTGCCTAATCCTAGTTCCTTATTTATGGATTTATTGTGTCTAGATATTAAATGATCGATAAAAGCATCTAATTTGTCCATAGGTTCAAGACATAGTACGCATTGTAAGTTAGTGATTTCAACTTTAAGATTAGCAAAGGTGCGGGCAAGTCGCATCGCTTCAATTCTATTGGGATGATCGATAATGTGGTCTCGGATACCACTGAAATCTCCATAGGAGAGGGGACAGTAGGCGCAAGTGAAGGCCCCCCTCTTCCATCGAAACGGACAAGCGTTGGAATATTCAAGTATGATTGCTGCGTTATCTCTCTGATCATTAAACTTGCGCTTCGGTCGCCATTTTACTTTTGGTTCGACGGTCCCTAAAAACAAAAAGAAAATAATCACTATGAAGAGCAAGTACATTAAGTTTTTTTGAATGATTAGTTGATTTTTACTGAATCATCTAAATGTAATCTTATAATATTTATTGAACCTACATCGTTTTTAAACGGCTTGTCAGAGTTATTGGTGATTGTAATTCTAAAAAGCAAGAGACTTTTTAAGACATTATGTTGATTTCCTAATTGCCTAACGATTTAAGAACTAAGAAAGAAATATATTTTTAGCAAATGAAGATTGATGAAACTGCTATAGTACGAGAAATATATGGTAATAATTCTTATGGTCGTTCCGACGGACGTTGTTTTTATATCTATGTACTTTTTCCGGTATTTTCTATTACTTTTCTTTTTGTAATTCTATTTCTCCTCTGTTTCAAATGCACCCTCCGTATATGACTGTATCTTAAATTTGCACAACCAAAAACGGCGGGACAAACGTTACATTTATATTCAACTTTCCGAGCGTGAACTCGATCTAGATGTTTCACTCTGGCATAGTAAGAATCAAATCGCTCATTACAAATCGGACATCTATTTCGATCTTTCCTTCCATGTGCGATAGAGACATGGCTATTTTTGGCAGAATGTGTCAAGAAAATTGATTCACATTTTGGACAGCGAAATTGCCCAGACTCATGAATTCTTAGATGGCTTCTAAGGTTCTGGAAATTAGAATAGCCTTTACCACATGTAGGACATACATGATGTTTATAATGGACGTTCATGTGAGCAAATATTGTCATAACACTCTCGCAAAGTAAATCGCAATGGACACACCTGTATTCTTTACCAGTTAAAATATAAGGTATGACTCCATCTGAATATTCTGGATTTAAACTTTTAGAGTGTTTGTCTAATAAATGCTTCTTAAAGTCATTAAATTTTAATGTAGCTTCTCCGCATATAGTACACGCTAAATCAGTTATATCGATTCTAAGAGGATAAGTGTTTATTACAGCAGGTTTCTCCTCAAATATCAGCATTTTATTATTTTCGTGTTGCTTTGAATGCATTCTGAGCTCTACTACAGTTGCAAATATTCCAGGGCAGTGAGCGCACATGAATTTCCCTCTCTTATATCTAAATAAAACTACATTGGAATGGTTTATAATGAGAGCCGCATTCTGTTTATCTTCGACGAGTTTTCGTTTTCGCTTCCAAATAACCGTAGTCAAAGGTTTTGTTCCCACGTCTTCCTTACTCGCTCCTAAAAATAGAAAATCTACTTTGAAATTTGCAGCTATATTTTGCAAAATATTGTAGCATGTTCCGTTTCTTTTTTAAATATTTTAGCGAGCGTTTTAGAGCATAAGCATATCCTACCATAGCTTGGAAACTTTTTCTTAGCCATATTATATTTCTTGTTATTCTTTCTGTTGTCCACTAACATTCCTTTTTCTCTGCTCACATTTGTAAGAGTGTTTGAAATATATGTGCCATAGAAAGTACAGAATGTAAGTACTTAATTTTTGATTTAACTCTTTTGGAAAAAAAACCTTTACATCATATAAAACCTATAATATTAGTATTTTGTGACTCGTTTTATGTATTTTATTGTACTATGTACGCAATGAAGATAAATAAATAAAATGAAGTCGCTTCCGCTGTTTATTTGCTTAGATCATTTAAACATTAGGTAACAGATTTGATTGCTGTTTCAGCTATATGATTCAGCTATAGATAAGAGTGAAAATACCGCGGGGAGCAGATAGTTTGTAATAATTAAATACTTGTTACAATTTATGATTGCTTGTGAAATTTCCTATTCAAAACCACGATCGACTAGGTGAAAGCAACGCAAAGCATGGTGATATGCTCGATAACTCGAACCGAGAGACACTTCTTTCACGAAGCTTAATTTAAAAATCTCTGAATGCATCAAATCGGGTAAACATTTAAATTAATACATTAAATTATTCTCGGATTTAATTTGACAAATCTATACTTATATAACTGGAAGGTGACTGACTGACTAAGATACCCAGAGAATCAACGCACAGCCTAAACTTATGAACATAGAATCCTGAGGCTTCTTTATATCGTAAGTGAGCACTAAGAAAGGAATACCATCTCTAAGAGGGTGAAATAGGGGCTGAAAATATCTATTTCTGCGCAAGCGAAACAGCGGGCAAAAACTAGTCTTTAGTAAAGGTATTCGTTTAATTATCACTTTTTAAGGAGAGACAAAATCGCCTTTCTAAGGTGAGGTCTATATTCAACAGTGGTCTGTTACAGGCTACTGATCATCAGTTTCTGGTCCGTTTATTTAAAAATTGATAAACATAGAAAAACAAGAAATCTGCTTTTCTTAATTACGAGCTATACCATAAGAAGAGGAAAAACAATTGTTGCTGAGTAAAAGGTTGCCTGGAAAAGATTGCTTTAGGCAATAAGGCCGCCCTTTGTACACTCCGTCTCACATTTTATGTACTCTCTTCTAACTGTAATAGTATAGTGTGCAAATAAAGAGTTTTCTATCTATCTATCTGTCTAAATCTTTTCAATGATAAGATGGCTTATGAATAATAAACAACCACACTATAAAATGTTATTTTTTCTATAGTCTAGATTTGTTTTTGAAACGTTACATTTTGGCAATAATGTTGTTGTAATTTATTTTTAAAACACACACCCTGCATGACCTGGCCAAGACTTCGTCTTGATTTAATATTCTAACACCAGAAAAAAGTAATTGATTCTCTCGATTGTTGGCGCTTTATTGAACTTGTTAAAATACATCTAGAATTAATCTCACTTGCACATACGCAAGGTTACTGCCATATGTGTAAAGTCCATATAAATAGTGGAATAAGTACAAGTGAGTTTCAATCTAGAATGAACAGGGCAAAGTGCTTACGACCCCTTCGAATCAAATGATACGTTATCCTAACTAACTCTCTATATTTACTAAACGTTAGTGGGTACAAAAAGTCAATGGCCAGACCGTGGACACGGCGCTCTACACGCTGGCAGAATGTCCAGCGTGGGAGGAACCGAGGCGTGATCTCGTGGCAGCCATCGGGGTGGGGGTTCTCTCGCTCGGTAAAATGATTGCGGCCATGTTGCGGAGCGAGAGCGCGTGGAACGCCGACGTTTCTTTCTGCGAGCAAGTTATGCTTGCCAAGGAGGCGGCGGAGCGGCTCGGGAACGGGCCCGGTGTCGTAGACGACTCGGGCGCCGGAGATCACAAAATAGTCTCCGTCCTCCATAAGCGCAAGCCTGGGGGTGACAGATGAGACCATCTGTCGCCCTAGCAGAAGCAGGCTCGGGTGCGGGGTGCGCGTGTTTCGCAGCTCTCGCGCCTTACCTTTTGGGGCAGCAACGGAAAGATCGGGGTTTCCACACAAGAGGGGGCCATCTAGAAACCGTAGGTGGCCCGAGGTACGTCGCGGTTCCAGGGTTTTCCTTCCTAGGGTGTACCTGGTTCCCCGGCTCCTAGTACCCGCGATGGCGTGCGGTTTTAGTCGGTTCGATTCCGACATGCCACCAGGAGGTTGTATCCGAGGGGATTCCCGCACGGAAAAAAAACAAAAGTGGGTACAAAAAGTAATAATCTTTTAGCACATTACTATTTTAAACTATATTTTGTAGCATACCAAAAGATCTTATTTCCGTATAGCCTTTTACAACCTTAGTCAAACTTAGATCTATGGGTTTTCATATGACGCAACAATTTCGATTTGGTGTTAAATACAGATGAGCATTGCGTACAGCAATGTCGTTTCTCAGTATTAGCGTGTGTTAAACGAACATGGCTGGCGCGTTTCGAGCTGGTTTCAAAAGATTTATCACAAACATTACAGTAATATTCCTTCTTTTGTTGCCCATGTGTATCTACTAAATGTCGCGCCCTACTGTGGTATGTTGTGAAGACGTCTGGACACCTCGGACATGCATAACGCACACCTTTCCTGTGTACCCTCATTCTATGACACATTCTAGCTGCTCTAGTCTCAAGAACCTCATCACAATCACCACAAGGAAAATTTCCTTTTTCGTGAGATTGGACGTGTTTTCTGAACCGCGGTTTTGAAACGAATGCCTTTCCGCAAGTGTCACAAACGTAATTCTGATAATGCGTGTTCATATGTTCGTTCATTTTGGAGAAACTTACGAACTGTTCGAAGCAAATTTGGCAAGTATATCCTTCATCATCCAATTTGAATGGTAGTACACCATCACTGTAATTAACGTTTAAGGTTTTACCATGTATGAGTAAATGGTCCTTCAAGGAATCAATACCGTTTAGAAGTCTGCTACATAATCTACAACCTAACTCCGCAATATCTACTTTAACCATATTGTTTTCTGTCAGCTTGGAGAAAATTCTCTTAGTCGGTATTTCATGTAGGTGGTGAGTTTTAACATGTGCTCTTAAAAGCGGTACATCGACAAACTTTAAATCACAGTAGGCACAATAAAATGCGCTATGGAACCATCTAAAAGCCCAAGCGGTTGAAAATTCCAGAAGGATCAGAGCATTTCTACGCATCATGGTCTTAGAAACTCTTTTCTCCGATTCTTCAGGGAGTTCGTTGTTGGCTCTTCGGCGCCTACGCAGCTGACGTGCACTAACATTCTCCTTTAACTTTCTAACGCGTTTAACGCCTATCCCCTCCGATACATTAGCGGAACCTAAAAACAAAAAAACTACTTTACTGTGTTATTGTCGACGTATCAGAATCCCTCAAATATATTAACATGCGCGTAAATATCCTACATAAAAACAGTCAATAGATTTAAATGGACGTCAATATCAAGCTAAATATCACTAAAAGACATTGAAAAAAATGGATGAAAATTGTCTCAACTGTTGTAATGTCCATTGCGTGCACTGATAAGCTCACTATAACCTTTTTAACTCCCGACGCAAAAGGTTCTTAGCTGTTTGGTTAATATCGGTCAAGCAGTATAAGAGGATCGGTTCTTTTCCAAAATTATATAAGACATTTTCGGCGTACGGATACTCGATCGAGTGCGTGGGAAATTTTTCAATTTTTTTTATTTTAGGTTGTTTATAGTAAACAAATTAGTTCCCGCTGTACAACGTCACGCTACGGGCAATAAAAGTAGCACACGTGGTTGAGGGAGTCAGTTAGTTTTCGCATATATACGTGTAGGTATATGTATTAAGAAATACATCAGCATGTTTATTTAGAGACGTATCAGCCTAATTGACTGCAGTCAGCTCTACCGTTTTTACATTAAATGAAATAAACTAACGAGTCTATACAGAGTTTTAAACACCTCTGTCTATACCATTGGTGTCAAAAATTTTCTAAGGCATTGGCCTGTTTTGGTGAATAGGCCCAGCAGTGGACTGCTAAAGGATATTTATGTTGATGTATAAAAGAACTCTAACAATGTTTATGTTTTGGTGTCGTCCTATGATATTTCTAGCATTCACTTCTTGAAAGTCGCCAAGATCACTTCATAAATTATGATATATTTTTGGAATACTGAATGCGATATAATTTATCGCCTATCCTTAATAGAATTTATGAAAAAAAAACATATATGATAATTATTTATTAAAAATAATATTGGCAAGATCATCTCACAGTATCATCTTAACATCATCACTTGGAACTATATCAGTCAAATCCGGATGATTCCTCAACTGAGCAACCCTGAGGCTTCTTTCCTTATAAACAGACCCTTTCCATTTACAATTCACATCCTGATGAGTCTTTAAGTGGGTAGTTAACGCTCTATTCCTTGGAAAGGATTTGCCACATATCGAGCAGTGGAAGTTCTTTTCTCCAGTGTGTCGTACCATGTGTCTCTTCAATTCATAATTAGTTTTAAACTGCCATTCACAAAAGTTACAGCTAAAATCTAATTGTGGCGGAAAATGTACTGATCGAACATGTATTGACCGTTTTCCGCTAGTTTTAAACGACATATCGCAATGTGAGCATTTGTAAGAGACTTCTTCCTCGCTGTGTGTATTCTTCATATGCTTCATTCTATCGTAATAACCATCGAAACGCATATTACAATGCGGGCATTCATATCTGGGTTCTTTAGCATGTACAGTAGCTTTGTGCGAATCTCTCGATGCTCGCATAATGAAGATCCTGCCACACTGATTACAAGGGAACGACCCAGATATATGAACTTCCGAGTGCTTCCTTAATCTAGGTGAGGTCATATACCCTTTACCGCATATGGCACAAATATAATGTTGGTAGTGAACATTCATGTGCTCATAAAGTTTTAGGAAATTGTTAAATTTCTCCATACAAATGACACACCTCCACGACTGCTTATCTAAAGAAAAGGGTAGCACGCCATCCGGATGGTTTAAATCTATGTTAAAACCGTGTTCCATGGCGTGGCTTCTCATTTCAGCCACTTCGGTAATCGGCATTGAGCAATAACAGCATATAGCTTCCGTAATATCTACATTAATCAAAGGCATTTCTTTATATTTGCTATAAATGTCTTTGACTGTATGTTGAGTCGAACATATTCTAACGTGGTCTCGAAGTTCAGAGCATTCAGTGAAATTCTCTTCACAGAAAGCACATTTGAACCTGTTCTTCTTCCATCTAAAGGGGCAAAGGGACCAGCACTCAAGTATAGCGGTGGCATTTTTCTTGATGATAATTCTGGCCTCAGCTCTAGCGCTTCTCGTGTATTTCGGCTTGGACAACTTTTCTAGTTGATTACCTTCTACTTTAACAACTGCTTTGGTGCTGGGTCCATGTTGCCCTAAAAATAGAAAATTTTCTTGTCAAATTTCTTGGCTTACTTTGTTCCATTGTGTGACGGAATTATTTGCTGATATCGTACAAAAAGAACCAGCTGACTAGCTTAAACAGTCTCTGGGGTGACTCCATGTAAAAACGTGATTGAAGTGATGATCATATTTACTTTAGAATAACTGTAGAAAAAGAAGTGCAATTTGTAGGTTTGTACAAAGTAAATAAAAATCTTTATAAATTATAATCTCTTTATTGGCCTTATATACACATAAATGTATCCATATATTAAATGATACTTAAACTCGCAATATATTACAAATCAAATATCTACTCGTAATTCGAATACTATCAAACGTAACATGGCGAAAACGAATGAAAGTGCAATTACCACCATTCGCCTGTTTGCATAGACGACTTAGTTCCCCTTTTCAATAACCTATCTGCGAATAGCTATAAGAGATCAAGTTACGTAAAGCAACCGAGCTGCAAAGAGAAGCAAAACTTGACACGTGGTATACGAATCCCAAAACCTCCTTGATTATCAGCCTATGTTCAGCAGAGGGCTATTAAATGATTTTTATGAATATTATACATGACAGATGACAGAGACTTAGTTTACACAACACGCTAACATGCAAGTATAACAAGCTGCAAGTAATAAATTGATGATATCAAACTGTAGTTGCGGACGGAATTCTACATTTACGAAAAAGTGAACTTTCAAATGTATCTGTAAATTTATTATTGTCTTATGTGGAGTGTTTGCATTCGTTTTCGCCATATATTATAATAGATCAATAATTTAATATATTGGTATAAAAATTTCAACTTGATTGTCTTGTTCAGAACCATCTTCCGGGTATTTTAATAATATTGTATGACGTGTACGTCATACATTTGTTGTCTGGGTGTCAGTGATCATTATCACTTATCTATTCGTGTTGTGTAAAATGTGCTAGTTAACCACGAAAAGAAATTTAGGCATTTTCTATAAAACTTGAGATCAATTCCTTTCATTAAAAGTCTAGTTTTAATTATTAAAGACTACTATTTACATACCTCTAATATACATAAAATTAATAAAAAAAACAAAGAAAAGAAAAGCTTGAAACAAACCCTTTACAAGTCCCTATGGCCAGCGTCGTAAAGTAGGTAAAAATAACGTTTTTAAGGAGAGGCCTATGGCTAGGCATAGGCCTCTACTAATAGAGAACTATTAAAGGTGGTGTTGATGTGATTGTTAATATTTCATCAACAACTAATAACGTCCCACTGCTAGGCTCGGGTCTCTCTCAGGAGAGGGCTAAGGTCATACGTTCCCACACTGGCCGAGTATATATTGGGGACGGACAAGATAATGTTGTGGCTACGTAATCTTGTTGGATGTTTTTAAGCCGCTCAAAGAACTCCAACTAAGCTTCGCGACTGACGTACGACAACAACCGGAACCGACTTCTTAGCGTAACCTCTGAATCACAGAGACGCTCGTGATATCATGCCCGGTTGTATGCCCGGTATATATTAAGTAGAAATTACATCAAGAATTTATATCAATAAAATGATGCATTTCTTTATATCTCTAGTTATGTCTCATCTCTAATATTATTTCAACAGAACTTCAACAGTTATCAACACTAAAAAACGGCGAAAATAAAAAGGCTTCATTTTCATAATGAAGGGTATATACCTTTCATAATGAAATTCCTCTAGATATCTAGAGGAGTCTAGTGTATTTGTGAAATACGGTTTTGTGTGTATGAGTCTCAAAAACGTCAAGACAACCTCTTACCATGCACTTCTAAAGAAATTAATCTAAAATATTCATTTACACTTTGTAGTATTGACTTAAGGATATCAAATACAGCAAAAATCTGAATTCGTTCTGAGTAATGCGATTAATTGAATAGTACTTATTATAGATTATAGAAGTACACCTACCATTCCATTTGGCTAAGACTAGGAGCTAATATACGTTAAACGAAATGTCCTAACATTGGATGGCCTTAGTTCATAGGCTACATAGTCAATATTGAAAGGAGCCTTTAGTTCAGGAACATTGGATTCTACAATAAAGTTGTTAAGTTTCATCACAGCTCCGCCAAAAACAAACATGCACTTCGCATAAATCCTTACAAAGAGTAAGTTTCATCCAGAATGTCCCATCGAGATTTAAAAAATCATACATGGAAGTGTTTTTTTGCTATATGTTTATCTAGAGACAGTTTCGAAGCAAAAGCCCGAGAGCAACTGCCACACGGGTAACTGTATTCTGTCTCTTTCTTCGTTCGATGAGCTTTCACATTATGATGATATTTCTGAGATCGAGTCTTGAACGTCATATGGCAAGTCGTACATTCATACATTTCGGCACCTGGTTTATAGTTGTGGAATTCCATCAAGTGTCTTTTCCGAAGTTCCCAAGTAGCGAAGCGGGGTTTTTCTTTACAATACATACACATATACGGTAAAGTTGTGTGCTGTGTTTTAATATGAATATTGCGCTCTTCTAACGTGGTGAAAGTAGCGATACATCGACTACAGTTATACTTATTGCCATGTGGTATTTTTGTGTGGGCTTTAAGTGCTGATTCTGTTATGAAACCTTCACCACAAGTATCACAGACGTAATTCTGATAATGTTCGGATGTATGTTTCTTTAGAGATATGAAGTCTGAGAATTGTATTTTGCAGATTGCACATTTCCAACTGGTACCGTCGTTAAGCTTGAAGGGTAACACGCCCGGTTGTACGTCAGCGTTGATAGGTTGCTTATGATCGTTCTTAAGATGTACAATGAGATCGTCTAGACTATCGATGTGCATAAAACAAAGTTTACATTGGAGATCTGTTATATCAACCTTCAAGAACTCTTTTCGAAGCTTCCTACTAAACACTAGTTGAATATCAAAATTCGCGTGTCTGGAAGCCATATGAGCTCGTAAACCTATAGGATCATTTGATTGAACTCTACAAAATACACAGTTGAAATTTTGGCCCCAAGTCCGAAAAGGACATGCTGTTGAACATTCCAGAATAATCTCTGTGTTGCTTTTATATTTCATAGCTTTTCCAAAACGTGGGTTGTAAGAAGACTTGTAGCACCGAAAGTTTCTTTCGTGTTGCCTCAAACCATGATCAGATAAAAATGTGGCACCGCATTTTTCACATGTAAAAATCTTCATATGGGTCCGCAAATGACCGTTAATATGCGAGAACTTTGGGAATGTTTTGTCACACTCTAGACACATCCATCTTCCTGATGCACCTTGCCTGTATGGAAACACGCCAAAAGGTACTTCAAAGTTAACATGTATAGAATGCTCGCGTGATATGTGAGTCATAAAGCTGTCGACGGTTTGAAATTCCTGAGAGCACATGTTGCATTTAAGATCAGAAATGTCAACCTTTAGCGCGTCTGTGACTTTATAGAAAGCACTGTTAAAATCTGCATTAGAATGGTCGGATTTCATATGTTCCCTTAAAATATTCATCGTTTCAAACTCGTCATGGCAGTAAGAACATACAATTCTATTAAAACGTGTCTTAAATGGGAATGCAGTGGAATGCTTTAATACCAGAACAGCGTTTTGCCTTTGCGGGTTCTGGACAACAGATCGTTCAAACAGTCTTTGTTTTGGTTTACTTTCGTTCTCATTAAGTCCAATATCCTTTGTGGATCCTAAAAAAGAAAATAAGTTTCATCAGTATTATATTCTAGTACATCTTCTTGTGCTTTTCTATGGGGAATTACATTTTCTGCTTTACTGGATACTTTCAATAATACAGCAAACAAATGTATTGCGGGTAAAATTGAGATATATCCAGATTTTGGAGGAGATGACAAATCAATCACCGGTAAATGTGAAATATTAAATATTACTAACTTATTTAAACTACATAATATCTTCACACATCAAAGTGCTTCTTAGCAATGTGTTTGTCCAAGAATAATTTAGTTGTAAAAGCTTTTGGGCAACTTGGGCAAGGGTAATTGAGTTCTGAATCTTTCTTGATTCTATGTACTCTCGCCATATGGTTGTATTTTCCAGATCTCGTTTTGAAAGACTTCTGACATGTCGTACATTCGTATTTATCAGCTCCAGTTTTGTAATTATGAACTGCCATCAAATGTTTTTTTCGAACTTCCCAGTTCGCGAAGCGCGGTTTCTCCTTGCAATACACGCACATGTAAGGCATAGAGGTATGCTGAGTTTTTACATGTAAATTTCTTTCGTCCAGCGAAGAAAACGTAGCTATACAACGACTGCAGTTGTACTTGTTTTCATGAGGTATTTTAGTATGAGCTATCATTGCAGATTCCGTAATAAAACCTTCACCGCATGTGTCGCAAACGTAATTTTGAAAATGTTCCGAAGTGTGCTTCTTTAAGGACACAAAATCTTTGAATTCGTTTGGACATATTGTGCACTTCCATATTGATCCATCATTCAATCGAAATGGTAGGACACCTAACTGTGCATCATCATTTATGGGTTGTTGGTGATCGTTCTTTAAGTGATAAATAAGATTTTCAAAATTGTCTATTGGCATAAAACAAAGTTTGCATTGAAGATCGGTAATATCAATATTTAGAAAATCTTTGCCTAGTTTTTTATAAAACGCTGCTTTAACATCATAATTGGCATGTGTTGTAACCACGTGCAACCGCAAACTACTAGGGTCATTACTTTGTACCCTACAAAATACGCAGTTGAAATTACTTTTCCAAGTTCTAAACGGAGAAGCCGTAGAACATTGGAGGATTATTTCTGCATTTGTCCTGGGCTTCAAGACCCGCCCGTTACGAGCCTTATAAGCAGCCCTGAAACATTTGACCTGGCGATGGTGGTCTCTTAACGCATGGTGTGACACAAACATTGTTCCGCATTTGTCACACGTATAATTCATAAAATGTGTAACAATATGTCGTTTAAAATTAATAAAAGCATTTAATATCTTATTGCAGTATATGCAAATCCATTGGTTTTCAGAATTTTGTTTGTAAGGCAAAACGCCATAACGAGCATTGAATTTGACAGGTTTATTGTGTACATTATATAAATGACTCATTAGACCATCGATATCTTGGATCTCTTGAGTGCAAATGGTACATTTTAAATTGGTGATATCAATCTTAATGAGATTATCTTTAGCTCTGTAAAATACATTTTTAAAATCGGAGTTAATATGTTCAATTTTCATGTGGTATCTCAAATCTGAAAGAGTGTTATATTCTTCGTGGCAATATGAGCAGAGTATTTGACTAAATCTAGTTTTAAAAGGGTACGCGGTAGAATAAGTTAGTATTAGTTCAGCGTTACGCCGCTGCGGCGGCTGGTATACAAGTACAATTTTCTTTTTTGGTTCATTCGCACTGTTCCTACGTCCGTGTATTCCCAACGCGGTCCCTAAAAACAAAAAGAAAACCGTCAGTGTTATACCGAAGCTCATTTATTAACTAACTGTAAGACAATGAACTAACGCGATCTAAAAAAACTAACCTATAAGAATACTCAATAGCTTGCTATTAAAATGAAGATGGGATATGACACTCAGTAAAACACATACGTAATCATGCAAGATTTTATTGATACCACATTCTAACAATAGATTTTTAAAAGTCTACAGTAATTTTAGGGTGAAAGGATTTCATATGGTTTTTAAAACCGAGCTTCTGAGCGAAATGTTTATCACATAACAAACATATAAATCTTTTTGTTTCGCTGTGCGTCCACATATGTTGATCTAGATTCTTTTTGTGGTTAAATTGTTTGCCACAAACTAAACATTTAAATCTTCTTCCACTAGCATGCATAATTACATGAAGCTCAAATTTCATTTTGGATACAAATTGTAATCCACATGCTGAGCACATGTACTTCCCATCAGAGTGAACAATACGGTAATGTTGAAAAAAACGTTTCCTGCATGAAAAGCTTACATTACACTCGGAGCACTTGTAGTTCGCTTTTGGATAATCATGTTTTTCAACCAAGTGCTTGTGTTTTAACTCCCAAGACCGAAATCTCTCGCCGCAATAAACGCAAACAAAAGTCCAACAATTTTTTGAGACCTTTAAGTGTTCCTTTTTCACCTCTGCTGTAGGGAAATCTTTCCAGCATTTACGACATACGAATTTTCCAGAATGACAGCACCTTATATGATGTTTCAAAGCCTCTTTCGTTATATAACTTTTACCACAAACTTCGCAAGTATGCTCTTGATAATGCGAGGCCATATGGCGACAGAGTTTTGTTACAGTTGGAAATTTGCAAGCACACAAAAAACATGTCCAGTTATCTTTGACTAACTTATAATATATGTCATAATCTAGGCATAGCTTTCGAGTATCTTTACTGTCATGTTCTGCAACAAGATGTCGCGCGACTTCTTCTAAGTTCATAAAAGATATGGAGCACAATCTACATTTTAGATCGGTACGGTCAACCTTGAGGTAATCTTTGCCACTGCTGGTATGGGCAAATACTGTAGAGACTTTGAACTTTTGGTGATTACAATTAATGTGTCTTCTTAAATAGATAGGATCTTCGTAGCCCTCGCTGCAGTATGCGCATAGGAAAACGTTTCCTCGGTACCTGAACGGATAAGCTGTAGAGTATTGCAATACTATCGTCGCGTTCCGTTTCGCCATTAAACACGAGTCCAAGTCTAGAAACAAAAAGAAATAAACCCTTTGTATCAGTTTATTATAGATTTCGTCTGAATAATCTGAAGTACGCAGTTTTCAAAAAACTATTAAATAAACAACAGCTTCAACTTTTAAATATGCCTATAATGATTTTTCACGCACATACATGTTCCATGACCGTATCGTATCGCATACATCAAGAAATAATAAAGTATAAAATGTCATACATTAATAACACAAAATTTAAGATGCAAGGAACTTAAGAGATTTCAGACAGCTGCGAGCCTTATCAAAAGTAGGTTACGTATACACTCAACACATTTGTTCTGAAAAGAATTTACTAAAACTAAAATAAAGAAAAATACAAAGAAACTAAAAGAAGAAAAAAGAATTTATATTCTCGAATATTCAGCTTCTATTAAATATGATATCGAAACATGGCCTTTTTCTATTCAACATCATGAGAATGGTGCACTTTCATGTGAGATCTGTAGCTAACTTTCTGGTTGAATTGTTTGTTGCACGGTTTGCATTCGAAACGTTTAACATCACTGTGAATCCACATGTGTTGGGAAAGACTCTTATTGCGTGTAAACGCCTTCGAACACACTAAACACTTAAATTGTTTCTCGCCAGTATGTCCTAGTCTATGATCCTCTAACTGATTTTTGGCCCCAAACTTCAATCCACAACAGGAACAAACAAATCCTTCGTCAGTGTGCGCCATTTTGTAATGGCTATAAAATTGTTTCCTAATTTGAAATGTCTTATCACAATCGGGACAAGGATAACTAGTTTCTGGACAATCGTGTTTTTCGACTAGGTGTTTCTGTTTTTGCTCCCAAGACTGAAATCTATCCCCGCAATTGACACATCCGAAAGCCCAACAACTCTTGGATGTCCTAACATGTTCTCTTTTTTCTTCTAAGGTTGGGAAATCTTTCCAACATCTTCGGCATACATAATTTCCTGAATGACTGCATTTAATATGATATTTTAAAGCGTCATTAGTCATGTAGCTTCGTCCACAAATATCACAGGTATATTGTTGATAATGCGATGTGGTATGGCGGCAAAGTTTCGTTATAGTTGGTAGTTTTTTATTGCAATGGAAACATAACCATTTGTCCTTCTCTAACTTATACGGTTGCAAGCCTATATCATAGTCAAGACACAGTTTTCGAGTTTCCTTGCGGTCGTGTTCTTTTGCAAGATGTTCGGCCACATGTTCGATGCTGATGAAGGATTCAGCACATAATCTACACTTTAAATTGGTACAGTCGACTTTGAGATAATCTTTCGCGCTGCCTATGTGTGCAAATGCAGTAGATACTGTGAATTGTTCGTGATTATCATCGACATGTCTCCTAAAATCCTCAGGATCCTCGTATTCCTCACAGCAGTAGACGCATAGCATAGCCTTTCCTCGCAATCTGAACGGATAAACAGTTGAATATTGTAACACGATCTCCGCGTTCCGTTTCGCCGTTAAATGTGGTTCCAACTCTAGAAACAAAAAGAAAAAAATCCCTTGACGTCGGTTTATTCTTCTGAAATATGAAGTGTTATTGCATTTTTTTTCATAAGGTTTTGATGACACTCACATTAGGCAGGATTATGTACTACATCTACATTCTGCCTAAAAAAATCAAATGTCACCAGACATGCTCGCGATGTTAATTAACGTTTACAACTGTATTTAAGCACAGTTCGGTTGCTCTAATTTTTTAAAAGATACTTAAAATATAAGGATTACTTACTGGTTATTTAAAAATAACATCAAAATAAACCAGAAAACATTAAAAGGGGTATAGTTTAATACCTTGTACTTCACATGACTAAATAATACAGTATTTTGTTATAATATTAGGATCTGCAATGTTTTGTGTATTTAATGAAAACTATATAGGTAAAATTATCTTTAATTTGAAATAGATTTCTTCAATACACACAGAAATAATAATTTTTATCATCCCATAAAAATAATCAACAAGTTCTTTTATAATATATAGGTATAAAGTTAAGAATTTTTGTGACCAATCATCGTCAATCATTGTGCTCTTCATTTATCATCATTACACACCATTATTCATCTAAGTCATTGACAAGGCACAAAGCACAATAACTTTTTATTACTCAACCTTTCCGAACCCCACAACAAAATAGTCCGTTCTACAACTTCAGTTAAATTAAATTAATCAATGTGTACCGTTTAATGGTTCCGTAAACTCATCTAACATTACAATGAAACAAACTGGCCATCACTGACATCATAAGTCGAGTCAACTTGTTAGAGTGAGAGCGAAATCTTGAATTTGATCAGCTCCATCAAGCGGTAGAAGCATATGTTTAGTTTTATAGTAAGCATAAGTCAACATTGTGGCAGTAATGTAATTCACGCGTTTCTTAAATTAAAACTGAAGCAGAACCTCGATACGATCATTTTGTTCTTTCTAGTCAACGACAAGAGAATGATGTACCTGCATATGCGTCTTGTAACTTACTTTTTGATTAAACTGTTTGTTACAAGGTATGCATTCGAATGGTTTAACAACACTGTGAATCCACATATGCTGGTTTAACGTAAACTTCTTTGGAAAAGACTTTCCGCAAAATACACATATGTGACCTTCAATCCCAGAATGAATAGCTCTATGGTCCTTTAATTCGATTTGTGTTGTAAATCTCTTTTTACAATATGAACAGACAAATGCCTCATCGGTATGCATCTTACGGTAATGGTTGTTAAAACGCTTCCTATTTTCAAATACGCTATCGCATTCTGAGCACGGATATTTGACTTCTGGGCAATCATGTTTCTCAACTAAATGTTTGCTCTTTATCTCCCAAGATTGGAATCTTTCTCCGCAGTATATACAACCAAAGTTCCAGCACTTTCTAGATGTCTTCAGATGCTTTACCCTTTCTTGGGATGTGTCGAATTCTTTCCAGCATTTTCGGCACAAGAATTTTTCTGAATGATTACACTTTATGTGGTATCTTAAACCTTCAATAGTCATGTAAGTTTTCCCACATATATCACACGTACACTTTTGGTAATGAGCTGTTACTGTGTGACGGCAGAGTTTGGTTATGTTTGGTAGTTTCGCATCGCAGAGCAAACAGAACCATTTACCTTTTACTAATTTGTAACACTGTAATGCTATGTCATAATTGAGATTTATCTTAAGAGCGTGTTCTTTGAAAAGATGTTTCGCTGTGTCTTTAACGTTTGAGAATGGCTCTCCACATAACCTGCATTCTAAGTTGGCACAGTCTACCTTGAGATAATCTTTCCCTTTGGCCAAGTGAGCAAAGGCTGCAGACACGCAAAATTTTTCGTGATTACAATCAACGTGTCTTCTAAAATGTATGGGATCTTGGTATCCCTCGCTGCAATAGACGCATAGTAAAGCTTGACCCCGTAACCTGAACGGATACACTGTAGAGTATTTCAAGACTATCTCCGCGTTTCGTTTCGCCATTATATATCCATCCGACTCTAGAAACAAAAAGAAAAAAAATCCTGTGACTCAATATTTGACCTCACTCAGATTTAGACTTAAAGTTTCATTTCTCAAGATCTTTCAAAGTAGTAATGGATATTTAAGACTAAGTAATTTCTTGATGAAAAATAGGAAATATTTAAATGTCTTTTAGTGAGACTTTCAGTTCACATTTTTGAAAATCTGTTTGCATCATCTCAAGTCTTGATGATGGGGTATTGACAAGGTAGTTAAAGTTTCGTTGCAATGTTATCTTTAAAACCTCATTGTTATTTTATTTTTTCACTTGCCTTTTTTGTAATAATTACAAGTGTGATTACTTTATTCTCACTTGACTTCGTCGAGATCCGCACAATTAGCTATTTATTAAAAAAAAAACAAAGAAAGAGTTCACTTCAAGCAGTTTTAAATGCACTCATGTGCCATAAAATATAAGACAAAAGACCACGTTAAAAATTAATATATTCAATTTAATACACCTAATTCAAAAGTATAATTTTAAAAGCAAAATAAAAGCCAAAAATTTAATAATGATTGTTTATTAACACTAAGTAGATAGCTATTTATACAATATACTGTGAAACCCAATAACGACACATATAGTATACCATAAAATATAGACAACTATAACAGTTAACGTAATATATAAATTAACTACTCTAAGATTGAGATTGGGATAGATATCTATCTAAGCGGTAGTTACATACAGTTACTCAATTTTTAACCAACTCTACAAAAAGTATCACCGCAATAGTTTTGTAATTATCTAGTTAAATCCCTCTGCTCAAAATATAGATCTTGTTTGTTAGATTATTTAAGTTTAGAGATTTTAACGCAAATTAAATTTACAAAAAGTAAATTAATATTACAGAAACATATTAAAAAGGGATTTAAGATGTTAGAATCGTTTGAACGATGAGACTTGTCGGAAACAACCACTTTAGAAACTGGTTTACTACCCTGACTTATTCGATCTATTCTTCTTAGCCTTTCGATCTTTTGGTATTGCTTCAAAATCTAACCGCAAATTTAGACCTCCTTCGCAAACCTTTTTTCTTTTTCCCAACTTTAATTAAATACACTCCCAATTATCCTAAAACATCCAATAGGCTTTTATCCCTAAGCAATTGAAAGTGTTCCTAAAAATAACTGTAGCTTGCAACATGGTAAGCTATGACAATAATAGAGCGCTGGGATATCCTACTAAATATACAAAACAGTAACAATATAAATAATACCAAACATTCAACTCCTATATCTTAAACGGAAAATCAATATCTTTGAAAAAAGATACAACTCAACATGCAGAAATATATATCGTTTGTTTCTGAACAAGATTCTGGATATGAGATTTTATAAACCATTTTGATGGCTGATTTGTGATATTCTCAGTAGAACGATAAAACTTAGTGTCTACATTAGGCAGTTTGGTAAATTCAAGCGAGCTGAATTTCGCGTTCCGGCTAAAAATCACACAAGTCTGGATGATAAGACTTCATATGAGTCTTCCAACTGACTTTTTGATTAAACTGCTTATGACACATCTTACATTCATACTGTTTCACTTCGCTGTGTATCCACATATGCTGTCTGAGTGTGTACTTTCGGGGAAATGACTTCGAGCATACATCACAGAAGAATAATCTCTCATTAGAATGGACTACCATATGCCTGTCTAAATAGTATTTAGAATCAAATTTTCTCGCGCAACTTGGACAGTCAAAATGCTCATGCGTGTGCACGATCTTAAAATGAGACCTGAACTTATTAGGTTTTTTAAAAACCAACCCGCATTCGGGACAAGTATACGCCTTCTTAGGCACACCATGAGTACGTTCCATGTGATTTATCTTCAACTTCCAATTGCTGAACCTTTCACCGCATACTGAACAGAGATGCTGTCGACAGTTTACTGATATTTCGAAGTGTTTCTTCTGGTCTTCGGACGAATTTAAAATAACTTTACACTTCCTACATCTTTTTTGTTTAGGTACTAAGGGACAAGCAAATTCTAAATGCCTTTGAAGAGATGTGGAAGTAGCGAAAGATTTACCACAAAGCTCACACGTGCACTGAAAGAAATGTTCCTGTATATGCCTACTAAGACTTCGGATATTGGAACAATTTGTTCTACAGATTGCGCAAGACAATTTCTCTTTTTCCATCCAAAAGGGTTGTATTCCTAAACCAAATTCTAAGTCTATTTTCTGGTTGTGAATTTCATTTAAGTGGGTAGCAGCCGCATCTACGATATCAAAGGTTTTAGAGCAAATTCTGCACCGAATTCTAGTGCAGTCAGCTTTTATAAAGCCTTCATGCAAGTGCGCGTATGCCACCTTAACGTTAACGTTCTTATGATTGGAATCCATGTGGCTCCTGAAGAGCTGACCGTCGACAAAACTTTCGCAGCAGTACACACATACGATGGAACTCTCCGGGATTCTAAACGGATAAGCAGTAGTATATTGTATAAGAGTCTGGGCGTTCCGTTTTGCGATGAGCATCGGATTTAGTTCTAGAACAAAAGAGAAATCGGTGTCACTTCTCGTACTTTAAACTTCTATTCCTCTGCAGCATGACAACATTGTCGAAATAACTTTAGTCAGATTACTATCTATTGTCAAAATTAAGAAACAGAAGTATTAACTTTAACTCAAACTCGGTTTCTCAGTCAAAAATATATTTTAATAATTTAATGGAATACTATGACACGTCCGTCCATTCCAGATCCGGATGTCGTGATTTCATATGGGTCCTCCAGCTGACTTTTTGATTGAACTGTTTGTTACACATCTTACATTCGTGTTTCTTAACTTCTCTGTGTATCCACATATGCTGGTCGAGCGTAGATTTTCTGGGAAACGCCTTAGCGCATACAGTGCAGATAAAACCCCTCTCTCCCGTATGTATGACAACGTGTTTCTTCAAGCTCTTATCATTCTCAAATCGTTTATCACAATAAGAGCATTCGACATAGTCATTAGTATGGTAGATTTTAAAATGAGCTCTAAATGAATTTCGTTGCGCGAATACCAGAGAACATTCTGGACAACTGTAAGATTTTGCCGGCACATTGTGAACTTCCGTCAAGTGAGATTGTTTTATTGTCCACGTCACGAATCTCTCTCCACATAAGTTACAGACGTGTTGGCAGCACTTTTTTGAAACCTCTAAATGTGCCTGCCTCTCCTTGAGAGAATGAAATACGCTCTTACATTTACGGCACTTCCTAGTCGATGGTCCAGTACCGCAGTTATATCTCAGATGGCAATGTAACGACGTTTTTGTGGCGTAAGATTTACCGCAAGCGTCGCAGGTATACTGAACGTAATGCCGATGCATATGCTTACTCAACAGAGATAAAGTTGAATGTTTCTCATTGCAAATGGTACAAGAATATTTATCCTTTTCTATGACAAATGGATGTATGCCCAAATCGTGGTTTAGGATAATGATTTTATTATGTATTTTTACTAAATGATCTGCTGCATCCTCGATGTTCTGAAGATGTTGCGAACATATTCTACATTTTAACTCTGTACAATCAACTTTTATGAATCCTTCGGGGATGTGAGCAAATGCCATATACATTTTGAAGTCCTGATGTTCGATGTTCATGTGATGTCTAAACTCTGAGGGGTCATCGTAACTTTCACAGCAAAATACGCAAACCATGGATGTGTCCGGGAGCTTGAACGGGTAAGCTGTGGTATATTGTAGGACTGTTTGTGCGTTCCGTCGCATGGCGTCGAACGGCTTTTTTTCTAGAACAGAAAAAAACGTCCGTTCACTATTGCGGTAGGAGTTGACCTCACCAAGCTAAACGTTCTCTAACTTAGATATTTCAAAAACCGTCATTCCATCACCCGTTATTTCTCCAAGAAACCTATATGCGACTAAACTTAAGACCACTCAGCCAATCTACGAAACGAGGATCCGAATAAAATAGGTGTAACGAGCACGTTAGAATTATAATGTAACCTTTTTAGACCAACTTGCAAAAAACCAGTTATTACAACATCAGTCTACTAGTAACTAGATATATTTCTGATGGACTTAAGAGCTCCTGCCCTGATCACCTTTGATCTAAGGAAACAAAAATACAAATAATAAAAGAAAAAGAAAAAAGAACAGATTTCACCATCCAAGATTAGTTTTGGATTAGAAAATATACGAATCCCATGCGTCTATTATTATCTAGTGTTTTTATGTGTGATATGTATGTACATATCTACAGAGAATGGTTTTATGTGGCTTTGTTTATTATTATTAACTTGTAGAAATCTCTTTAGACTGTCAATAAAGAGCATTGGTGTATTCTTGAATATCTTTTACGAATACCTTTACCCCACCATAAACACATGGCCTTATCATAAACCTAAAAAAATTAACTAAAGTTTACTAAAGGTTGTAAATTTATTCATTCAGTAACACAGTACTCCTATTTCTTCAGTTATTTACATACATCCTAAAATTCTCTGCATAAAAGTAAAAAATAATATGAAAATAAGTTTCTGAACTATCCCCGAATAGTCTATCTACTATTTCATATCAGTACATGTTAATATTATTCATGAAATAACTATCATTTACCTACTAATAAGGCCTTAAGCTAGGCTTTTTAAATTTAATGTTATTATTTTTTCCTTCATCGAAATCGACTAGCAGCTCTGGGTGATAAGATTTCATATGAGTTTTCCAACTCACTTTCTGATTAAACTTTTTGTTGCATAAATTACATTCAAATCGTTTCTGTTCTCTATGTATCCACATGTGCTGATTCAAATTCTTTTTCCTAGGAAATGACTTTGAACAAACCGTACAAGGGAACAGTTTCTCCATAGTGTGAGTGACCCTGTGATCGTCTAAAGTCCGTTTCGTCTCAAATTTCATACCGCAACAAGAACAAGTGTAATTATCATCAGTGTGAAATATCCTAAAGTGTACCCTGTAACGTTTCCTATCTATAAAGACTTCACCACATTCTGGACAAACAAAGGTTTTCTTTTTAACATCATGCACTTCGGACAAATGCTGTTGTTTCAAGTGATAAGTCATGAAACGCTCGCCGCATACACAACATAAGTGAGACCAACATCTGGGTGATTCAGCCAAGTGCTTTCTCTTTTCTTCTAAACTGCTGAAGGTAGATTTACATTTTCTACAAATCCTCTCGTTATTAATGTGGGAAAATCTTATGTGACTTCGCAATGTTGTATTAGTGGCGTAAGATTTGCCACAGGCTTCGCAGGTATACCTCCAGAAATGGCTTTGTGTGTGCCTGCTCAGTTGCCTCAAGCAGAGACATTTTGCATTACAAATTGCACAAGATAACGTATTCCTTTCAAGTTTGAAAGGCTGAAGTCCACACTCAACGGTTAAGTTCAAGGGCTTTTTATGTGCAGAAACTAGGTGTCCAGCAATTTCTTCTAAAGTTTGACACTGTTCAGAGCATATTCTACACTTTATATCAGTGCAGTCAACTTTGATGTACCCTTCTGAACAGTGGTGGAAAGCCATGCGGGGATTAAAATTTTTATGATCCTTATTCATGTGAGCCCTGAATTCTACGGGGTCTTTGAAAGGGTCAGCACAGTAGACGCACACCATGTTCTCTTCGGGCAGCTTGAAGGGGTAAACGGTGGAAAATTTCACGAGAATCTCGGCGTTCCGTTTAGCGACGTTATTCAAGTCGTTTGGGTCTAGAACAAAAAGAAACGCCCAATCATTCAATGGTCCTTCCTTTCTGCTTTTTCTCGTGACGTTTGTGATTTGTGGTGGCCTTTTTGAGTTGTAGTGATGACAGTAATACGATGGAACACTAAGATACCTTTGACATGATTCGGTTGGTTAAGTCGGTCATTGAAAAGGTTAAACTTGCATAGTTTTATGAAAAGATAAATAGAGAATGATATTTTTAAAGATCTTAATAAGGAACTCTTACAGTTTCTTCATGTCAGTTTCACCTGAATTTTTGGCTTAGATTTAGAGATTGTTAGCACTAAATTTAAATTTGTTTAAACTACTAGTGGGTTACACATCTGAAAAAAAGGTATTGTGACATTACGGGACCTTACACTACACGCATCCCGACACTCCCTTGGAGCGCGGTTTTTTTACTTCAAAAGATTGGTCATCAAGATCGTTTAGACGAATACCAATTCAAATAATTCGACGTTAATGATAAGTATTCGTTGAAAACATGATTCTTGATTAAAAAGAAAGTTTTCCTAAGTAAACACGTTCCTAAAAAAGCCTTTAACATTTTAAGGCTTCGTGAAAATAAATTCTGGGTTATTTTAAAGGTTATTTATTCTGTATATAAATGAAAGTTACCGATAATGGACATAAAACTTTATTTTATTATGAATAAAAAATAAAATTGCCCTATTTTAAAACAACTCTTTGCGAATATATAAACTAAGCGAGTCTAAGACAACCATAAAATCTTCATAACGAATAAATATAGAACGTGATCGCCAAAGAAAAATATTGGAAGACAAAATATTTTTATAATATATAGATAATACAAAAAAAATGTAAATAACAAACTGACGTAGACTATTTTAATGATTAACAGTATTGCACTCAAATATTGTGATAGCAAAGAACATGGAATACTCCTATTAGGAACCACACTCGGGCAACACAAATAAACAATTGTATGAACACAATTTTTAGATTACATTTATCATTTGCCTCAAAGCATGCAAATAGCATGCTTTGAGGTCTTTGACAGTTGTAAATAGTTATTCAGTGTTCGAAGTAGCAGATATTCTATAAACCTTAAATTATAATTATATTTTTTTTTAAATAAAAATGTAATCTAGTTTATATTTTAATATAAGTTATTATACGATGTGATTTAAACAAATGGTGCAAGTGATATATGAAAAAAAGAATTAAGATTCTTAAAGATATTTTAAGGGAGTTGGGTGATCATATTGTCCGCCTACAAACACGAGTAGGTATTTCATTTGTTGATGATGATGACACGTCCATTTGAAACTATTTCGTTGTACATACATATGTATGTTTATTTCATGAATAGGACAAGCTGCACATGATATAAGAACTCAAAATTACTAGCCGAATTTATTGTGTTCTGTTAGGAAACGGCGGTAGCGTAATGGCTACTTCAACCATGTGTCGAATAGTTTCGAAAACGAACTCAGTACACTAGCGACGAGAACACACCTCCAGTCAGCTTAACTAAAAGAAATCGTTAGAAAAACCAACGCAGTTTGTAATTAATAGCGAAGATGGGCACGACGTCCAATTCAGTTTGCTTTTAGTATAGAAATTAATTCAAAACAAATAATCTCGTATAGCAATAATCATACGAGCTAAGTGTTCCTGAACTTTAAAGTTACAATAACATCAACTGGGGTCTTAACCCTATGACTTTCTAGGCCTAAAACGGTTAGGCATCCTATCTAGACGAATTTCAAAAATCAACTAGCTCCGGGTGGTAAGACCTCATGTGCGTTTTCCAGCTGACTCTCTGATTGAATTGCTTATTGCACGGAACACATTGAAACCTTTTGTGTTCACTATGGATCCACATATGCTGTGATAAATTCTTCTTCCTTACGAACGATTTCGAACAAACAGTGCAATGAAATAATTTTTCTTTTGTATGTATTACTTTGTGACTCTCCAGAGCACCTTTATTGTCGAACTTAATACCGCAAAATGGACAAACGTAGTTCATATCAGTATGAGAAATGATGTAATGAGCTCTATACTGCCTCCATTCGTCGAAAGATCTTTGGCATTCTGGACAAGTGTGGCATTTTTTAGTAACACCCACACTATGCACTTCACTCTTGTGGGCAAACTTCAGTTTTCTAGATATGAATCGTTCGCCACATAAATTGCAAGCAAAAGGCCAACACCGCCTAGTTGCCAAAACGTGTAAGCGTCGCGCCTCGCTGTTAGGAAATGATTTCCGACATTTGATGCAAATTTTCTCCTGAGAGTGCCCGAATAATATATGTTTATTCAAGTTTTCCTTGCTTATGTATGACTTGCCGCACGTTTCGCAAGTGTATTTATGATAATGACAGCTGTTATGTCTGCTGAGAGCTCTTAGGGATGGGAATTTCAGCGAGCACACCGCGCACACCCAGCGTTCCTGTCCCAGTTTGAACACTTGTAAACCTACTTCTGCATTTAGGTTCAGTTTTTTATCATGCTCTAGATGTAGATGCTCAGCTGCTGTATTGACCGAGTCTAGTTCTAAAGAACAGATTCTGCACTGGAGCTCCGTACAATCGACTTTGATATACTCTTCTGCGCTGACGGTGTGCGCGAATGCGGTGTCGACGTTGAACGAGCTATGTTCGCGTTTCATGTGATCTCTGTACGCTCCGGGCTCCTCGAAGGGCTCGCAGCAATAAACGCACACCATGTCATTGGCGGGGATCCTGAACGGATACGCCGTTGTGTACCTCAATACTACCTTAGCGTTTTGTCGCGCTTCGACCAACGGATCGAACTCTAGAACAAAAAGAAATGCTCCTTTGTCACATTTGTTTTGGCAGGTGACGCGTAACACGTGTTTATAATTATTTGGCATTTTCAAATTGACAGTATATTCACGTGTATGAAGTGTTCGGTCTACAATTTACCGAATAAAAGCGTTGTGTCACTAACCACTTAAACATTTAATGTAGGCAGTTAAGTCTGTTTATAGTCCATACAATTTTAAACATATATCCTTATGTCATCAAAAATGATAAGAATCCAGGCCTGGGAGTACAAGTACATATATTTTTAGTAGTAATTAAAAGGATAGAGAGGATCAGTTAGTAGGACGAAAACTGTAATCGGAAAGCGACTTTGAACACTTTTCGGTCTAATCCGTTTGGAGTTGATTTGTGTATCGTAAGACTCGAAGACTTTAGAATTGAAGACTTTGGCAAAACATTGGCAGAAATATCTTAACCAGCTGGTTGCCATCTCATCAAAAGAAGAAGAAGACAATGTATACGAACATCAGAATATAGCAGGTAATTCCTAGAACAGTCATTAATCTCTATCAACATGAGGAATGTCATTCGTAAACGAACATCACAAAGAGACCGGATTATTTCGCACTAACTCGCTCTAGCGTTGCGATTGGTGAAAATTTCAATGCGGGTAAACCACAACGCCAAACGCTGTCACTGAGGCGACCAATAAAATGTGAAATAAACTCGCACAAGCCCCTTAAATAAAGAAAAGTACAGAAGAGAAAAATTAAACGAATGTTTAAGTGCCTTTTTATTAAAAATTTTAATATATATAATAAATAATAATTTTAATACATCTTAAATTAAACTACGCATTCAATACATTTCTATTTCATTAAAATAGCATTGCACTCTTATGAAATCTACAACTGTCTTTCAAAGCAAAACATTCATTACAATATGTACAGTTTCTATTCGACGTGAAATATTAAGTCGATAGACTTTTTATGTCTTCTAAATAATTCCTACTTCGACTCATCATCATCAGCCTACCGCAGTCCACTGTTGGACATAGACCTCTCTAATTTCACGCCACTTGGTACGATTTTCGGCTTCACGCATCCAGCTCCTGCCAGCCGTTTTGCGAAGATCAGCCCTCCACCTAGCCTTTAGACGTCCCACGCTACGTTTGCCGAGACGCGGTCTCCACTCAAGAACTCGTTTACCCCTACGGTAATCAGTACTTATACTCAGTGTAGCGAAAAAAGATTAGAATTTACAATAAATAGGAATTTAAGTGTATTTTACGCTTTTATAGATAAACTGACGGAATGGACTTCCACTACTTGGTACGGCTTCTTGGCCTAAACATGGACAATTTATTATGAAATGACAATATTGTTTTTCCAGTTACCCAAGAAAAAGCAATTATATGAAGTTCAGTATCAAGTCGGTTATAAAATAAATAGGTCGAAACAGAAAAGCAAACAAATTAGATGCACAGTAAGAGCGAATGCGCGCAATACGAATGGCAGATGACGTGGGTGAGCTTTATAAGTTGAAGTTAGTCAAGACGTGTTGCTAGAATAGAAAACAAAAAACCTAACACGCATAGGCATTTTATTTTAAAATCAGTACATTTTTTAAGTTTCTTATCGAATAAGATTTTAATAACATCATTTTCACCATATTTTATATAGACACTTATAGGTACACATTACTATATAAGAATAAAAGACCGAATAATGTTATTGCAAACGTATATTTTAAACCACAAGACAAATACGCGCCGGTATCGCGGTTCGAGAGGAAATCGGCCTCTGGTGGTCACAGTTGGTACTTGATTGATTAAACATACAAAACCGACTGGATTGCGACCTTGACTTATTAATTTTTTTTTAAACAATCATTTGTAATTAAATTTATTAACTAATCGGCTGTGTAAACGTTCGGATCCAAGATTAGTCTGTGTCCTTTGGCGTCGTTTTTTTATCATTGTTAAAGAAAAACAACTGCTACTTTAAACGATAACCGACATACAACACAAAGCCCGAGCCATGGCCAAAAGTTTGTTATACATGAACCTACGAGAATGAAGATCATATAAGGGTTATTAAATAGTGAATCGCACTGTTCTGATTAAATAGTGTAAAGAGTTTTATTATACACTGTGTATTCTTAAATCTTAGTATTTATTAATTAGTCGGAGATAAATAAATTATCATTTTCTTTAAATAAATAAATATTTCGGTCATCTAACACACTACGCCATCGAGTTCTAAATCAAGCAGAGCTTGTATTATGGGCACTAGATAATTTTTATATGTGTAATTATACATAGAAAACACACAAATTCCGAAACAAATATTTGCAGATCATACAAACATTTGTTCCAACCCAGGATTCGCATGCATACGCTATCCTCTGCGCCACTAAGGCAATAATAATGTGTGAATTTGAACTAACCGCGAAAATAATTATAAAATACCTTAACCGCCCGTTTACCCAGCGTTTCGATTAATTCTACCAAAACCGCAGAGCATCACAGAAAAGTATGTTTTATTATCATTATTATCGCAAATAGGCTCCAATTCACATACTAAACTTAACCAAAAAAACTATTTTATGGAAAAACCTGGTGTTATTGTAGCTTATGAGATTCAAACTAGACTTTGACAAACTCATTAGCTTCAATTTCCTTAGTCCTTATTAAAAAACCGTCATGAATATCGTTCAATTCTCTAAAAGATGACCAATTTTCGCTTCAATTCACTTCAGTGATCTCAAAGTTGAACTTTTAAAACAACGTTACATAAGCCTCTCCAAAGAGTTCAGATCAAGCACTAAATAATTACCATTCCTCCTCATTAAAAAGATGCGCATGTTTCGACATATGCCTCTTCAGACGAAACTCTGACACAAATTTCGCGCCACAAAACTTACATACGACACAATCTTCAGAATGATTAAGTTTAAAGTGAATATAATAAGCATTTTCCGTAGTAAAATCAATATTGCACTCTGCACATTTGTATGTCTTTTTTGTAAGTCCGTGGGCCACTTCCATATGTCGCCTTCTCGATTTCCAGTCTAGAAACCGTTCCATACATTTCGGACAGCAATATGGCATACAAGATTTTTCAGTTCGCGAATGTTTTTCTTTTTCTTCCATAGTTGGGAATACTTTTCTGCATCTCTTGCATGATACCTCATACGTTTGGTGTTTGGATCTCATGTGTTTTAACAGCCCAGTCGTGGCGACGTAGCTACTGCCGCATACATCGCATACGTAACTGAGAAAATGCGAAATGGTGTGTCGATTCAAGTGGAATAGTGTGGGGAAATTTTTCTCACAGACAGCGCAATTGTACACGTCTTTCTGTAAATAATAAGGCATCACGCCTAATTTCCCATTAGGATCTGTTTTCTTTCCATGGACGTTAGCTACATGCTCCAATACTGAATCCAAATTTTGGAACTGCTCTTTACAAGTTCTGCATCTCAAATTTGTCAAGTCAACTTTAATGAATTCGTTTTTTGGGAGGTGATGAAATGCAACTTTTATGCTGAAATAATCGTGTTCGGTTTCCATGTGCTGCCGGAATATGTCCGGGTCTTCGAACAGCTCTTGGCAGTAGACACAGAGTACAGACTTGTCGTTCACTCTGAACGGATAAGCTGTCGTACAGCTAATAACGGTGATGGCGTTAGCTCGCGTCGCATCGTAATTTTCCGCTAAAAAAGAAAAGAGATTTCTTTTGTAGGTAAGGTTCTTGCAGTACGGACTCCGAGATATTTTTGGATACCGATGAACTGAAGCGAATGGCACTGTTGAAAAGCTAATATGAATCACGCGGATTCTGTAAATGGTAACGGTATATTCGAGTTTGAACTTCGACGAGCTCTTTTTTTTAAGGAATAAGTCCTCTTCCAGACATCCAAACCATGACTGTATATCCAGTGATGAGTAAGATTTAGACATATTCAGTTAACGTGACCGTACCCGGCTATACCCCCCAAACGGGACAGCCTTCATCCACTTATAGATCGTAATTGCTCCGAATAGTGAGGTTTTTACAAGATACAGGTCGAGATGATAAATAAGAAGTTATAGTCGCAACTCATTGAAGAAGTAGCATTTAAAATCCTAAAGGCGGACTGTATTTATAAGAATTTATTAAAATTATTTCGGTAATGCGACCTTTTATTGATAGAAGTTTAATTTTAGTGTAAGTGCGGTTAGTTTAAGATTTGATTGTAGATTTTGAACTAAATTCAGTCTATCACAAAGTCAAGGTAATGCTTAAGTAAAAATAAGATTTTCTTAAGAAAACTAATTAAAACCGTCACTAACATTCGTGTTCCTAGTAATATAAATAGTAAAATATGTGTAAGTTTGTAGTACGGAATTTTACGTAATATTTTTGTGCGAATATCAAGAAAAGACAATTGGATTGAGAGTTTAGGGTAATAAACGAAAAGTTTAAAACTCCCCTAAACTAAATATTAAAGAGGACAGTATTTACGTCATAAGTTATTAATTCTAAATGCAAACATAACAACAAAAACCTACTGTAATTAACTCTTGGTTACATTCATTAAAAACAAATAACCACAATAGATTTTTGTTGGAAATTGGGTAATGAATTTGCGTTAAAGAATTTATTAATAAATAAACATATTTTCATGTTATAGTAAAATATATAACATGAAAATCAATTCTAAAAAACACTAAAAAAAATATTTTTAACCCCCGACGCATAAAAAGGGGTGTTATAAGTTTGCCATCGATGTCTGTGTGTCATCGATGTCAAACTTATATTTGTGGTATCGTAGCTCTCAAACGGATGGACCGATTTCGATGCGGTTTTCTTTTCATTTCAAAGCCACTTTCATTGCTGTAGTTTTTAGCTATGTTTGATAAATATCGGTCCAGCAGTGTAAGTCTATCATTTTTTTCCAAAACGATGTAAGGCATTTTCGGCGTATATATTATATTATTTAATAGGGGGCAAACGAGCAGACGTAACGCCTGATGGTAAGCGATTACCGCCACCCATGGACTACCACAACAGCAGAGGCCTCACAAGTGCGTTTCCGGCCTTGGGGGATGGGAAGGGGGATGAGCGCTGCCCATGGACCCCCACAACACCAGAGGCGTCACAAGTGCGTTTCCGGCCTTGGGGAATGGGGATGGGGATGAGGTGAAGGGTTCGCATTATTACTCAATTAAGTGCTTGTGTCGGGGGCTTTTGATTTTTTAAATTTTAGCTTTTATAAAGTTATATTCTTTTACGCAAATTATCAGTTTCGACATAGAATCTTAACATATGGATATATCTCTATTATTCATTCAAATATCAAAAATTATTCAAAATATATTATTTAAAAATTCAGTGCAAAGAGCCAATAACATTAAAACAAAAACATGAACAGGAATCAATGTTCTTAAATCATTACATACTATCACTTACCTGCACGTCGTTACCTGTCGCAAATGGGAATCGAACCCATCAACCAATTGTACTCGAGGCCTTTTAAGAAGCCACATTTTAGAGAAACACGGGTTCTCCTTCCCTTGATGCTGAGGTGGTAACTCTGGCTTCTCAGATTTCATAGTTCAGTTCTATGTTAGTATTGTGTCTATAACGTTTGTGTATCCGTACTAATATAATTCGTAAGTAACTCTGTCTGTCTGGTACGAATTAAACCGCTGAACCGATTATAATGAAACTTTACGTAGAGATATTTTGTTGATTCTTAAGTACATAGGTTACAATTTACGGATATAACTGGCAAACATGCAGGCTAAAAGCTAGTTAGTAGTATAGATTTATTTTTGAATGTGTTTTCATGATTTTTTCAGTACTCCAATTATTATAGTACTAGATCTGATATGTTTAAGATACGGCAGCTTTATAATATGAGAGTATTCTTGTATTTTTGACAATCACAGCATTTCAGAACACAACCGAAATTTTTTTAAAAAAGGTCAAATAAAAAATTACATTTCTCTGAATTTTGAAATAAACTCTCATGAATTTTTTTTTCATTAATATAAAATAAGTCTAATGTGCATAACCAAATTGAATTCAACAAACATAAATGTTAATAGAAATCTAAGAAATGTATGGGAATGCTAAGTCACGAGGTCAGAACAAAATTTAAAGATTCTGTATGGAATAATGGGCAATAAAAACAGAATAATGTTGTTTGTACCTAACTCCTCCGAAATGGTTGGACCGATTTTTATTAAATTTTGTTTGCATATCGCGTAGGTCTGATAATAGATCAGCAACTATTTTTCATACCCCTAAATGATAGTAATAATAGTGACCCACCCCTAAATTACTTTTTTTTATTTTCATGGCAAAAAAAAACGTTTTCCCCGTCACCTAGTATCTTCATAAATATCTTCCGAGAATTCTCCAAAAACCTAAAAGCTAAGGAAAAATAAACAAACACAGAAATCTCAATGTACACGCAAAAACAATATTTGTCGTTATAAACAGCTCTGTTAGGTTCGATTCAATTATATGGACGAAAAATTTGTACAAAACGAACACTGATTAATTTGTTAATGCTTTGTAGGCAAAATATGACGATATGATGTATTTTTTTTTAGCAGAAGGCAAGAATTAAGGGTAGGAAAGGGCTTGAAGCAGTTGATAATAACCATTTAAAGTTTTTTTTTATATAATACAACATATATGGGCCAGCCAAACTGACTCCACTCTCCCAGACGGTAAGTATTAGTAGAATAAAAGAGTAATAGCGCCATATTTATTGCGAATGTCGACAATGTGCAGGATGATTCGCACTATAACTTCCTATTGAGATATATCTGAATTTAAAAAAAAAGTTAAGATACCACTGAATAATAATAATAATAATAATTCTCTCTACTCTCTCGTTCTCTTAGCCGATTACGACCACAGCTCTCCAGTCTCAACTACGCAGAAGACATTATAGTGCACAAGTGTGTACGCAAACACAGGTGCACTATCTGTTTCCTCTCTCTCAAAACCCGATGGGACGGATAACACGATCGGGGAGAGACCAGGCGCAGGACCGAAAGCTTTACGTGCTCTCCGAGGCATGGGGGTACAGACCCCAACTGAATAATATGAATGTATTGATTGATATTGGTGGCCACTTCGCATCGTAGAAGTTATAATTGGTTTACCATACCGTGAGATATAGTTTTAACATCATTAATAGCCTTTGAAACGGACTGATCGTTCAATAACATGTATCTATTTACAAAAAAAATGTATTTATGTATTCATATCAGTTGTCTAGTACCCATAGTACAAGCTCCGCTTAGTTTGGGACTAGATGGCGTTGCGTGTTAGATGTCCGAAATATTTATTATTATTATTAAACAGAAGCCCAAATTTCGGAAGTTTTTTTTTTATTTACGGCCCTGCCAAAATGACTCTACTCTAACTGATGGAAAGTATAAGCAGAATCCAAGAGTGCTGTTCACCATACTCATTGTGAATGCAGGTAATGCAACAATGCAGCATCATTGGGCCTCCGGTCTGAATATTTATTGTTGCAAGAACCTATTGAGAAAGGATCTCGGCTAATTACACCCTTAAAGGTCAACGCCGATGGACAGTGTTGGCGAAGGGACTAATTCAGTAACAATTTAAATTCAACCCAAATTTCTTCATAATACAACTGTATTTTATGCAAACAATTAAAATAACAGTTGCTAGCATAGTTTTGTAATTGTATTAATTCTTTATTGTACACACTCGGCACATAAATATAAAAGATACAAAGAATTGTCTTGTATAAAGGCGTTTTTAACCAAAACTTGAGTTTTTTTTTTTTCAGCAAACCCTGAGTGTATAAAGGATAGCAGAGTAATGAAAAGGCACAATCATGCGTACTTAGGAATCAGAAGAGAAACGAGAAATATAAAAGTTATAATAGTAGATCATAGACGTTGATTTTTTCGTTTCATCAAACACAATTGCATTTTTATTGTCTAACGAGCAAACGTATCGCCTGATGGTAAGCATTACCGCCGCCCATGGACACACGCAACACCAGGGGTGTCACAAATGCGTTGCCGCCTTTGAAAGAAGGGTTGCGGGGTAGGGATTGGGAAACACCGCGCAAGCGCTGGTTCACACCAGTTTTCTTTGAGGCCATGATAGACACCGGTAGAGCCAACCCATTTATGCCAAAGCGTGGCTCTCCCACGATATACAGTATTTTGTATTCTGAAGAACTTTAGGTTACATTTTAATTGTAACTGAATTTGTCTAATCCATCACTACGTCCATCACTGCTGATCGAATGAAAATAAACTTGAAATTTTGACAGCTAATGCTTTTTATGTTGCAAGAACCTATTGAGAACAGAATTTGGACAATTTCGCCACTGAGGGGGTAGTCAGCGTAGTAGATAGGGGGTTGTTCCATGTCTTGAGACGGTCTTTTGTGTGTCGGTCGTGTGTTATGTGGGTCTTGTGACGGTGAGAGGCGCAACAGCGTCCTGCCCCAGGTGTGACTCTAGTCGCTTTGGTATATACCTCATAGTGGGGCTACGGAATATGGGTACTTCAAAAGCCGCTGAAGCGTTCCTGGAGCTCCTCTCGACTACCGAGGAAGGCCGCCGCAGTGGTTTAGTGGGTAGACCGGTCCTCTAGGAGTTCCACACACGCCCTTCATCACCTCCACGAAGGGTATAATTCCGAAAAACATTCCACGCGTTGAAAACAGGGTAGGAAGGGGGAGGGGGTCGTGTATAGGAAATTGTTGTTTAGAAATTGTATAGAAACTTCTCATTAGCGTCAAAGTTAGCTTGTTTGAGTATATTCCTCCGTATTTAATATATGTTTTGAAACGAACAAATTTTACGTCCATATATAAAGAGCGAACCTCAACGTGAGATATATCCATATGTAGCTTATAGCTATGAGTATACATGCATTATTATTTGTAAGTATTGACACGTTTCTTACTAAAATCTTAGGTATTATAATAGTGCATTTAAAAAAAATAACAGATATATTTCCCTAACAAATTTTGGTAAATACTTAAACAAATAAATAAAATTGAACTCTCTGTTTGTAATTTCACATCAACAGCTTTTCACCAACTGCATATTTTTAACATATTTGTCTGTTTGTTCTGACTAATATCTGGAACGGCTATACTCATTTCGAGACTTTCACTGGCAGATATCTGATGTTATAAGGAATAACTTTTAAGTTAACCAATCTCCGTTCAGTGCTGAACAAAGGACATCCCCAAGGAGCGCCAACTATCCGGTCTTGGAGTAACTAGCGGTTTCTTTTATTTAGAAGACAATATTTTAATACAAAAAAATCCAATGAACATTCGATTCAAAAACAACAAAACCGCGAGGCACACAGACAGTGAAATCTAAAATATAATTAGATATTAAAGTTTGTCGCGAAGATATGTTTTGAAGTCGTAATTAATATAAACACAGAATTTAAAATAAATAGATATTATAACTAAAAAAGTTATTAAAATAGTGATACTAGTATGAAACCTGTCAATTAAAATATTAGGTAGCAGAGTTGTCTAAGATTTGAAAATTTAATTATTTGATGTTCAGTAAGTAAGGCGTACTAATAAAGACCATATTAATATTAGAAATAGACATGATGACTAATTTTGAAAAACTGTTTTATGATGTTTGGAAGTATCTCCAATTGTCAAAAACTGTTATATATATATACAAAAAAGGTTTAGTAGGAAAAAAATCGATTTAAATTTTAAGTTTAATAATAATATATATATTTATATATAATAATTCAGGCCAAAATCTTTGGTGGCGTCAGTGAATTGATCGTCAATTATATCCGAACAAAGTGACATTTATACATAAGTGACGTAACTCGCTCTGATTGGTGTTCAACTTAACATGGCGGATTGCTGTATTATATAGTTTTATTTCTGTTGACTAACTATTAATCTCGCTCCAAACATAAACAAAAAAATTTAAAAATAAAATTTATACTCTATGAACCCCATTTCATCAGATAAATAAACAATTTTAGTGGTTCTTGGTGTCATCATGCCTATTCTAAAGTAACTCTGTCTTTTATGGTTTAACGGCTAAACCGCTGCAACGATTTCAATGATATTTGACATGGGGATACTTTGATTCCTGAGAAAGGACATAAGTTTTTTATAGCGATAACCGAAATACGCGCGGGCGGAGCTGCGGTTGAAAGTAAGTACATATTTTCATTAAAAAAAAAGTACACTGACGGTTGGAGCCGTTTTTGAGATTCCGATTATATATACATACAAGAATTGCACGTTTAAATGTATTAGATTAGATATAGTTTAACAAATCTTTGACAACTGCACTATCTAACAATTAACAAATTCAATAGATGCCTACCTTTTTTCTTCTTCTCGGGTTTAGGAGCCACTTTGCTGGCAGAAGCTTTCACCGGTTCCTTCTTAACGATTTTTGCTTTTTTAGACGGAGTGGCCTTGACTTTAGATGTTGATTTTCGTTTTTCAGCTGCCTTCGTGTTATCTAAGAGATCCATCAAATCCACGGATTCCTTTTTGGGTATTTTGCTTGCAAGTTTCGTTAAGGGCTCGTCATCCACTGAAAAGGAATATTGACGATTGTATAATGTACTAGTGGTCGCCTAGTGATCGAAGTTCGACCATAATTAATTTCATTCTTATTTATTTTTACCCGACTGCAAAAGAAGGAGGGTTGTTTTACGACGTTATGTATGTTTGTATATTTCTTTGGCTTGTCGTATTTTTATGTGAGTGGTGTGAATAGATTCGTGTTAGTCGTGAGTGAGACACTGGGTACATAGAAAATAAAAAATAAAGAAACAAATTGTAAGGCCATCGACTTACTGTCATCATCATCGTCGTCGTCATCATCAAAATCGCGATCATCAAAGTCATCATCGCTCAGTCTCTTCTCCAACTTGATCTGCTCCAACTTCACGTCATCTAGGGTCTCCACTGGAGCTGTGAACAAAAATCCACGATTAATTAGTGAACAAACTCAATCTTCATAGCTGCTGTGTGAACAACTGAGGTTCAAAAGGAACCCGAAGACTCCTATAATAGCTATGACTGCAGCAGGGTGAATTTCATCTCATGGGTTACATGGGTTCAGTTCTTTTAGCTAGTTTTATGAATTAATTAACCTGACTGCATGATTGTTCTAGTGTTTTAAGCGGTCGTCACGCTGATTGGTACAGCACTGAGAGTTGTGAGTTCAAACCCTACACAGGACAACAGATTGTGTGATCTACAAATAGTTGTTCTGAACCTGCTTTTTCTTTGTGTCCATTTCGTGAATGTTACTATGTATGGGAATAGCCTTTTAAAAGATAAATAAATTTATAAACACAAGGACACAAAGAGGGCTACAGTAGAAATTAAGAAACGAAATTTGTGTCAGGCCCTGAAGACAGAATTTTTACCACCTAAAAGGAACTTACCTTCGGATTCTGTAATACTGGAAATGCCAGGATCGAGATGCTGCATGAACGTCTTCTCACACTCCAGGACCTGTCGCCTGAAGTCGTTCGCGTCTCGGAGCCGTGATATACATGGTTCGCATATTAGACGACTATTGCTATTAGGCCCTCCAGATTGGGAATACGCGATCTGAAGCAAGAGGTATTAATTAATTTGGAGTAACATACTGTACTACTTTATTTTATTAGCTGACAAATGCAAACTCGTTTGCGTATCCCATACATCTAACACGCTCACATTAAAATTTAATTCATGTGATATATTTTTCCAACAAACAAAATTTTTGGATTAAAGGGAAACTAAGAAGTACTGGCAATTGTTCGATATATATAAACAGTTAAAAGCAATTATGAATTTGACAATGTTTAAGGTATTGATATAAAAATAAATTTTAATGTGAGTTTGTTAGACATGCTACAGTGAGATATAGTAATAATGTGAATAATCTGTTTACTATAAAAAAAGGTTATAGTAAGCCATACTTAAACATAAATATATAGTGCCACAGGACTTTTTCCCGACTGTGAAAGGAGCGTTATGTTTTTCGAGTATATGTATATGTATATGTATATTTCTTTGGCACGCCTTAGAGCCTATAGCTTGTATTTTTATGTGAATGGTGTGAATAGATTCGTCTTAGTCGTGAGAGTGACACTTAGTACAATAAATAAATAAAAAAAGCTCTTCTTTTTAGTTCTTCAATGAGTTTAATAAAAATGGCAGATATTGACGCAGTCAGGTTTTTCATTTTAAATAATTCTTTATTTGTTTTAATTCTATATAGGAGAATACTTTCATACCTATATTGAATTTGTGAAATTTAACCCTTCACGCAGCCCATGCAATGGAGCTCTCAAAACGACTAATATTGCCTTCATTTTTGCACAATATTTTACTAATATCAAGCACCTTTTAGCCGTAACATGATGCTATATATAAGCCCATAACCTTCCTCGATAACTGGACTATCAGTAGCAATGGAAGCTCAAAGCTCATTATTTCTATTTTTACTAGCCCCTCTTCTATGAAAAAAAAGGATTACAATTTTGCAAAAACTAGTGGAAAATCCCTATGGATCTCTAGCACCTCGGGGTCTGAAGAACCAGGAATGTAGTGCTCTGAGGAGGCCCCAGACCATGTCATTTCAGGTCAGCATCAACTGCGCTTCTTATCACACTCTATTCAACTCGATCAACATCTGGTTCAGTACAAAAACCATAAATTTACTCAATTGTTCGTAAAATTAAAAAAAAAACACTATAGCGCCTACCACTTAAATGTCAAAAGGATGGGTTTTATGTTTGTATGTTACTCAGAAGTATGTTTGTATGTCAAAATTATTGAACAGATTTTAATAGTGTCAATAAATTCCCCATAATGGGCTTGGTGACTTTAATTTATATTAACTATATCATCATCATCAACAACCCATAACGTCCCACTGCTGGGCTCAGGTCTCCTCTCAGGAGAGGGTTAAGGCCATATGTCCTTTACCATATATCCCATTCATTTATAAGTTTTAAAATTATCTTATTAACTTATTTCATAGCTCTTTCTTAGTATTTATTCCTATTAATATAAAAATAAATATATAAATAAATATTTCCGACATCTAACACACAACGCCATCTAGTCCCAAACTAAGCAGAGCTTGTACTATGGGTACTAGACAACTGATATAATACTTATATACTTTTTTTTTGTAAATACATACATATCACACATAGAAAACACCCAAGCTCCGAAAAAAATATTTGCAGATCATACAAACATTTGAACCGACCCGGGAATCGAACCTGAGACCTCAGGAACAGCAGTCGCATACGCTACCGCTAGGCTACCGAGGCAATCAATATGTCAGTAAATTAGATATAGTTTTTGATTGGTGACTTATTCTGTATAAGTCTCATACTAATATATAAAACTGAAGAGTTTGCTTGCTTAATGCAGTGTTAATCTCAGGAACTAATGATCCAATTTGAATTTTTTTTTTCAGGGCTACATAGCCCATTTACCAAGGAAGGCTATATATCATCACACTAAGACCAATTGGAGCTGAGCACCAGTGTTACAAAAACGAGGGTAAATTATTACCCTAAAGGCGGAGACACAAATATAGTCGTCTAAATCAGCTTGTTTTATCATAAATTTGTGGCTTAAAATAATATTATTTATTAAAGCTTTTTTTTTAAACTTCCTCGTAAAATTGATAGGAAGGCATATGCCTGCAGTCGAATACTAATGTATGAATATACTCTCGATGATAAACAGAAATGTAATTAAAATTAATTAATGTTGGCTCATAAATAGCAAAAAATGTTTTTGATAAATTCTTTTAATATTTTTTCATTTCATACAGAAGCCTTTTGTTGTAGATATCAAATGTTTTATTAATTAATTAAAAAGTATGAGAGGTAACTCATAACTCATCAATAACTAATAAATCTGAAAAGTAGTCTTTAAAGCAAATGTTAAAAAAAACATACAAGCTTTATCGATTTTGTTTGCCAACCAAAACAAAGAATACACAACAAGGACGCGGAAAAAAGAAAATCGAATATTTTCATCATAGCCGGATTATACCAAAGCTTGATTGTTCTACGGCGAGAAAATGGCTGCCGTGGCGTCTAATAGGACATATATTGCAAAATAATTTTAAGATTGATTGATTACCGTGACGTTGAAGGTGTCCGAAAGCATTTCGGCGTAAACTTCGCGCTTTCCCATCCAAAAATATTCTGTTGAGATATCCTTGTAGCATCCCTCGGTCAAACAACAACGACAAACAGTCGGACCGGGTCGCCATTCTGTACTTTTCACATTCATTTCCATTTTAAAACTATAGTATTTTCACAGAAAATATTTTTATCATAATACTAATTTCTATTTATCATTGAATAAATCAAACTATAAAATAAATTTATTTTTTACTGTTAGAAACGCCAACATACGCCATGAAGCGCTGCGGCGATTTGCTAGTGTTGAGAAACTTCACGCAACTAGGGGAAGTACGAGCATGCGCACTAGTGATATTTCTAGGAATCGATTTTTCATTTATTTTAAAACATCTAATAAATATTATGAGCAAGACTTGCAATAATCCAAAGAGGGTAAATAATTAAAGACTTTCGTCTCTCAGGTTAAGTCGGTTTTCTCAACATACTGATTAGATGGCAAAATTATGAAGAAGAAATAAAAAGGTAGTAGTTAAACAATTGGCATTTTTATTAAAACTATAGGAATAACAATTACATACGAAATATTTGTATGAAAATTTAAAATCTAGATGACTCTTAACATTTCTTTCTCGAAATAGAGTCTAATTCTAATAAGCATCACGTCTACGTTTTACGTCCCACAATTATGTCTGTCTTAGTATCAAATGTGTAAGCTTAGTTTATATTTTTTACTACAATTAATTTTAATTTCCATTTATAAAATAAAAGTCCAAACAAATTTCGCAATAAACGGAAATACAACTTTAAGGACCCAAAATGATGTTACATAATTAGATAAATTGAGCAAAATAATGTTTGATTGAAATTGGCATAACCTTGACGCGAGTAATTTTACACTAAAACTTCTATTATGTTTTTAAATGACGAATTTTCATGGCAATTGCGTTTTGTTGTATCAAAAGTCAAAACTTGTCAAAATCAAATGACAAACCTCGATCAATATTGACTGATAAGTGAATGTCAAAATAATCAGACAAGCGCTGTGAAATAGTAAATATTTTGATTTATCAGCTTCCACTATGAGTTTAAGCACTCGCAAAGGCCCTATTGTGGACCCTGGCTTGTGCAGATGCTGTGGTGCTATTAAAAAATGCCGCATTATGACCGTTGAATATGAATATTCAGGGACGAAGGAAGTGTATTCAGATATGTTTGTAGACAGTTTCGGTCTGGTGGTGAGTTCCTACATTCAAATTACTTTTGAAGTGGTTTAATAGCCTCAATAAGGCTCTGTCCATCGTATATGTCAGCTGACGTTTAATTTTTACCTCAAAAATCAGAGACTCCATGCCAAATTTCATTGAAGTTGGTGCAGTGGCTTAGTCGTGAAAGTATAAAAAACGCAGATACTTTTCGAAGTATTTTTAAAGGCTGTAAAAATGTGTGAAGAAAATGCATTTAAATGTAAAGTACCTGGATGTCTGAGATTACTTGGTATTTCTTTTTGCTAAAACTTCTTAAAATAATAGTAATAATATAATAAGTCGTTTATTAAGTCTCTCTCACACTGAATAGTTAGTAAAAATCAGTTCACAAATTTAGTGCCATTTGATTGAGTAGGTGAATCTGTGTGAGAGACTAGTATCTGCACTAGGAGAACCTGTGTGGCCAGCCTCCCCTATGTCCAGAATCAAGAGCTTGAAGTAAGTTTAACCACTATGATTAACAATGACAAGTGAAAGATTTGAGTAAAAAAGAACATAAGGGTAATGATGGCATAATGTGTAGATGTATGTGTGCTTGTGTTTGTGAGTGTAAGTGAAGTGAGTTATTGTAGATATGTATGTCTTGTATAAATATTCGAGCATGTGTATGTATGTATGTGCTAAGCCTAAACCACACAGTATAAAAATGAATCATAGCTAGAATATTTCGAGCCCTTGTTTAAAGGTATTAGGTTTAATACATAAAGGGTTAATTATTATGCTAGAAAGTATTAAATATGTATACTATGCTCATTTATATTGTTTACATGATTGACTTACAAATGAATATTATATATGCAAATTTAGTTACTTCTAATATAAACTACCTCATTGGTTAAGCAGTTAGTTATGCGACTGCTGAACAAGAGGTCTTGGATACAATATTTGACTTGTTGGCGCAGTGGTAATATGGGTAAACGACTGCTGTGCTTGAGGTGTCAGGTTCCAATCCCGGGTCAGACCAATTCTTTGTAATCCTGCAAATATTAGTTTCGGAGTTTGGGTGTTTTCTATGTATAATGTGTATGTATTTACAAAGAAAAAGTTTGTATTATGAAAGCTACATTGAATGATAGCTAACTTATAAACTTTTTGTAAATACATACACTTTATACATAAAAAACACCTGAAATTCAAAACAAATATTTGCAGATTATACAAACATTTGATCGGACTCAGGCTATTTTTTTAGCCTAACTTTGCCTTGCCACATGATCTGCAGCTGTTGTTGTAAAGGTACAATAATAGTCGTGTGTTATACCTCAGAGCTCAGCTAGCAAATAATATAAATAAATATTTAAATGTCCATCTAACACACAACACCATCTAGTCTCAACTGCTGGGAGGGGTTCGGATGGCGTAAGAAAGCGGTTCCCGGATCCCTCCCGTCTCAGGCGCAGAGTGGCACACCGTGTGGTTTTAGTCGGTTCGATTCCGACACACCGCCCCGCCGCAAACCCCGGTGGGGTGAAGGGCCGAGG
The DNA here is from genome assembly GCA_003709505.1 of Hyphantria cunea. Classification (NCBI taxonomy): domain Eukaryota; kingdom Metazoa; phylum Arthropoda; class Insecta; order Lepidoptera; family Erebidae; genus Hyphantria; species Hyphantria cunea. Next base: position 152,380 of record PKRV01001585.1, on the reverse strand, counting down.
GGGTTTCCACACATTAAAAAAAAAATGGGTACTATACAACTGATATGAAAACATATTCATATAAATATATTTTTAAATATATACCTATTTATACATAGATAACACCCAAACTCTGAAGCAAATACTTGCAAATCATATAAAAACCGACCCAGGAAACGAACCTGAGACCTCGAGAATAGCAATCGCACACACTACTACTGCACAACCGAGGCAGTCTGTTAGTCCTTACATCATCAACTATGCCAGTCTCTCGGCCATCTCGTGCCACAGAGAGCATGTTAACGTCATGGGTCCCGGTTGCCATGAACATCAATGCCAAAAATTATTGGGAAGTCAGTGCCCTCCTAATACAAAGTAGTTTAACCTTCAAATTCAATTCACCTTCTGATTTCTAAGGTCCGATGCCAGTCGCTCCTTGTAAAAACTGATAAATCCGGTGGAATTAGTAGCCGACCCCAAATAATCTTCGGAATAATATAAAGGCTAGGAAGATGATGATCGGCCAGAGATAAGCCAATAAAAATCCGCCCGTTGCAGAAATCAGCCGTAACTATAGTTCATCATCATTATCTTTCTAGCCTATATTATTCCCAAGATTTAGTGTAAGCTACTAGTTCAACTGGTTTCATCTGAATATCAGTTTTTCCACTGAGCGATTGGCAGCGGACCTCCGTAACCCTGAGGCTCAACTGAATTCGAAGGTTCAACTGGTTGTCAGTATATTTGTTTTTCCCTCCATCCACTTCACAGGCCAGCCACGAGGGGGCGACGTTATGCGTGTGCCGTACGTCCCTAATTTGAGAGAGTTTTTAACCAGCTTCAGTGCGGGCAAGCGCTGGGAGGGGTCCGGATGGCGTAAGAAAGCGGTTCCCGGATCTCTACCGTCTCAGGCGCAAAGTTGCACACCGTGTGGATTTAGTCGGTTCGATTCCGACACACCGCCCCGCTGCAAACCCCGGTGGGGTGAAGGGCCGAGGGGGTTACCACACGTAAAAACAAAAAAATAAGTTGTCGGTATATATGAGGGCACTGACTTCCCAATAACGATTGCCATAGATGTTCATGACAACCGGTACCAACGGCTTAACGAACTCTCCGAGGCACGGACGGGAAATACCGTAACTATAGTTATTGTTTTTTGTTATTTTGATGATTCCAGCTTTCTCATTTGGATGGTGATGAGTCAGAAAGGCTGATATGTGCGACGTGTGTCGTCCGACTGCGGGATGCTCGTGCATTCAGACTCCAGGTCTTGCAATGTGAGGAGAGATTACTGAGCGCTGCTTTACATATACATGAGGGTAAGAAGATCAGAAGTTTCTGATGTTCTCCTAGCCGATTTCGGAAACGGCGGCCGGTCTGAACGGAGACCAGCAGCATTTTCTGTACTCTCCTTTAAATCTGTAATACGGTGTACAAATAAAGAACTTTCTATCTATCTATCTATATATTATACAACAAAGTCTTTCGCCGCTTCTGTCTGTTTCCTAGTTCGCGATTTGAATACCTCGAATGTAGTCAGTGTTTTAAATTTCACTTTGAAAATTAATTTGACTATTTTGAAGCCTGTTTATATTTTTCTTTCTATGATATAGAGAAGTAAATGATCAGATTAAGAAATAAAAAAAGACATACATATTCTCTATTGTTTTATTTTTTATTTTCAATGGTCGCGCGATAATAAGGAAACTTAACTAGCTAGTTTTTGCTATCAAAGTATCTTCATGCCGGATTTCATTGAAATTGGTGTAGAGGTTCAACAGATATACAAAAAGAGTTAAAACTAGGCTCACCCAAATATACACACAGCATTTTATCCAAATAGGTCCATTCGTTTAGGAGGATTTAGGTGATAAACGTACGTGCAGAACAATAAAATACATAAATTTTCACTTCATTCACATTTGGTTGCCATAATGTGAACTATAGCATACACCAGTAGCTCTCATATGGTATAGGTTTCAAAACTGTTGGAGGATTGGACCAAAATGCCTATTGCCCTTTATAATATTACTAGCTTTCGCCCGCAGCTTCGGTCGCATTTAATAAAAAGTATCCAATGTTACTTCTAATAACACCATGAATAAGTGTACAAAGTTTCATGATGATCGGATAAGTAGTTTTCACGTGACAGCGTAACAAACAAACTAACATCCACATTTATAATATTAGAATATGGATTGGGATTGTATGAATATATATCGAACTAAGTGGCGTGAAATTGGAGAGGCCTATGTCCAGCAGTGGACTGCGATAGGCTGATGATGATGATGATGAATATATAGTAAAAAGATTCCAACAATGTGCCTTTGTTACTTTCTAAACCACCAATTGCAGATGACAAAACGCTAACAGCAGAAGCAGTTGTGAAGGTGGAACTTGAAGATGTGCTTCCACAACAAGGACTTGAAAAGGAGGCGACGGACGCACAATTAGAAGATAATGCTGTGGATGATGGAGTGCATGATTGCCTGGACCTGGATGAAGGTAAGGATCTACGAATGATGATCATACTGACAGAAGATGCAAAAAGCGTTTTAATCTATAGAAATTAATAAAATTGAAGTGTCTGTTTGTAATTTTAAATTAATAGCTTTTCACTAAATGCAAATGAAAGTATATGATATTTACATCAGAAAAACAATTTGTCTGTCTGTCCGGCTAATCTCTGGAACGGCTGGACTGATCTTGACGGGACTCTCACTGATAGGTATCTGATCATATAAGGAATAACTTAGGGTTAATTTTTTTAGAGTAACTTCGCCCCGCGGCTTGTGGTTCATGTCGTACCGCGGAGCTCAGTTGTCTATATGAGATGAATCAAAGTATTATAAAGTTCATGTATTGCATTAATACTCGTTTAATCTTTACAAATAAATAAAGTTTAAATGTCTGTTTGTAATTTCAAAATACCAAGAAAACGTATACGGTACTTACATAAAAAAAAGTTTTGAAAATATCTGTCCATGTGTTTGCTCTGGTATGTCAGAACCGATTTTCACTGGACTTTCACTGGCAATAGGTAATATTATAAGAGGTAACGAAGGCGCTCATAGCCTAGTTGCACTCGGTGATTAGAAACAATCACCGAGGGTAAGCAACGATGGCGCGGTCAGTACCTGGATGGGTGACCGCTAGTGGCATGTTACCATGAGCGTCTCCGTGATTCGGAGGTCACGTTAAGCAGTCGGTCCCCGTTTTTATCATACGATAACAGTCGTGAAGCTTAGTTGGAGGCCTTCGGGCGGCTTAAAAACATCCAACGGCAAGATTTACGTAGCCACAACGTATTCTTGCCAGTCCCCAATCCGCACTTGGCCAGCGTGGGGATGTAATCCTCTGTAAAAAATCCTCTCCTGAGAGGAGACCCGAGCCCAGCAGTGGGACATTATGGGTTGTTGTTGAAATAAGCAGTAACTTAGCCTATTTATTTAGACTAGCTACGCCTTATCTGCTTGTTGTAGAGGTACAACAATAGCCGTAGATAATACCGCGAGCCTCATCTAGCAAATAATATAAATAAAATACATAAATACACAACGCCATCTAGTCCCAAACTAAGCAGAGCTTGTGTTATGGGTGCTAGACAAGTGATATAAATACATATAAAGTTTTTTTTGTAAATACATACATATTACACGTAGAAAACACTCAAACTCTGAAACAAATATATTTAAAGATGATACAAACCCGGGAATCGAACCCGAGACACTGCGCCAGCGAGGCAGTTAAAATAATATAATTGTTGTAAGTTCAACATCAGCATCATCAGGCTATCGCAGTCCATTACTGGAGATAGGCCTCTCCAACTGCACGCCACTTGGTTCGATCCATGGCTTCTCGCATAGTAGTATGTTGACAATATATATTTATTTTCAGATGTACAAATCATAAAGAAAGAAGTAGACTCAAAATTAAAGAAATCACCAAAGCGGAAGAAGAGTTTGACCAAAAAGAAGACTGTGAGTCGAAAGAAGAGGCTCGCTCAAGATGAAGTGGAGAAAAAAGAACTACTCCAGGGAAAGAAAAACCTGAGATCAAAGAACAATGGTTAGTGTTTTCTTATTATAGTAGTAGTATAGTAGTTCGACTGCCTCGGTGGCGCAGTGGTAGCGCATGCGAGTGCTGTGCATGAGGTCTCGGGTTCGATTCCTGGGTCGGACCAAATGTTTGATCCGATTTGTGTCGGAGTTTGGGTGTTTTCTATGTATAATATGTATGTATTTACAAGAACAGTGTATATATGTATTTATATCGGTTTCTTGTTCCCTTACAAGCTAAAGCAATCAAATGGTAGTGGGCTGGCCACATTTGCCGAAGAACTGATAACCGTTGGGGTAAACGAGTTCTTGAGTGGAGACCGCGTCTCGGCAAACGTAGTGTAGGACGTCCACAAGCCAGGTGGAGCGATGATTTGCGCGGGACGGCTGGCAGGAGCTGGATGCGAGAAGCCATAGATCGAACTAAGTGACGTGAAATTGGAGAGGCCTATGTCCAACAGTGGACTGCGATAGTCTGATGATGATGATAACACAAGCTCTGCTTGGCTTGGGACTAGATGATGTTAGATGTCTGAAATAGTGATGTGACGATTACAACTTCATTCTTTAATTTATGGTATGGGCAATAAAAAAATCCATCGAAACTATTTAATGTTATAAATTCTAAAGTAATTCTGTCTGTCTATCTGTCCTACTTTCACCGCTAAATCACTGCATAGATTTCACTGCGATATGCCATAGATATACTTAGATTCATGCGGAAGGACATATGATGCTTTTAATCGCCATAACCAACGTACACGCGTGTGGAGTAGAACTGGAGTAAAGCTACTTGACAATAATTGTATTCCAAGGGACATAAGTGCAATGACACCTTTTAACTTCCTAGCTTAGAATAGGGAATATATATGCGTGTTTTCTTATTTCTTAATCAGATCATTTCCGTCTCTATAATATATAAAAAACATAAATAGGTATGAAAATAGTCAAACTAATTTTAAAAGTGACATTTAAATCAATCAATCAATCAATTAATAACCCATAATGTCCCACTGCTGGGCTCGGGTCCCCACACAGCAGAGGGCTAAGTCCATACATCCCCACGCTGGCCAAGTGCGGGTTGGGGACTGACAAGACTACGTTGTGGCTACGTAATCTTGCCGTTGGATGTTTTTAAGCCGCCCAAAGGCCTCCAACTAAGCTTTACGACTGTTATCGTATGATAACAACCGGGACAGACTGCTTAACGTGACCTCCGAATCACGGAGACGCTCTTGGTAACATGCCGCCAGCGGTCACCCGTCCAGGTACTGACCGCGCCGTCGTTGCTTACCCTCGGTGATTGTTTATAATCACCGAGTGCAACTGGGCTATGAGCACCTCTTGAAATTTAAAACACTGACTAAATGTGAGCTATTCAAACGCCGCCATTTTGCGCGCGCTTTTGACACCATCTGTGACGTAATTGTCATTTCGTGTTTGTTTACTATTCTGTGTTTCAGTTACTTTATACTTATATTCAGATTTAACACACACACAGTTCACAGACGGTAAATTTTTGCACAAACACTACTAACACAGTTATAATTTCGACGCCGATAATTTCGATGGAGTGACTATCGTCGTCACATTTCGTTTCGACCAATAGTGACGCGTTTTGTAAGTCCTAATTTCCCTCCCTGAATTTTCATTTAATATTTTCTGGGTTTAAATAATCACCAAATAAAAAAAATACCTTTATGTTTATCGTAAATACAATAAAGAATCTAGAAAAAAACATTTGAGACAAATAATTTTTTTAGGCGTATTCCCTATTTGGTGGGAGAGTTGGTCCTCCGATACTACCATATTGACATAGACCACTGCTTAGACAGAAGGTGTTGATTTATAACTCGCCCGACGAATTGGTTTAGAGTTTTATAAGTTTTCTTCTCTTTTTATGATATAGGTGGCAAACGAGCAGACGTACCGCCTGATAGTAAGCGTTTCTTTACCGTAATATTGTCCTACGTAGTTGCGACACCCATGGGATGAATAGCGCAGATGATACGTCGTATTCATAATCCGTTATCACACGACATAATTATTTTTTATCTCACTTCTATTGTGAATTTTAAGAAAGAGATTCTTGACACCAATTTTCACCAGGTTAAGCGGTTCAACCAGTCTTTTCTATTAGCGAAATGTAACAACTTTATATAACAAAGTATACAACATAAATCCATTACCACAGCTACCATAAATTAATATTTTTTTTTGTTGCAGAAATCCAACGCCGCTTTCCGTATGTCAAGAATCCAGACACAGAAACCGCATACAAATCCGTAGCCAATACAATCACGATAGTAGAAAACTCCTTCGTATGTCCCTTCTACACTTCTTATAGTAACTACTTTTGTATTTACTGTAAGGAAATATTTACAAACCCCAATGAACTCAGAGAACACACCTCCACTCACGACCCCACAACATTCAAAGATTATATTGCAGTACAAAAATTACTCTTAGTAGACATTGACCGAATAGACTGTCGACTATGCCAAACAAAAATTGATGACATAGATTTATTAAAAAGTCACCTCACTGACTGTCACGATAAAAAATTCTACCAAACTACTATGGATTTTTTGAAATTCCGTTTAACTGTCACCAATTTGACGTGTACCGAATGCGGGAGTACGTTTAGTTTCTTTCACGCATTAAAAAAGCATATGGCCGAGCATTTTGGTTCGTGTATATGCGATGTTTGCGGCGCTCATTATTTCGAAGAAAGAATGTTAACTTTGCATCAAAAATCTCACCAAAAAATAGAATTGTCGTTTCCTTGTAAAGATTGTGGGAAAATATTTAAATCTAAACACAGTAAGGACTTACACGAAACCAAAACGCATAAGAAAGAACCGGCGTATCCTTGTTATAAATGCGACGAGGTTTTGTTCTCTTACTCTTTAAGGTACCGGCATATGATTGATGTGCATGGTGATAAAAGAGTGTTCCCTTGCGAGCACTGCGATAGGGCGTACGACAGCCGAAAGTCCCTCCGAGAACACAACCGTCGTTACCATTTAAAAATTTTTAAACACCAGTGTGACCTGTGTGATAAAAGATTCTACCTACCATCGAGGTTAAAAGAGCACATGTCAACACACACGGGTGAAAGAAATTATCGATGTGAGTATTGTGGGAAGTCCTATCCAAGGTTAAGGGGTCTTAAAGTTCATATGCAGTCACATAATAGTGATAAAAAATTCTGTTGTGTTATGTGCAACGCTACTTTTACACAAAATTCTAGTTTGAGATATCATATGGAACGGTTTCATCTGGTAGATGTAAAAGGATGTTATGATGAATAACTTGATATCTCTATCTGTATTTTAGTTAAATAATTGGAATCTCTAGTAATTTTTTATGTGTAGATTCAAATTAACAGCTTTTCAAGAAATGCCTGAGAAATTATAATATATAAGGTACTTATATCAAAAAGACATTTTCTTAAATATTTTTCTCTCTGTCTGTGTTCCGGATAATCTCAGGAACGAATATACTGATTTTGACGGGACTTTCACTGAGAGATAGCTAATTATGTGAAGCGTAACTTACTTATTGCTATACGCGGCTGTTATTGTACCGACTTATATATATATATATAATGGAGAATGCCTCGCCTTCCGACGGTTCTAGGTTAATAGATAGCTCTTTTTTTGAAAGAAAATAGTAATAACAAATATTGTAAATTGTTAGTCAAAGTGCAGTTGTACTTATTGAAGCTAGTAAATATTGTCATGAGTTGACTTTTTATGACTTCTGTGTTTGATCTCGTAATTTTTTGACCATTTTCATATTAGCAGCCTTTAATAGTACACTGTAGGACATACAGCTCTTCATAGAAAGAAGATTTTGGCCTACACCACTACTACTGATATACCACGTTGACCAGACAACAATTAAAGTACACATTGTATTTATATATTTTTTTTTAAGCTGCCGAGCAATTAAATTTATTAACATTTTTTTTTTCTTTTTAAAAAAGACAACTCCCGCATTAGGAATATACATTCCTGTGTCGCGGGGGACTTTACAAACATACATGAAACGGACACAAAGTACACCCAGACTTAGAACAACAATTTATGGATCACACAAAGCGTTGTCCCATGCGGGATTTGAACCCACAACACTTGCCGCAGTAGGAAGCAGTGTGGCGACCACTTAAACCATTAGGCCAACCGTGCAGCCATTTGTTCAGATAAAAATCTACAATCAACGTAAGAAATTCACTATCATTTCAGACATTTACGGTGTAAATAACGTGCGTAAGAGGATAGTCGTAGGCAATACCTTGCGCAATGTTCAGGAATTTTACCATCGTTCCTAATCCTTGGAGTAGTTATCACATGGGTTGGGTCCGGATGACGTAAGAAAGCGGTTCCCGGATCTCTCCCGTCTCAGGCGCAGAGTGGCACACCGTGGTGGTTTAGTGGGTAGTCTGGCTGGTGTCAGTCTGGAGTCCCACACGAAGCGAACCCCCTGTACCCGCACGGGGGGGAGCGAAGTGCGTAAAGGCATTCCACCACGTCAAAAAAAAAAAAAAAAAGTTATCACATGGGTTCGATAGTTTACGTAATTTTCATAGACCTTGTTTTGTAAATTCTTACTACAATTCGCTAATGTGTTCATTCATAATCATCAGTCTAGCGGAGTTCATTGCTGGACATAGATCTCTCCAATTGCACGACACTCTGAACAATTTTGGGCTTCTCGCATCCTGCTAGCCATCTTGTGCAAGATGGCCACCTGGCCTTTGGACGCCCTACACTACCGTTGTTGAGACGCCATCTGATGTGCTGATTACACTTTTGAAATAACTAATAATGGGGTATATGAATTGGCTCGTTTATAGCAATAAGATTTCTTAAGAAGTATGTATATGTAATAATATCAGTTGTCTAGTGCCCATAGTACAAGCTCTGCTTAGTTTAGGACTAGATGGCGTTGTGTGTTGAAATATCCGAAAATATTTATTTATTTATTGCGATAAACGAGCCAATTAATGATATAGCACAAAAACACATTTATTTATCAGTCGTGAATTTAAATATATATATTACTTTTAAGTAAAGGGAAATGGCAACATTATTTATTATATTTTTAATATTTATTTTTTAAGTATTGCGTGTCGTGGCTTGTGTTTAATATCGAATTGTAACATTTTAATCATGATAATCGCTCAACATAGAGCAATACAGATCGGCGGACCGGAGAAAAGTAGCTATAGCGTCTCTTTCCAATAAAATTTTGACCTACAAAAACAATCGCCTGTCAATACAAACTCACATATAACAATCAAAACAAAGCATTCACAAATTAACTGGCTCATAAATTTATTCTGTATCTTATCAGTGTAAAGTGTAGGCCCGTTTGGGCTTATACTTTGACTGAGGGAAACGACTGCGTATGGCTACTCTCTATCATGTTGCTTTTCGTCGCTTCTTTCCGTCCTATCTGTAATGTCAGAAGTAGAACACTTGAATCTCCAAGCAGAACAATAAAATATCACAATATTAAACTTATTTTCTATCCAGGCGTACTGGTAATGGTATTTTTTTATTGTAAATGTTATAATTAAATATAACTGAAATAACATTATCCTTTTTCTGACATTTACCTATTCCCATTCCCTTTCTTTATGATATAGGTGGCAAACGAGCAGACCTATCGCCTGATGGTAAGCGATTATCGCCGCCCATGGACACTCGCAACACCAGAGGTGTCACAAGTGCGTTGCCGGCCTTTTAAGAAGGAATACGCTCTTTTCTTGAAGATTTGAAGGTCGTATTGGTCCCGGAATACCGCAATCGATAGTTCATTGTTGTGCAGGGCAGAAAAATTGTGTTTAAAGTTCATGAAACATACATTTACTAATATATTTAACTGCCTAAATGTTTAAAGCCACGTAGGCACACTACACAGATGACAAATGTAGTTTGATATAAAGGAAGGAATTTGGTGGCCCGCGTAGCTGATCAGCGTTTGCTCCGTATCCGATGGCCAAGGAGAAATGATTTACTGTCAGTTCTAACCGTCTCGGCTAAGACTGAAACTCCCAGGACAATAGTCCGTAATGGACAAAAATGTTCCTCATTTTAATAATATATCAAAATTAAACACAAGTAGTTGTTGCTGTTATTGCGTGAGAAGTCCAAAATAGCAGTATAATTACATAGGGACATATATATAAAATAAATCACGCTCGATAGCAGCTTCAGTCGCCTCCTACGGTCGCGAGCAGACTAGGACGTCCGTCGCATTGTTTCATATATCCAATTAGCAATTAGTAATCGTGTAATATTTTGTTTTATTTATTTTTATTTTTAACAATTTAACTCATTGCTGCGCATCAGCTATTCCACTTAGGCTTATCAACTTTGCAGCGATATAAATAAAATCTATCACGCAGTAAATAAATTTAAACTGAGGCAACTCATTTGTTGATAAGTCAACTCTGTCAATCAGTCACTCGTTCGGTATATTGTCGTTTCGCTTGTAGACATCGTATTTATTTATTTTTCAAAACATTACACAGAAAAATACAACAAAAATGTGACCTGCACAGAACTATCTTACGATTACCAACTGTATATTTTTCTCTCCAAAATGACTGCTACCAAGGGCAAAGGCCCTGTTTTCGACCCCGGATTGTGTCGATGTTGTGGTAATATGAAAAAATGCCGTGTTTTGAATCTGGAATACGAGAGTTTTGGACAAAAGGAGATCTATTCAGATATGATAATGGATTGCTTTGGTTTACTTGTAAGTTTCCCGCTAAATAACTACAACTATAGCAGGAAGACGAGAGTCCAATACACATTCTTATTACACATAAATTTTTGGACAGTCTGAATTTTTGTGTGTGCCGAAACTACTAATACTAATTTTAATGAATGAGATGTCAATAAATTCGTAATAATGGCACGGGTGATTATAATAAAAAGTTTACAAAAAAAAGTTTGAAAACAATGTAATCTGTTTAGTGTCAAATGTAGTCTGGTTATAGTTTTTAAATAAATATCATGTAAATAATATTAAAATCGTAATCCAGTACATAAAGGCACAATTTAAACTTTCAAGAAAAGAGTTGTACTCCTTCTTAAAAGGCAGTCTTCTTGTGACACCTGGTGTTGCGGGTGTCCATAAGCAGCAAGCTCAGTGGCCCTTTGCAACCCTGAGGGAACTGAATTGGAATATTGAATTTGTCAGTATATTTAAGATCACTTTTCAATAACAATTGCCATAGATGTTCATGACAACCGGGATTGATGATTACTTCATTACTTCAATAAAATAAATACATTTATTATGTTTTGGTTTCAGTAATTTGATATACACTTCCATTAACTCTAGTATTTTCTAATTTGTAATCTCAATTTTGGGCACTTGATGGAATGTGTTGCCATATATTCTAGAATAGAATTTATTTGTATTTATTTCACTTTTTTATTTATTCATGTTTACACCTTAACAGTTTTGCCTTATGGCCTCATCAAAGTTAATGTCTATATAAAATATTCACATCTAAAAAAATTGTTTTAAAATAGTGGAATAATCACAAGTGAATTTAACTCTAGAATCTAGTCTTTTCTGTATATCAATGGTATGAGACTCTTTCCAAGAACTTTTAAGCATCTCTGAACCGAACTAATAGGGATAACATTTCAGTCTTGCAGGAGTTCTTTTTTATAATATAGGGGGCAAACGAGCAGACATATCTTCTGATGATAAGCGTTTACCACCCATGAACACCTGCAACACCAGAGGAGTCACAGGAGGAGTTTACTGAATATTATATCTTTATTGATTGGTTATTCTATTAAATTTTGAATTTTGCCAAATATAAAAGTAAAAATAATCAGAGATAATTTTGATAAAGATTCTTTATTATGATAAAGAATCCTAACTTAAGTTACTAAAACTTCAATGGGATCAATTTTGATGGCTTATAGTTAAATGTAAAAGTTTATTTTTTTCAGAAATACAAAATTCTGAAACACGGGGAGTGTTTCAGAATTTTGTTTTCGTTTATTTATATTTTCTATGTTTTGTACAGTAAATAGTCGGAGTGGCCTGGTCCTGAGCCAATTGTTAAAAATATAGTATGTATATTAATTAAATATTATAGAATTAGTTTTCTTTTAAAAAAGTGTGTGTGTATTTATGTACATGCGTTAAAAAGTTATACTTCTTTGGCGTAACAAGATAAAACATTTGAAAAACTAAAATGTTGACTATAGATAACTTCAGGGTGTCGATTCTTCGTGATGGTGTGCGCGCGCGTCGTAAAAATTTACTCTCATCATTCAAAGGAAGTATAACTTCAAAAGTAAATTATCTATATACATCAGTTGTCTAGTATCCATTTTTTTTTTACGCGTGGGAACCCCCTCGGGCCTTCACCCCACCGGGGTTTGCGGCGGGGCGGTGTGTCGGAATCGAACCGACTAAAACCACACGGTGTGCCACTCGGCGCCCGAGACGGGATGGATCCGGGAACCGCTTTCTTACGCCATCCGGACCCCTCCTAGCGCTTGCCCGCACTGAAGCGGGCACCGTCTCTAGATGTTAAATCCTCTCAATCTAAGTGACGTACGGCACACGCGTAACGTCGCCCCCTCGCGGCTGGCCTGTGAAGCGGATGGGGGGAAAACCGGTCCCGCCCATCTGCGGCCACACTCAGGGCGGCATGAGGCGCTGGTAGGCGCGCTTCCGCCGCCCGGTTAGCCGGCGGCGGATCGGGTCCGAGTGAAGATCGTCCTCCCGGGCCTTCTCCGCCGCCTCCTTCTGCGAGATGACTTCCTCGCAGAAGGTCGCGACCGCGGTAAAACTGCTCTCGCCGCCGGCCATGTAGCGTACGACGGCCGGCAGCGAGAGATCTCCCCCGAAGTTGTCTAGTACCCATAATACAAGCTTAGCTGAGCTTGAGACTATATGGCGTTGTGGGTCAAATATCCGAAAATGACCGGAGTGATACCACGGTATCACAGAAAACCGGTGTAAAATAGCGCTTACGCTGTGTTTCTTCGAGTGAGTGAGGATACCGGAGGCCCATACCCCAATCCTACCCCCCCTCCCCCTCCCCCAAATGCCGTCAACGCACTTGTGACACCTCTGGTGTTACGGGTATCCATGGGCGGCGGTAATCGCTTACCATCAGGCAATACGTCTGTTCGTTTGACCCTTATACCATAGAAAAAAAGACATTATTATTTAACTTTATCAGCATGCATAGTTCGGGATCTCATGACAGTGTGTGATTATGATTTTATTATTATTATTTTAATATTTGTTGCAGCTTTCTCATCTTGATGGGTCGCCATCGGAGCGTCTAATTTGCGCAGTGTGTGTGACTCGCATTCGTGACGCGCTTAGCTTCCGCCGGCAGGTCTTGAAATGTGAGGAGGCATTTTTGGGTATGAAAATATATGATGCTAAGACTGAAAGTAAGTTTATATTGTACTTTGTACTACTTATTCTGCTGGTAATCGAGAGGGCGTTAAAGCATAAAAAGTGATTTCGAAATAACGAGACAGTCCGCTAACAGCTCTTTTTTCAACAAGAAAATCAACTCGTAATTAACATATACTTATGAAACCTAGATAGGAAGAAGCTTGTTTCACGTAGATTACAAATAGCAATAAAAATAGAATAGAATGAACTTTATTGTACACCAGTTAAACAAATGGCTTCCTTATCGCTAAAAAGCAATTTCTTCCAGGCAACCTTTAGGCAAAAATAGCCGCCTTCAATTAACACACTTATATTGTTATCAGTAGGATGTAATAAGTTGGGACATTATCATACATCAAGAGGGTCAATTCTTATATTAAAAATTCTATCAAAATTGAATTCCCATTGCACTCAATCTCACTCACATACACATCACAGAACTGATTACCGAGAATCGAACCAAGCGGCTTTAAATTAGGGAGGCCTATGTCCAGCAGTGGACTGCGATATGCGATTATGTAAGAAAAATCTTATCACAATTAAAGTACCTTCATATCTGCACTTTGATTCTAGCCAACGCTGGTGACCCTAATACAGTGGATGCTTTAATGGAGCCCCGTTTTAAATCCTCATTTATTGAAGTGGAAGTTGTGAAGTCAGAACCTTTAGATGCACTAGATATGGATGATCGGAGCGAGGCTGGTGACGCTCTCGGTGATACCCTGGGTAAGTTTGCGTATCTTGAGTTATTATTTCCAGTAATCAGGTATTCGTAGCCAATTTATAACAATTAAGTTTTATACGTATACAATTAACATTGTATGTTTTTCGTCAAGAGTTTAACTGCCCACTGAACATGTTTCTCTCTGTCGAAAGGAGGTGTTGGTGTACAACACCACGCTTTCCAGACTGGCTGGTATAAGACTTGTGTCCATTTTTGCTTCCCTTTGCAGCACTGTTGAAAAGTATTGTTGTGAAGAAAGATTATTCGCGAATAACGATCGAGAAAGTTCTTGATTATTCGCTAGCAACGATCGAGAAAGTTGTTTTTTTGACACGGAAACACACATATACTCGAAAAACACAACCCACCTTCTTTCGCGATTCGGTAAAAAGGTAGGTATTAATATTCAGATACTACTTGTTGCAGATGACGACCAAAAACCTGAAATAACCCAAGATTGGAATTCAAAGGATGATCTTAAAACAGAAGTTTTGAATACGAAGTTTGCCACCTCCTCGTCCAGCACAAGAAGGGAAACTCGGAGCCGTGGTGCTGCGACCTTGGCTAACCAGATGCTGATGACCAAACGGAGTAAGTACTTAGCCATTAAAGCCAAGATTCAGAATTTTGAATAGCCAGTATAACTTGGACCGCATTGTATAGACTTTTGTACCTAACGGGTGTAATGTTTGCTGCTCACCTATGCTTTCACATAATCATGATCATCACCAATCCGTATTGTCCCACTACTGGGCTCGAGTATCCTGTCAGGAGAAGGTTAAGGTCACACATCTCCTCCCTGGCCGAGTGCGGGTTGGGGACTGGCGACACAACTTTGGGGCTACGTAATTTTGATGTTGGGTGTTTTTAAGCCGCTCATAGGCCTCCAACTATGCTTCACGACTGTTATCCTATAATAACAACCGGGACTGCCACGAAGACACACATCCAGATACTGACCGCGCCTCATTGCTTACCCTCGGTGATTCTTTCTGCGGTGAAGCGTTTTTGTAATCTTCATCAATGGCGTTTAATAACTTAGAAATTAAAATATGACCTGCTAAATATACCGTGGGAGAGCTGGCTCGACCGGAGTGGTACCAAGGCGTCACAGAATACCGGTGTGAAACAGCGCTTGTGCTGTGTTTCACCGAGTGATTGAGGATACCTTAGCGCCCATCCCCCGCCGCAAACCCCGGTGGGGTGAAGGCCCGAGGGAGTTTCCACAAGTAAAAAAAAAAAATTAAAAAAAATTAAAGTAATAAAAAAAGGGCCCATCCCCCCATCCCCCAATCCCCTAAAGGCCGGCAATTAACGCACTAAGGAAGCGTCTAGTTTGGCCGGTGTCCATAGGCGGCGCTAATCGTTTACCATCAGGCTATACGTCAGCTCGTTTGCCATCTATTGCATAAAAAAAGATATACGGACTATACCACGGTAGCCAGACGTAGTGGTATAGTTTGCCCTAATTTTTCCTTCTGTTTGCGGTACTATTTTTTTTTTACATAATGCACGAACGCCATCTATCCCCAAAATAAGCAGATCTTGTAATATGAAATTTACATTAACTGATATATTGCTTATATAATTTTTTGACTTGAGGTCTCTGGTTCGATTACCGGTTTGGACCAAAATGTTTGTAGATATGATCTGCAAATATTTATTTCGGACTTTATAGGGCTTCTATGTGTAATATGTATGTATTTATAAAAAAAAGTATATATGTATTTATATCAGTTGTCTAGTACCCATAACACAAGCTCTGCTTAGCTTGGGACTGGATGGCGTTGTGTGTAAGATGTCCGAAATATTTATTTATTTTTATTTATTTATTTGGATAAACAGTTACTCTTACATCAATACACAGGAACATTAATACAGGGTACATTAATACAATAGGAAACAGTAAATTCACTAATAAAACAAAACAACAACCCATAATGTCCCACTGCTGGGCTCGGGTCTCCTCTCAGGAGAGGGTTAAGGCCATACGCCCCCACGCTGGCCAAGTGCGGGTTGGGGACTGGCAAGAATACGTTGTGGCTACGTATACCTTGCCGTTGGATGTTTTTAAGCCGCCCGAAGGCCTCCAACTAAGCTTCACGACTGTTATCGTATGATAACAACCGGGACCGACTGCTTAACGTGACCTCCAAATCACGGAGACGCTCATGGTAACATGCCACCAGCGGTCACCCATCCAGGTACCGACCGCTCCATCGTTGCTTACCCTCGATGATTGTTTCTAATCACCGAGTGCAACTGGGCTATGAGCGCCACTTCACTAATTCACTAATTCACTAATGACTTGTTGAATTGCACAACAATATAAGGTGTCACAACATGTACCAATGGTAACAAGTGTGAATAAGAAAATATACCTATACAAGAACTGGTCGTTTAAAGGTATCTGATTAACTCACTCTGGAAACATGATATTGAAATACAAGTTTAAAACGTTTATAAGCAAGTAACACAATGACATTATTTGACAATGATTGATTAATTTATAAACTTCAGATTTTGCCGAAAAGTTAAAACAGAAATCGAGATGGCCTGTGATCCAAGTACACCAACCTATGATGGACGCAAGGGAATCAAATGAGTCGCCTATTAAAACAGGTATTATTGGTTTATACTTTTACTGTAGACCATTCGCGTTAGGAAAATAGTGACTCATAGATCATGGATTTGTTCTGTATCTGGGTGTTATTTATGTGTATAAATGAAAATTAAACGTTAAATTAAAGTATTTTTTTTTAATTTCCCAGAACTTCAAATGTCAAAATTACAACAACAAATGCGTGAAAAGGACCCCAGCTATAAGAGAGAGACAAACATACTAACCATAGTGGAATATTCCTACGTATGTCCTTTCAAATGCAGACACAACCACCTACTTTGCTACTACTGTGGTGAAATCTTCTCAGACCCTGTACTTCTCAGAGAGCACACCCTAAAGGGTCACCACCCAAAGAAATTCAAGGTCACAGAACACAGGAGTATGATCAAAGTCGATTTGACGAGAATTGATTGTCGCCTATGTAATGTCAAAATTGATAATCTAGACGATTTTCGGAATCACATCACTAGTGCACACGATAAAAAGTATTATTTTGACATAAAGGATTCAGTGTTGCCATTTAAACTGACCAGGAAAGAGCTGAAATGTGCCATGTGCGATATTTTGTTTCCATATTTTCATGCACTAAATAAACATATGAATCAACACTTTAGTAATTATGTTTGTGAAACTTGTGGATTAGGTAAGTCATATAATTTTATTTAATCGGCTATGAGACAGGAGGTTTTTAATTTTCAGTATGTTTTTGTGTTTTCTTCATCGGGATTCACACTTTTTTGAATCAGTTTAGATTTTTTGCTTATTTTTTCTTTTCAAAGACAATTCCCGCGTTAGGAATATACGTCGTATATCGCGAGGAACTTTACAAACATACATGAAACGGTCACAAAGAACACCTAGACTCACAACAACAATTTATGGATCACACAAAGTGTTGTCCCATGTAGGAAGTGGTGTGGTGACCACTTAAACCACTAAACCAACCGTGCATTTGCAATAAATAGATTATTGCCTGTATTCCTTTATGAAACCATTAGAATAATGTGATGGTGTTTATTTATACATACATAATTATATACGTACCCATGATAACTGTTATCTCAACTCCCATATAAGCAAAAACTCATGAGTATGTGTCGACTTTCACATACCGTTACAAAATATACTACAGCGCCATCTGTAGAAGACGCGCCGAACTACGGAGTAACTATGAATCCTGCATCGCGATATAGAAACATATGTAACTGTGACCCTCCAGACATGATCACCTCACCTGGTCGGAGGATCCTCCCCTTTATGTTGGAGGAACATGAGTTCACAGTATGCTCAATATGTTTAAAGCTGAGGTATGAAAGAGATAAAATCATCGAATTGACTGTGCGAATAGCGTTAAGGTTTATGTGGTCGCCTCAATACTTCCTACCGTGGTTTGTGGGTTCAATCCCCACTTGTATGAGTTTGGGTGTTTTTTTGGCAGTTTCATGTGTGTTTATTAAGTCTCCCGCGACAAAGGATATGTTCTTGGTTCAGGAGTTGGACAAAAGATCATCTTTATCATAATTTCCAGGGTTCGTGGACCATGCTCGGTTCATGATGCATCAACAGCGACATGAAGAAGGGGAGTTTCCTTGCCCCACTTGTGGAAAAATCTTTAAGGTATTTATTTGGTTAAAATGGTGATTTCAGGAAAATAATAATCTTTTTACATTTAAAGCCCTTACTAGAGTCATGAGTTTCTTTGTCAGTATTCTTCTCATAAGGCTCTACGCATTTTGGAACCTGGCAGTAATAGATCGACACAAGCAAGCAGTAGATTTTGATGTTTTAACCTAATTTGCCTTGACAATGCAGTACATTGTATTATAGTTACAAGACAACTGATATAATTACATAAGTACTTTTTTTAAAACTGTACATATACATATTAACACCCTTAGAAAACACCCAAACTCCGAAACAAATATTTGAAAATCATACAAACATTTGGTCCGACCCGAGAATCGAACACGAGAGCTCAAGCACAGCAGTCGTAGACACTACCACTGCGCTACCGAGACAAGCAAAAATACAGTATATGAGTTAAATTACATTAGAAAGATATTAATTTATAATACTTTTATTTAATGCTAGGCGCAGTACAATCGAGATCTTCACGTGGACAGGGTTCATCGTAAGAAAGGCAGGGTGTACTGCCCGAAGTGTGACGTCAAATTAATGTCCTACCCTCAAAAATTGAAACATTTAGTTGAGGTAATATTTTATTGTTTTAAATACATTAAATTTTTTACAGAAGCCAGAAAGATTACATAACAATGTTCATGACAAAACTCTTTGGTCTAGCAGTTGCGACGGCCGATCAAGAGGTCTCGGGTTCGATTCCCTTGATAAACCAAGAGTGTTATTGACTTTTTACTACAAGAAATTGTAACTACATCCTCGGAGAGTACGTTAAGCCGTCGGTCCCGGTTGTCATGAACATCTATGGCAATCGTTATTGGGAAGTCAGTGCCATCAAATATACTGACAACTACTTTAACTTTTGCATTAGTTAGCCTTCTGGTTTCTAAGGTCCGAAGCCAGTCGCTCCGTGGAAAAACTGATATTCAGGTAAAACCCCTTGAACTAGTAGCCGACCACAAAAATAATCTTGGAAACAATAAAGGCTGGGAAATTGGTGTTTATCAGAAGACCAGTTATCATAGTACTGGCTCAGTATAGTTTGCGACCAAACGGATACACGATGTGTCGAAAACTCGGTACCTAGTGAATTTATACTCTTGTTTTTTTTTTTTTCCAACAGTCTTACAACAAACTTTACTAAATAATAAATTTTTCGTATAATCATAAGTTCAACACTTGCAGGTCCACGGTGAAGAACCATTGAGTTTCCCTTGCGATATGTGCGAGAGGGTGTTCGATTCCCGGCGGATTCTCACCATACACAAGCGGAAAGAACATTTCAAAGATTTTAGGTATGTATATTTAGTGCAGTTAAAAAGGTTTGCAATATAAAGGGTCCCAACGTTTGATGTTAGGTAGTTGTATACACAAAAATTTGATAGAAAAGTTCATTGCGAGATGCAGGATTAGTAGTTACTTCGTAGTACAGTGAATCTTCTCTAGATGGCGCTAAAATATGTCCTTGAAGTGTCACCACCCACCCCTCTTCATCCCGTGGGTGTCGTAAGAAGTGACCGAGGGTGCAAAATACCCAGGGCAACAGCCCTACAAAGCGAAGGATATCTTAATACAATCCTTATAGCAAACCATCCTATTTTCTTTACTGCGCGGTTGACCTAAGTTTAAGCTGTGGTCCGGATGGCGTAAGAAAGCGGTTCCCGGATCTCTCCCGTCTCAGGCGCAGAGTGGCACACCGTGGTGGTTTAGTGGGTAGTCTGGCTGGTGTCAGTCAGGAGTCCCACACAAAGCGAACCCCCTGTACCCGCACGGGGGGGAGCGAAGTGCGTAAAGGCATTCCATCACGTCAAAAAAAAAAAAAAAAGTTGTTTAAGCTGTCGGTCCGGATGGCGTAAGAAAGCGATTCCCGGATCCCTCCCGTCTCAGGCGCAGAGTGGCACTCCGTGTGGTTGGAGTCTGTGGGGTGAAGGCCCGACGGGGTTTCCACACGTAAAAAAAATTGTTTAAGCGGGCAAGGACGCGAAGTTACGCGTGTGCCGTACGTCGTCTAAATTGAGAGTTTTTAACAGCAGACGGTGCTCGCTTCGATGGCGTAAGAAAACTATTCCCGGATCCCTCCCGCCTCAGGCGCATAGTGGTACACCGTGTGGCTTTAGTCGGTTCGATTCCGACACACCGCCCGCCGCAAACCCCACCGGAGTGAAGGCCCGATGGGGTTACCAAGCGTAAAAAAAAGTGTTTGAAGCGGTCGCCAACGGTTTAAATGTAAACACTTTGTGTGATACGTAAATTTTTGTCCGAAGTCTGGGTTTCTTTGCAAGTATTCTTCTTATTAGGCTCTACGCATTTTGGAAACTGGAAGTTGTAGATCGACACAATTGGGCAGTAGATTTTTGTGTTTTCACCTAAATTAACTTGACAATCCAGTACATTGTATTATAGTTACAAGACAACTGATATAATTACATAAATACTTTTTTAAAACTGTACATATACAAATTAGTACACTTAGAAAACACCCAAACTCCGAAACAAATATTTGAAGCTCATACAAACATTTGGTCCGACCCGAGAATCGAACACGAGAGCTCAAGCACATCAGTCGCATACTCTACAACAGCGCCACTGTCAGCGTCTGTTTGTGTCGATCTATGATTTTTAATTTTTGATTCAATTTAACGTTTATATGTGTCACTTAGTATCTTAATTGAATAGAAAGAAAGAAAAATATTTATTTTAGCAACAAATACCAGCAAAAAAACAAAAAACAAACAATAGTTTTGCAAAATGCCAAAAATGGACGCAATTCAACATTGTCAGAGAAAGCGTTTGACGCTGGTTATCAATTGGGCCCAGGTGACGCCGTGCATAGTGATATTTAACATTTCCGTGCCATGGTATTTAAAATAACAACAAACAATAATTAAACACACAAAAAAACAACAATTAAACACACACAGAATGGATATAAATGATTTCGAATTTGTATTTGGGTGTTCTGTGTCTCTGTTTAATGTATGTTTTTAAAGTCCCTGACACTTGTATACCTAAAACGGGAGTTCTCTTAGAAAAAAACTAGCCAGAATATAGTAACCGAAAATCTCAGTTCTAAGGAGTCCAAATATGGACGACTTAGGGCTCTAGAAACTTTACTTCTTTATTTATTTATGTTTTCAAATATTTTTTTCTAGATACGAATGCCAATGCTGCGGTCAAAAGTTTTTCACCCGTTTCGCTCTAAACAACCACATGCCAACACACACAGGCGAAAGAAACTTTAAATGCAAAGTCTGCGATAAGTCTTACCCTAGACTGAAGACGCTAAAAGACCACATGAGAATACATACCAACGATCGCAGGTACAGATGCCATGTGTGTGGACAAGCCTTTATACAAAACTGCAGTCTCAAAGGTCACATGAAGAGTCAGCATCCGGAGTATGGATAATGGAATATCTAAAATTACAAAATTAGATAAATAAGTTAATATCTGAAATCGATATTCGAAATATTTATAAATGTCAAATTTGACAGTGACAGATGACATTGTCAATCATATCTGTCAAGGTTTTATGGATATTCGAAATAAGAATGTGTAAAAAATAATTACATATTCCACTATTACCCATAGTTGGTATTGAATACCGGAATCTCACGTCTACACATTATCGATATTATATTATCGAGTTGCCTAATTATCGATAGTTTAGCTATCGATAGTAGACCTTAAAAACTAGTTACAATATCGATAGTGCTATCAATAGTATCGATTCAATCGGTTTTATCGATACCACAATTTGACTAATACAATTGATTGGTAGCAATAATATCGGTAGGATCGATACTATTACATGATAACACTTTGAATAGTATCGACAGTATTGTTTTTTATATATATCTTATCAAAAAACTATCAATACTATCGATAGTTTATAATAGACCGAGTGCAACTAGACTATGAGCACCCCAAAATCTTTAAAATGTGCTAATAATGCTTTTTCACTCAATAGATCCTGGCATCTTCAAAATATTTAAATTCAAAGTTATTAAGTTCCGAACGTTATGATATCTGTTAGAGGACATATTTTAATTATTTATGACGTCACATAGCTGAAAAACGATACCACATTAAATTATGTTAAGTACTTTAGAAGTTATGAAGATCCCAAGGGCGGACCATGAGTTTGTGGGGGGCTAATAGTACCTGGGGACAGCCACGTACCTAGTAATGAATATCTTCCAGTATATTTTTTAATGGACCTCGTAAAGGACTTCCATTCTTTGTATCCAAGGCCCTGTCAAGAAAGACCACTTTTTGGCTATTTTCGGTAGTGGGAGATTTAACTCCTATTTGGTATTAAGGATATAAGTAATGAGTTACATACGTACTTTGGTCGGGTTATAGCAAGGCCATCGAACACATTTTAGCTTCCGTATTTGAAATTCTTTTTTTTATTTGAATCTCCTGTTTACAATCAATCATTTAAAACTTTTGTTTGTGGTACAAACCTCCTTGCTATTCTTTTTTTTAATCATTTTATAATTTAAGAAGGTGCAAAAAAAAGACAATAAACAACTTTTTTACGTTTGTAAAAACAATTTTATTGGATTCATATTTCTTATTGATTACCCTATAGGGGTCGACAATCGTTTTTTACGAAATGATATTATTTAAAAGCCTGTTTGTACAGTAAGTGGAACTTAATCAGTAATTATCAAGTGCAAATTGATCACAGATATAAACACACTTACAGATATGTAGGCATGATAACTTATTTTAAAAAACTGTCTTATTATGTTCGGAAGTATCTCCTTTTGTTGCGTCGCAGGCATGACGTCACCATTTGTCAACCAGTGTCAATTGTAGCTATTAAACACAGTAAAGTGATCGTTGATTATATCCGAACAAATTGATCTTTATACATAAGTGACGGAACTCGCTCTGAATGGTGTTCAACTGAACATGGCGGATTGATATATTTTGTAGTTTTATTTTTGTTAATTAACTATTAATCTCTCTGTAAATATGACTATAACTACGATTTTTGTAGTCTATGGAACCCATTTAATCATCATCCTATCGCAATTCTATCCGCCGCCCGGTGAGAATTCGATTGCCTGGTCGGACCAAATTTTTGTATTATCTGTACGTTTTTCTATGTATAATATGTATTAACAAAAAAGTACATATGTATTTATGTCAGTTGTCTAGTACCCATAATACAAGGTCTGCTTAGACTGGGACAAGATAGCGTTCTGTGTTAGTTGTCCGAAATATGGAAAAGGTTTTTTTCATCACATAATTATCTGTCAAACCCGCAAACTACGGATTTAACAGTCAAGACAATTGTTTACGAAACTAAGATCTGTCGAAATGAATCTCATGGTTTTTAACCGACCTAAAAATGGAAGTTCTCTTCGTCTTTTTTTGGTATCCGTGTTAGTTTTTGTTTTAACTGTCTGAATATATAAATAATATTTAAAGTATTAATTAAAACAGTCTTAAAGAGTGTAGATAAACAATTTATTACACAAGTATTATATTAATTGAATTATACCTACTAGGAGAAATATTTTGTATGGTAAATTAAATACATTCGATTAATAAATATATAGGATACAGTGAAAGAGTTTTTTTTACCTTTAAATGATAAAAATATACATATAACAGTTTTTTATTGTAAAAGTATTAAATGAGGACACTGTTCAGCTGGTGTTACGTGGGTACGGTACATGAACACCTGCAGTCAAAACCTGGAACTCACTACGAGCGATTGTGTATTTCTCCCACTATGATCCCGGGTCCTTTAAGCGAGACTAGAAAAAGCATATCACAAGGCCGCCATAGTGACTACACGGTTGGCCTAGTTGTTTCAGTGGTCGCCACACCGCTTCCTGTTGCGCCAAGTGTTGTGGGTTCAAATCCTACATGGGACAACACTTTGTGTGATCCATAAATTGTTGTTCTAATACTGGGTGTACTTTGTGTCCGTTTCATGTATGTTTGTAAAAGTTCCCGCGACACGGGAATTTTTATTCCTAATGGGGGAGTTGTGTTTAAAAAAAAATGTGTGGGTCATTTTGTAATGCCTGCATTCGCAGTGAGTATGATGACCACCTCTGTTGGATTCCACTCATGCTTCACATCCGGCAGAGTCATGCGCGTACCCAGCATTTACATATATTGAAACAAATCTTATTGGATTTGCAATTTGATCAACAAGCAACGAGTTTACGTGTCTTGTCGTTGGGTGTTTTTAAGCCGCCCAAAGGTAAAAAAGGTAGCAACCGGGACCGATGAATCACGAAGTCGTTCATGGTATCATGCCGACAGCGGTCACCCATCCAGGTACTGACTGCGCCATCGTTGCTCACCCTTGGTGATTGTTTCTAATCACCGAGTGCAACTAAGCTATGAGCGTATTAATGGCAGCTATACTATAAAAAGATACTGAATTGTATTAATGCTCTTTCATTCGATTCTGAGATTAGGGTGGGAGAGTGTGGGCTCAGGTAACAGCACTTTGTTTAAATCAACGAAATGGGTTTCCTGTAAAATCGTATCACAATTTATTGAACGAAGCATGACAATACTAAGCAATGTAATTTTATTCATCTGTACTATGTTTGAGATGCCTGATTAGTTGAGGAAATCATCATCAATTTTCATGAAAAATACCTAAATATCCCACTACATAATGTTGAGTCTTCTCTCAGGACAGGGTAAGCAACGACTGCGCGGTTAGTACGTGAATGGGTGACTGGTGGCATGTTACGGACGAAGAATCCTAATCGAGGAGTCGGGCTAAAAATTGCGTCTCGGTGTCGGGTTACGTAGTTTTTGATGCTTATTGATTGCTGAAGACATTATTGAGTCTACAGACCTAAATATTGGTTCATATGCTAGCGATCATACATGGAATTATGGTTAAGTCAAAATTTTAAGCTTTTTTATACTACTTAGATACATCTTAAAATCATACAGTTAAACCTGTGGGTACCTAAATCGATGAGAAATAGAGAAATCATTCACAAATTAAATTGGTTTAGTTCAAAACAAGGCTACATGCCGTATGAGCATTTAGAATAATTCATGATTGTTTTGTTCACATGGTAACTTAATCATTGAAATACTGGCAACATTACTCCTGAACGTCAAAATATAGCCGAAAGAAAGGTAAACAAAAGCTGCTTCATTATTCATATTTAAACCAATAGACTTATTTAACTCATAATGAATGAAAATACATTCTGTTGCTGCTGTCTTTCTACAGAATGTTATAAAAATGTGTCTCTTGAATACGTTATTGATGACAAAAAGGAAATATACGGGGAAATGTTGTTGCATACATATAATATAAATGTAAGTATTGTTTGTTTTGTTTTTTTTAGCAAATGTATCATATTCGTTCGGACTAAATAGGGTTTACACGAAGTATGAGAAACTCTTTACTCGACAGTGCCTGGCTGCTAGCTGGTTCTGTAAATACTTCTGACTCACTTCTATGCGCAGTGTTCAATATATTTTTTTTCTAATAAAGGGTATCTACTAATCCTTATAATATCCTGAGTTGGTATCAGTCTGCATTCGACTACGTTTATTGTTTAGTCTATTTATAAGGCAGTACAAATATGAACAATAATATGTGGACAACACTTTTTGTGATGTACAAATTATTTTTCTGATAGTCTGGATGTTGTTTGTGACGGTTTCATGTATGTTTTTAAGTCCCTCACGACACTGGATTTACAGATAGTCTGGTAGTTGTCTTTCAAAAAAATATAATACAATGCATTTATGACTAATATACAGACTGTATGCCCAATGATGCAGTAACATCTCAGTGGACCCATATACTTCATATTCAGCATTGGTAATGAGTATGGTGAACACTACCCTTGGAATCACTCAATACCCTGCCCTTCCAGTATAAAAATTATACTTAAACAATTTCCAGGTTTTAAATTCATCATCCAACTACAGTCTCATATGTGAAACTTGCATAGTTAAACTAAGAAATGCAACCGAGTTCAGGGAGCAAGTCCTCAAAACACATAAAATTATTTTCAAAGAATGGAACGGAGGTTTGAAAGAGAACATAAACTTTAAGATTGAATTGGATGACCATGGGAATGAAGTACGTGAAAATTTTACTGACAGTGATCCTGTATGGGGTGATGAAACTCCTCAGCAAACAGGTAATAATATAACAAACAAGGTAATCATAAAAATAAATGAAAGAACACAGTTACCGCACCCAATTCAAGAGGCATCTAGATTGGAATGATCTATTTGTTCTGATTGCATTCTCGAGATATAAAAATTATACTCTACTTCTAAATTATATACCAGAATAGATGTATAAATATTCTATAAGCTAGAACCGCTGTCCTTCTCAAAGTGATGCTAGGGTGCTAATTTCTGTTGTTGCCTCACTAACTATTGTTTTTTTTTTTTGCCAATCTTTTGTCGTCATTGTTACGAAAGATTTTGGAACAGCAGAATTAGCACTAATGAATAATGTAAAATCTGGTCTTGGTTGCCGCGACACAAGCCTCGAGCTTAGTGCGGAAACCATCGATAACTTCCAACCTGTAACTTGTTTATGTAGAAATTGAATAAATAAATGAATACTGACTGAGTAAATGTATAATTATTTTAAGAGCATTGGCAGTATGTGTGGGACTTTTGAACTGTTCTGCAGATCTCATGGTAGTGATTGTTTTTGTTTTTACTTGCCTACATAACATTTAATGCCCAGTTTTTTAGAACTTTGCGATAAATAGTTATTTCAGTTTTTCATTGACAATGTTTTCAGACTTAAGTTATGAGTTTGTTTGTGTGTTCGTTAGATGCTAATAAAGTTTAGCTGCATTGTACTAAGGCTATATAACTTAGACTCTAGTCTCTAACAACACAACAGAAACGAAAGAACGCAAAAAAGAATCTTAATTATTTCGCATCACACTATTCTCACTAATCGCCATTATATTTTTGCAGACCATTTATTCGCCATAAAGTTAGAACCGAATTTGGGTGAAAAATCAAATGAAAATGATGATACAAATGAAACTGTGAATGGTTCAAAAAAGTTCCCATCTACGTCCAATGTTAAGAAAAAAATATTGCGTTCCAAATTAATGAAGACTGGCGAAAAGACTTTGAAAAGTGTTGCCAAAGCTGAAAATGTGAAGAAAGTTAATACTAGAAAAAAGTTGACGAAAACCATCAAAAGTATGTATGCATACCAATATTAATATTATAAATGTGAAAGTGTATCTGTTTATCTCCTCTTCAAGCTTAAACTGCTGGACCGATTTATACAAACTCAAGCAGATACCTGACAATGTAAGTCAGGGCAAAACCTAGTCAACAATAAGTCGGAATAGCGTGATTTGGATGAATGACAAAACATCATACCGCGGCCACACACTCAACGAGGAGCGAAAGAAATAGCGCAGGAAATGGGCAAAGACACAGTGTGGCAGAGTTACTTGTGATGCTGCTCGTCTGCCTGGCGATGGCCATTTTTGTCGGTGTTTTATTGCGAGTAAAAGAAGCAGCATTACGAAAGCGTGCGCTCGCTTTGCACATAGAACATTGTTCGCATTGAGCGTTCGTGTCGTTAGCATTTGCACTCGGGACTGCCGTGGTAAAGCTATTGCATAGCGTTTTTATGATAGATACCTATACACCTATATACTTTCTCACAAACAGCTGCTTACGTATTTGTCCGATTTCGGAGCAGCTTGGCTCGATCCGTGCGAATTTCGTAAAGTCTACACGCATACATCTAGTCGCACGCACACAAACACCGCGCTGAAGTCTGCCGAACTGAAACGATGTTTGATAATGCACGGCTTTCAACGCCGCACCGCCGTGCCGGTCGGAGTGGGGGGTGTTAGGTTTATTTTCGTTACGGAATTTCTTGAGTTGATCGCCGCGCTCAAAGCCCGCGATAAAAGCTATGCAATAGCTTAATAATACAATTTATTATTAGCTTAGAACTTTTAACAAACTGTCTTGTTTTAAAACATTTAAATAATTCTGCTGTTAAAGCTAAATCGTACGCTGCTACAATGTTTGTCGTTTATTGAAAACTGAATACTAGAATGCGGAACAACGCGATAAACATCGCGAGCAGAGGAGTGTGTGGCTGTTGGGGCAAAATTCGCAGCGTAACCAGCGGTGCGAAAAGCATAGTGTGGTGTAGTACTATGTATATTCCGTAGGGGCCGTAGGACCGAAAAAAAATTGATATAATAGCTTTTGCCTGCGGCTTGGCCCGCGTATAGCGATAAAATTGTAAGTAAAACTTACCACAATACAAGAGAAAACTACATTAAAATCGCAAAGCACTTGATTCTTGCTTTGAGTGCTGTCATTTTTTCCCCTTTCATAATAAAAAGTAGTTTCTTTAATATAGAGATAATCTCTTTTACACTTTTACTATATGTAGAACTAATAACCACGATCTTATAAAAAAAACGGTTTTTGTATTGGGTTTTAGAGAGTGGAGGTTCTAGAGGCCCAATATCTCCCCCCCCCCGTATATTACGCCAACGTACTTGTGACTTTCAAGCTGTAAGTGCCCGCAGATAGTACTAATATCAAGTGTCCCGGCAAAAATTGAACCCTGTATCGTAAATTCAAACAAATAAATAATAACTCATTTTTCAGTCATTCCTCACATAACAAAAAATATTAACATATCTTTAATTTTCCGTGATTTTAAAAGCATTTTTTTTTGGGAAATTGTGTTATTAACTTTTAAACCTTCACATATTTATACGATTTTTTTTTACTTTCAGCATTAACAGCATCTACAAAACGCAGAAGTTGTAACAATCCACCGATAAGTCAACCGGAAATCGACTCCCGCGAAAATACTCTCAAATTAATACAAAACTCGAACCTCTGTTTATTCCGTTCTCTAAAAACCAAATTTGGTTGTTTCATGTGCAAAGCTACTTTTGTAGAAGCATCCAATTTACGGGAACATTCCATCACCCACAGGAATACTACAATATTAGCACACAGGGTCAGCAAATGGAGGGGCTTGTCATACAAAAATGCAGACATAACAAATTTAAAATGCAACCAATGTTCACAAAACATCAACAATTTAATTGATCTAATAAAGCATTTGAACGAAAAACATAACCTCCCGTGTCGCGGCAATGATAACTTCTTAATTCCCTATAGATTACTAAACGAAAATCAATGTGTATTGTGTGAATTAAAATTTAAAACATTTTTACGCTTATCGATGCACATGAATTCGCATTACGCAAATAATGTGTGCGAAATTTGCGGCATTTCTTTCATAAACCGATTAAGTCTTCGAATGCATTTTTTGTCTCAGCACAGAGAAAAAAGATGTTCAATTTGTCCCGCCAAATTTATTACAAGGTCATCACTAACGAAACATTTAAAAAAAGATCACAATATTTATAATTTAAAAAGGTATTGCAATTTATGTGATAAAACTTTTCCGTATACACATATGTTAAATAAACATAAGATTGAGGAGCATAGCGCGAAAAAAATTGTTGTAAATTGCAAAGAGTGCGGGAAGACGTTTGACCAAGAAGCAAATTTACGTATTCACATACGATGTGTGCATATAAAGGAACGTAACTATCCCTGTGAAAGTTGCGGGAAAAGATTCTTTACCAAATGCGATCAGAAACGTCATGAGTTAACCCACGATGATGTACGTTCCTTTGCATGTAATTACTGCGATACTAAGTTTAAATCTAAAGATTCGTGTCGGAGGCATACAAAGAGACAACATGGTCAAGCATTTAAGTAATTAAAGATTACTTATTAAATATTTCGTTTCCTTTTACCTGGTTCAAAAGATTTTTAAGAACGATAATAACATGCAATTCGACCTGATATACTTTGAACAACTTATTTAATTGTACAAAGGAGCAATACTTTGAACAACTTATTTAATTGTACAAAGGAGCAAATGAGCAGATAGGTCACCTGATATTAAGTGACTGCCGCCGTCTATGGCATATAAATCAGTGACAAACACATATCCTAGAATCTGTTCATATGGTCCTTCTAAGATACTTTCCAAATGAAAAAGAGAATACCCGAATTGATTGAGAGAAAAATATGTGAAAATGACCTAATATTGTTCGTTATGAATAGCAGAGTTTATTTTGCTATAAACAATTTTTAAAAAATACGAGTATCTGTAACGTAAAAGATAATTATTATGAGTAAATTATTCTGCATGTCCTTAATTATTGATAAGCAGAACTACCATCAACACTTAAGAAACATATAATGTAGCTTAGTCTAAATAGAGAATTAAGTTTCGAAAATGAACAAAAAAAAGATTTACCGTGCGTTGTCTATGTATAGCAAAAATAAAAAAAATGTATCATAGACATATTTTCATACTGTGTTATTTGTTTATATTTGTAAAATTATTAAAAGATATAGAGAGCGTGTATTTTAATTTATATTTCGATGATATATTGTGCATAAAATGTCAGATACGACGTGTCCACCACGAGTCAAACCTACATTCGGGAATAACCCAGGTAAATATGATTCTGGTCAGGTTTTCTTAATAACAGCTGTGTCCAGATCCCTCCCATAAAAAAATGTATCATTGACATATTTTCATGCTATGTGATTTGTTTATTTATCCTTTCCATGTGCGCTGAATAGCACACAATGGCTTAAGTCTGTTCGTCTTCCGGCAAACCGCCATATTGCAAAGTCCGGTGGGGTGAGGGCTTGAGACGGCTGCCCAAGTAAAAAAATTAATAATACCATTATTCTTGGATTCCTATCATGCTTTCAATTAGACAGTCGCTTTGGCAGGACCATATATTAAATAAAAACAGGCCATGGGCGAGTCGGGCTCGCGCACATTGTATCTATAAAAACGGCAAAAAAGTCACGTTTGTTGTATGCGAGCTCCCTTCAACATTTATTTTGTTCATTTTATTTGGA
Organism: Hyphantria cunea; assembly: GCA_003709505.1. Lineage (NCBI taxonomy): Eukaryota > Metazoa > Arthropoda > Insecta > Lepidoptera > Erebidae > Hyphantria > Hyphantria cunea. The sequence goes on along the minus strand of PKRV01001585.1, from coordinate 120,951 downwards.
TTCGTTGTTATAGCAGCAACAGAAATACGTCATCTGTAAAAATTTCAACTGTCTACCCATTACGGTTCATGAGATTAACCTGATGACAGACGGATAGTGGAATCTTAGTGTTAGGGTCCCGTATATAATATATGGAGACTATAGAGAGGGCAATGCTCGGCGTGTCCCTGAGGGATCGCATCAGAAATGAGGTGATCCGGCAGAGAACCAAGGTCATCGACATAGCGCACAGGATTAGTAAGCTAAAGTGGCAGTGGGCTGGCTGGTAAACGGGTTCTTGAGTGGAGACCGTGTCTTGGCAAAGGTAGTGTAGGCCGTCCACTGGCCAGGTGGAGTGATGATCTGCGTAAGAGGGCTCGCAGGAGCTGGATGCGAGAAGCCGAGGATCGAACTAAGTGGCGAGAAATTGGAGAGGCCTATGTCCACCAGTGGACTGCGATAGGCTGATAATGGTTTAATATATAAATAATAATAATATATTAGGCAGCGAGACTTTCCTTCGGTAAATCTCCATCTTTTTCTTCGAAAACTATGCTACTAGATGTTTAAAATACGATACCAACTGATATAAATATGTACCTTTAATAATAATTAAATACAATCTATCTCCTTTTACAATAGAAATAGCAGAGCAAGTGGCTGCAACAGCCCGGATCGCTCCTCTCTACGAAGCCGGCTTACATCAATACGTGATTCGTAGACATTATTCATTGCAGCGAAACGAAAACATACAATGTGCTTGGGAGAGGTATAAAAAGAATATTGAAACAAGGAAATCTGAACCTTTTCAATTTCCAAACGACAGGTAGGTATAATCAATGGTAAATCGTCAAAATGGAACTGTCAACTACCTACGCAGCAGTACAACAGCACTACTAAGAGAAGGACAACTTATACCCACTCTTTTTTTACGTTTGGAACCTCCCACGGTCCGTCATCCCACCGGGGCTATCAGCGGGGCGGTGTGTCAGAATTGAACCGACTAAAACCACATGGTGTGCCACTCTGCGTCCGAGGAGGGAGAGATCCGGGAACTACTGTTATTAACTCATCCGGACCCCTCCCAGCGCCTGCTTGCACTGAAGCGTGCACCGTTTTATGGAACTTTAACACACCCTTTTCTTTTTTTACGTGTGGAAACCCCCTCGGGCCTTCACCCTACCGGGGTTTGCGGCGGGGCGGTGTGTCGGAAACACACCCTTTTCTTTTTTTACGTGTGGAAACCCCCTCGGGCCTTCACCCTACCGGGGTTTGCGGCGGGGCGGTGTGTCGGAATCGAACCGACTAAAACCACACGGTGTGCCACTCTACGCCTGAGACGGGAGAGATCCGGGAACCACTTTCTTACGCCATCCGGACCCCTCCCAGAACTTTAACACACCCTATACCAACCAGGCTGGCTAGCGCAGTATTGTAGGCCAAAACCTCCTTTCTGAGGAGAGGGCTAATATACTCTTTTTTTTTGTAAATACGTACTTATTATACATAGAAAACACCCAAACTCCGAAATAAATATTTTCAGATCACAAAAAATATTTGGTCAGACCTGGGAATCGAACCCGAGACCTCAAGCACAGCAGTCGCATACGCTACCACTGCGCCACCGAAGCAGTCCGTTGCACCTATTTTGACGGAACTTTCACTAGCAGACAGTTAATGATATAGGGAATAATTTCTTTTTAGACCAGCTTAGCCCCGCGGTTGTTATTGTATATGGACATTTGATACACTAAGACACAGATTAAAACAACAGCTTCCTTTTTTATACTTTCTTCTTACTTCTCATTCTGATTCACGTCGTGATCATATTGATTTACAGAGATCTACATTTCTACAATGGCATGATACGCTTTCTCCCATCGGAAACGGTGTACAAAAGACCGTCATTCCATAAAACCCTAAAACCAGGGCCTGGAGTCGATTACGGAGGACAAATGCCAATCCCTCAAGAATCTATGATGAAGAGATTAACATCTGTCAAAGTGGAAAAAACAAAGAAAAAGATTAAGAAAGGAAAAGAAAGTAAGGCAAAAAAACATGTTAAGATCCCAGAAGACAAAAAGACGGAAAATGGAAAAGATGCCAAATGAAAAATAATTAAACGTATTTTATTGTACATTTATATTGTGTTTTTATTTATACAGATAATGTACATGTTTTATCAACGTTTCGTGGAGAACTTAGTTACCCTAAACATTAAGAATAATAATTGTTTAATATTAAAAAACAAAATGTTAGTGCCTTATATGAATTGAAGATATTAATATTATTCCCAAGTTATAACGTATAACGAACCTTCCCTTCAGTGTGAATCATATCATGGGAAAAAACAACTACTCTCACCGTGTGAATTTTATGTGCATACAATTGTAGTTCATCTGATTTTACTAGGAAGTAAATGTTTCGTGTTCGTTCCTTTTCACGGAAGTAACTTGATCGAACAAATCGCGGCTTGCTTGAATTTGAACGTTTCGTCCAGATTCGGAATCAGGGTCTGCAACCACAATATACCTGTTTACTTAGAAAAAGATAACCTTTTATACTTTACTGAAGTGAGAAAGAGAGAGCGAAATGTTTCTGGAACGCAATTCTCATTTGCTTCCGTCTGTCATGACAGGCCGACAGGCGTCTGTCAGTCAGTACTCAACTGTCATATTCTACAGTCTTGTTAATAATAAGGCCTACGTTAACACCGAATTAAAATGCTATGCAAATTCGATTATTTATAATTAGAAATAAATAGTTATTTCAAAATGGATTCTGAGATAATGGTAGAGTCTCTGCCATTGCTGGGCACGTGCAATTTGTGCTTGGAAGAAGGTGTAGTCAAAAGTATGATTTTAGCTCACCAATACAAAGGGAAAACAGAAATTTATTCTGAAATGCTGATAAAATGCTTTTCAATAGACGTAAGTTGTAATTATCAATGTTTTATAAATTCCATAAGAGTATTTTCATTTAGAATAACAATCTAATGGAGAGGATAAATTGAAATATAAATATAGAACAAAACAAAACATGCATCTTAAGAAATATTTATCTGTTTGTGATTTTTTCTATGTATGACGTATGGCCTTACCCTCTCCTGAGAGGAGACCCTGAGCCCAGCAGTGGGACATCATGGGTTGTTGATTGTGATTTTTTTTCAATGAATATGTATCAGTAACAATTTATGGGTGTAAAAAAAAGTGCCTGAATAATTTGTAAAGATATTTTTTAGTGTATTATAACAAAATTTCTGCCATAGACGATATATTCTGTAAGTTTTGTGTATGTATTTATGTATATGTATGTATATATGAGTAATTGTGTATTTATATATGAATGATAAATATTTTGTATTGTGTATTTTTGTAAATATTCACGTTTGAACGGATCTGAGATTTGTGCACCCTACTACTGGTACTCTTATTAAAATCACCAAATTATCCGTATAAAGGTTGTCTGTAAGCTATCTCCATGAGCGATAAGACAGCCAAAGTGAATACATCTTTAAATGATTGATGATCACTATTTTCTGTATAATGGACATTGGTATTGGTTTTATAAATCGATTTTTCTTTAATTAAAGTATTATCCCAACCCCCAAATAATTTAAGAAATTTAGCCTTCAGAGTTTAAATAAGAACAAAACTGTGGGAATGTGGTCTTAAGCTATTTCTAAAAAAGTAGCCCAATTTACACCTTATATTATCAGTTATTTGCTAGTCAAAATCTGTTCAACAGTTCGTCAAATTCAGTCAAAAGCGGTAAAAAAAGACAAAAAATTTACCTATTGATATTGTTATGTAAGTATTGTATATAAGTCGGTATGTTTTTTGTTAATCTACATAAGTTAATCTTTAAACTTCAGATAACAACTCTCCATCTCGGTGATACAAAGCCTTTGGTTTGCAACACTTGCATCAACAGGCTGAGGGACTCGGCGGACTTCAAACAACAAGTGATGGCTTCGCTTGATACCTTGGAGACTATGGTTAAAATTAACAGTGAGTCCATTACTAATAACATGTTTTATTTTACGCATGATTTTAGAGTTTATTTCTTATGGAGCCATTTTTATAGTTAGCCCACATTATCACAATTTTAGGAACAGTAAAATCTAACGTGAACTAAATGTAAAGCGTTACGCTGCAGTGCTTTGTCATTATTAACATCGTCTAACAAACTATTTAAAAAAAACAGCGCTAGAACGCTTATTATAACAGTGATTTTCTCGTATAGGCGTTTCGTTCAACACAGTATAAGTGCGCAACGTACAAAAGCGAAGAAGCTTGTGGCGCCAGCCCGTCGTGACGTAAACTCCAGTCGTGCGTCGGAGCTGACACTCATACACACACACTTTTTATTAGTAATGCCTGCAGCCTTGAATTTATAGCCGAAACCGGCCGTTGCATTGCGGTGCCTCTATTCGGCAACAATTCCACTGCCCAACAGCAAGCAGCTATTTTACATTTCGTGATTTAGCATACCTTGGAATATAGCTACAACGATATTAATTTTAATGTCTTCAAAGTGTAAACGAAGGTTAAAGGTAACCTTTGATGGTGCCATAAGACGAAACCGGTCAGGTATTAACATAAATGAAATAGTGGAATAGTTACAAGTGATTTTTAATACTAGAGTGTATTGCAACAAGTTCCATCAAGTGCTAACAATCGAGTGTATAAATTTCAGGAAGCAAGTCTTCAATTTCTTTAACTGATATCTGTTTGTGTTATTTTCAGAGGAAGAGCAGAACTCTTTAGGCGTTGTGAAAAAGGAGGTAAAAAACTGTGTGATAGCTGATGACTTTGATGATGACGTGGATATAGGTAAGATTCTGTTTATCCACTTCATGCTTGTTGTTTAATGTCGTCTCCAACGTATTGACACTCTTCCCTGACGCTTCTCAGCCTTCATATTCATTCCAACACTGTCTTGCACCAAGAATCTTGTTGCCATATAATATCTTGACACTACTATCCATATATTAGATGGCCTCGTTGGGGCAGTGGTAACGTACGCCTCTACTGTGCATGAGCTGTGATGGCGTTGTATCTTAGATTTCCGAAAAAAAGTAACTATGTTCAGGCCATCCCGACTTTGTAACCTTTATAATGATACCGCTCAATTTTACCCACTCCTTTTCTCTTGTTTAACTCCCACCATATTTTGGTGGTAATCTGAGAAATTGGCCACTGGTAAAATTAAACAAATGAAAGGCAACTAGGCTTCAGTTCTGTTTAAAATTTTTGATGATATTCTTTTCAGAGAAAAGGAAGAACTCTTTAGGAGGACAAGTGAAAAAGGAGGACTCAATGGAATCTGATGATTTTGATGACGTCTTTCCTGATGATGATGACATGGATATAGGTTAGATTAACGCTTTTCATTCTTATAAAATAAGTTATGAAAAGAAATTTTTTTGATGACATTTTATATAACATGGTTGTCTTTATTTTTTTATTTATATGAGCATACTAACAATTGATGTTTCTTATAATATAATAAATCATCAAATTTACTTAAGATAATATATATTTTGAACGCTCACTATTAGTGAAATCAGACTTACTTATATGAATGGAAATCTTCATAAAATGTCAACGACATTACTGCAAATAAAAATATGAAAAATTGAAAATTTCATTATACTTTACTTTAAGTTAAAATTACAAACATCAAACACATATTTAATCCCGAAGGCGTAGACAACCGCCTGTTGTATTAGAAGTATGAAATTCCATTTCAAATGTTTAGTTGTGGTACAAATGTCCCAAGAAAGCCATTTGAGACAGTCTACCATAGATTGTTGTATTGTTGTAGCCATCTCGCGTTCTACCATAGGTACTGCACAAAGAAACTGCCAGTTTTTTTGCTTAATGACTGCATAAAAGTATGCTATAGTACTAAAACTTGTTCTTATAACATTGACATAAACGATGGTGTTTCACAAGGAGGTATATTGGTACCATCGATAGTCGATATTAGTAGACCGCTTTATAAAAGTACCACAAATCATAATTGCAGGTCTCAAAACTGTAATCAAGAAAGAAAAAGAGCATGGAGTGTTCAGTCGGAAAACTCGCAGCAAAACAGTGGCGACAAAGAAGATAAAATTATCGAAGTATCCTTTAAAAAAGACCACAGATCTATCAGAAACGGAAGCCATGTTAAAAATAGGTCTTTTTCCATTTAAAATCAAGAAGAATCGGTCGTTCTCCTGCTCGATATGTCCAGAGAAGTCTACTAATCTAGATGATATTAAGACCCACATAGTCGATCACAACAAGACTAATATAAATTTGGCATTCAAAAAAATGATGTCATCTAACTCCCATAGGTTCTACAAGTCTGCTGTAAATTTAAGATGCAAGATGTGTACCACAGATGTTAGTAATTACGAAGAATTGAAACAGCACATAGAGAACTGTACCAGATTAAAATTTACAAATAGAAAATGGAATAATTTGCCGTTCAAGCTTGAGAAAGACCAAGTCGATTGTCCGGTATGTAAGAAAACTTTTTTAAATTATGTCAATTTGAATACTCACATGAATATTCACTATCCTAATTATATTTGTGAGAATTGTGGGAAAGCTTTCGCTTCGAAAGCCAGGCTTCGGGCCCACATGCGGACACACGAAGTAGGTACATTTCCTTGTAGATATTGTGAGCAAATCTTTGACCGAGTAACGAAAAGGGAAAACCATGTATCGAAAGAACACAAATCCGGTGTTAGGTACGCTTGCAAACGGTGTAATATATCTTTGACATCGTTTTATGCTCGTCAGAAACATTTGGCGGAAGTACATAACGAAGAATTAAAAAGATACAAATGTAAAGCGTGTCCGCAATCTTACATAACACCTGGACATTTATCGAGTCATGTCCGCAGAGATCATTTGAACGAACGCAATCACAAATGCGATAAATGCGATTTGGCATTTTATACAAAGAATGCTTTGAAAATGCATATGATCAAGCACGACGGGGAACGGATACACACTTGTCCGGTGTGCCAGAAGTCTTACCAGAGGAAAAAAACGTTGCGAGAACATTTGAGGATTCATAATAATGATAAAAGATTTGTTTGTCCAGTGTGTGGACGCGCCTTTACTCAGAAATGTACGCTCAAAGGTCATTTGAAAGTCCATGAGAGACAATTCGATGAAGACGATAGAGTGCCACAGCCTTTACATTCGATATAAGTTATTAGCTGTTGTAATTTAAGTCTCGAGTCTTTGATTTAGGGCTTATATTCCAATATCATCTAAAATAAACCCACTCCTTTCAATTTAACTGTTACCCGGGCGATCAGAGACATAGTAAATGTTCTTTTTTTTTCTTTTTTAAAAAGACAACTCCGGTATTAGGAATATAAATCCTGTGTCACGGGGGACTTTACAAACATACATGAAACGGACACAAAGTACACCCAGACTTAGAACAACAATTTATGTATCACACAAAGTGTTGTCCCATGTAGGATTTGAACCCATAACACTTGGCGCAGTAGGAAGCGGTGGGGCGACCACTGAAACCACTAGGCCAACCGTGCAGTCTAAGTTCTATTAAATTAGTATTTATTTTAGTAATATACTTTTAGCTATTAATTTGTAGAGCTACTAGTGTTGTGCGGGCTCAGTAAAAATATCCGATACGATATGAATATCACCCACATCACTAACCGTAGCAACTCTAACGAATATCGTTTCCTCTTCTTTTGGTGCTATTTTTTAAATAATATTCGATTTTTTAAATATATTATATATAATTCTCGTGTCACGTTGTTGCTCACGATTCAGAATATTCTATCTATACATTTTTTTGATATGCATTCACAGACGTAGCCACGTTGTGGTTTGGGGGGGTTCAAGATAATAAAATGCCTATGTCCCTTGAACCATAATATTTAATTAAAAAATTAGACATGTAAAAATATCAATAGTGTAGAAACATATCGATGGGAGGGGTTAGAGAGTTGAACCCCAAACCCCAAAAACCCCCCTGGCTACACCCATGTCTGCAGCATATCGTATTTACGACAAATATGATTTTTCTATTGTACATTTTGAAGCGGTTTATTACTCATAAATAAATATCACATTAGATTAAATAAATCTAATAAGAATAATATATAAAACAATTAAAAAGCAATAATAATATATTAGATATAAATGAAGGAATGGGGGCAACAATGGACTTGGTGACCCCAACTGATTGAATATGACCCCGTTGTATAAAAAGATCATCGAAGTACACTGTATGTATGTTAATAAATATATATTGTTTTAAAATATTAATGTATTTAATTTTAGAGAATGGGAAAATCTGTGTTGGAATGCGAAATGAGGTCCATATACGGGTATTAACGGGATTACGTAACAATTAATAAATAGCTTCAAACTGCCTAACGTCTTAAACAAACTGGTAGTGAACAATGGGTTAGCAAGCTGCTAAGAAGATAATTTTTACCCGACTGCGAAAGACGGAGGGTTATGTTTTTATTAGAGAGTACGTATATGTCTTTAGCACGCGCTACAGCCTAAATGACTTGTCGTATTGTTATGTGAATGGTGTCAATAGATTCGTCTTAGTCGTGAGAGTGACACTGGGTACTTTAACATCATCATCATCATCATCAGCCTATCGCAGTCCACTGCTGGACATAGGCCTTTCCAATTTCATTGTGATGATGCCACTTAGTTCGATCTATGGCTTCTCGCATCCAGCTCCTGCCAGCCGTCCCGCGCAATCATCGCTCCACCTGGCTTGTGGACGTCCTACACTACGTTTACCGAGACGCGGTCTCCACTCAAGAACTCGTTTACTCCAACGGTTATCGGTTCTTCGGCAAATGTGGCCAGCCCACTGCCACTTCAGCTTGCTAATCCTGTGGGCTACGTCGATGACTCTGGTTCTTTGTCGGATCACCTCGTTTCTAATGCGATCCCTTAGAGAAACGCCGAGCATATACCTCTCCATTGCACGCTGAGCGACTTTGAACTTATTATGGGTACTTCAACATTAAAAAAAAATATTACTTGCCTCGTTGGAGTACAGTACTAGCGTGCGCTATTCGATTCCCAAACCAAATGATTGTATGATTTGAAAATAACTGTTTAAGAGTTTGAGTGTTTCCTATGTATAGCAAACGGTCACTCCCGACTTCGTACGCTTGGAGTTAATACTTTGCGTATAATTTTCAAATAAAACATCCCTTATTAGTTGTTTCCAATAATTCTTATACTTAAACTCCATTTGAAATCCTTCCGCCATAATTACTTTCACTTCACTAACATTGGACTTTCATACAAATTACCATCCCGTTTTTACCCCAAAAAGGAGTTGATTTCTAAAAATACATTATAGTACACCTCCACACTATCTATAGTGCATACATTTAAAATTTCAAGTCTCTTCCTTCAAAAACATAAGACTTTGATACAAACTTCCAACCCCTCTTTTACCGCCTTAGGGGTTGAGTTTCGTAAAATCCGTTCTTAACGGATGTGCACACCCTATAAGGAACCTACCTGCTAAGTTTCAAGTTTGCAACTGTTATAGTTTCTTTGATTTCGTGATTAATCAGTGAGTGGTATTCCGCTCTTATATATAAATATATGTATAGATAGATAGATAGATATGTATGTATTAAAAAAGTATACATCTATTGTATTTATATCAATTGTCCAGTACCTATATATATAAGCACTGCTTAATTTGGCGTTGTGAAAAAAATACAAAATATTAATTATATATGTATTATATACTTCAAAAAAATAGGTTCGTTTTATTTTCCCGGTTATTTTGTTCAATTAAGAGCTTTATCTGGGGATATAGAAGCTCAGCCGTACTGTTATATATACTGAAAGCTGAACTCCAATTCCAAACTCCTTTGGATATAGTGTGTTTTACGTAATTCTGTTAAGATTCGTATATAAAGCATATGTATTCGGAAATTTAATAATTTGTAATATTTTATTTCTTTATTTAACAATATCTGTTAACGTACATATTGTTTAATGGACAAGCGATTATTGCTTTATATTATTTAGTTTTTGCTTATTTTTGTTACTTGAAGAATATAACAACTCAATTTTGTTTTTAAAGTGAAACTTTTATTACATCGTCTCAAATTTTTTGGTCTGTGTATCGCATGTCGCGTGACGTGTGATGGTCGGCCAGTGGCCAGTCGGGCGGTGTGCCACTGCTCCACGCTAATTTGTTTGTTTTTGTCAGTGTTTAACGTAAATGTTGTTATTTATTTGCTTTATTAGATTTATTTATTTGCATGTGAAAAAAAGTTTCACTTTTACCGTGGTTTCATAAAACCACACAATCCTTTTTAGTTTTTTGTGCAATATATATAAATATGTATCTTAGTGCTTTTTTGTATAAACAAAAAGTTTTAAAATCTTGAGTATTTTGTTGGGACAGCTAAACTTTAGTGTAGAGCTTGGCACGTAACTTGGCCAGATTCGTTAGACGCGTATAAGTCATTTTTTAGTTCCCTTTGGTTGATAGAGGGACGCGGGGGTTCCGGATGGCGTAAGAAAGCGGTTCCCGGATCTCTCCCGTCTCAGGCGCAGAGTGGCACACCGTGTGGTTCTAGTCGGTTCGATTCCGTACACCGCCCCGCCGCAAACCCCAGTGGGGTGAAGGCCCGAGAGGGTTTCCACACGTAAAAAAAAAGGGACGCGGGGGTTGTAATAGCACCGTTCCGAGCAAGCTATTGGAGCAACAGCCAATGACATCTCAATTTTGCTTGTTTTGATTTGTTGCACTACCCCCACTCCGCCGAAATCTGGCCAAGTTACGTGCCGGCGCCTATATTGTATTAAGCTACTGACATGGACAAAACAAAGACCTATAATTAAAATCGATGGTCCCTGCTAATAATGTCGGATCTCTAATAAGAGAATTATCGATAAGAGTCGTTCAAATATTGTTTAAAAAAAAATAAAGAGCTGTTGTGTGATGTTCCGATTTACACTGACATAAAATAAGAACTATGTCTCTGTGGCGCAGTGGTAGCGTATGCGACTGCTGTGCGTGAGATCTCGGGTTCGATACCCGGGTCGGACCAAATGTTTGTATGATCTGCAAATATTTGATTCGGTGTTTCGTCGTGTTTTATGTGTAATATGAATTTACAAAAACAAAGTATATATGTACTCATATCAGGTGTCTAGTATCCATAACACAACCTCTGCTTAGCTTGGGACTAGATGGCGTTGTATGTAAGATATTCGATATATTTATTTAATTCTGTTTTAAATTGTCTTTTTGCAGAACCGAGGTTATTAACCATCCGTTCAGCCATCGAAATATTATCTATATCTGTATCCATTGTTGATTTTGACTAAATTCAATAATAATATCTCATTAATTATGTATAGTTTTACTTACCATCACACTGCCTAAGTGCCACGATTAAATTTAGTAATTAAAATCTTTTTTTTTCAATCGTCCATAAAATTAGAGAACTGGAAATGTGTAGTCAAATAAGCGAGAAAAGGAACTGTCAAGTTTTCGTAATAAATGCGAACAGTTTAGGGCGGTCCCCATTTCATTTCATCCACATTTTTTTGTCATTAATTTCATCGCGACGCGACGAAGACTTAGAGGATTTTCAGATTATCCGATCCGATGTAGGGTCGGACGACGATAGCCGACAGCCTATAGCTGACACTGTGTGCTGTTTTCACATATTTCCGATAAAATCGTTGAGTTTTACACAACAAGCATGGTTTTTATTCTACTAGTTCAATTAATGTAATTACGCCGTATTTAAATGATGGCAACCGAACTAGTCAACAAAACAAGCTCGACATAGCCGCTCTGCGCACACAAAGACAATTTAGATACACGTATAGCACACTTACAAACAATATCATCCGATGGCTCACTTGCAATAGATGATGCCGCCAACACATGTGTCGGCTTCGATATCCGATATCATTTTACTCCGATATCGGATCGGACCTCGACATTGATATCGGATCGGATAATCTGAAAACACTTAAGATATATAAATTAGTTTCTTCCAAGTATCATATGTTATAAAGTGGGTCACATAAATATGTCTTGTGAAAATTACGTGCAATATTCGTCCTCCATTTTTATTGTGAATCCTTCTTTATTTACAGTTTGTAAATTCTATCTTTATTAAAATAATAATATTGATATTAAAATTACATTGATTAATTATATTTTGAAGTTTTATTTTAGGCAGGATCAAGTCCTTGGCATCAAAAGTTCTAGAGATATTTTTCATATATTTATAAAGATTACGAAAATTAACAAAATCGGACATCAGTTTATAAAAAAATTATATTCGATTTTGTTAATTGATATTTTTCTGGACTATTGTAAAATAAATATTACAATGTCAAAGTTTCAATTTCAACAATTGTGTCATTTTTTTCTTTTAAGATTGAGACCGAACGGAACATTAAGTTCAATAATTAACGGGGTCCTGAATTAATTTATAAAAAAAAAAACAGTGAAATTGAATATATTATCCTTTTTTGAAGTTTGCTTAAATTACTTGAAGCAAGCAAGCTTCAGGTACACTTATAAGATAAATGAAACAAATTATAAATATTAATAATTCTATTTAATGTACGCCGTGAGTTCTCCGCATGTGCCTTCGTAAAGAATCTTTACTTGCGAAAGGATTATTGCACATGGCACAAGAATATTTTTTCTCGCCGGTATGCGTCACCATATGTCTGGCGACGCTTGATTTTGTATAAAAGAAATTATGACAAATCTCACATTCATGACGTTTCTCCTTCAAATGTACAGTTTTCAAATGATTATTACACAAACTCTTTGTTATAAAAGCTTTTGAGCAAATGCTGCATTTGTATTCAGGTCTTTTGAGACCATGCTTTTCAACTAAGTGTTGGACTCGTATGTTTTCTTGATAAAATCTCTCGTTGCAATATGGACAAGGAAACCGGAGTTTCCTTTCAAATTTAACATTATGGACTAATTTATCGTGATTTTTTTTCTCATTTTTATTAATAAAGTTTAAATCACACAGGTGACATTTGAGGGGCTTGTGATATCTGGTTTTGTGTAAATTTAAAAACACTAAATTAGAAAAGGCAGCGCCGCAAATATGGCAGACCTGCTTTTGAAAATGCCTGTTCATATGTATGTTTAAAAGTCTAAATAGAGTGAATGTTTCGCTACAAATTTGACATGACAGATTCTCATTTATTTTAAAGGGTACCAATAAGTCTTCTTTTGATTCGAACTGGATTTTATGAGATTCCATTAAATGCTCTCTAAGAATGTCTAAATTTTGCTGATGTTGAGAGCACAAGTTACATTTTAATTCCGAAACTTCGACTTTGACAAGACGATTTTGTTGGTTTATAATCTTCTTTTCTATTGACTTCAAATTGTGTTTGGAATTCGTGTGTTCTCGAAGCGATTTGACATCTGAGAAAGGTTCTTTACAACAAAAACACCTGTATCGGCTCTTATTCCATTGAAAAACGAAAATAGTTGAATTCGCAAGTAGTTTTAGAGAATTTTCTCTCAAAATGGGTCCGTTTCCTCGTCGCTCGGCTATTTTAGACCAATCTTTTTGATTTTTACCTGAAGCAATGAAAATATTTTTTTATTTAATAAGGCAAAATACTAGAAGGGTCAAATGATAATAAGTGATTAATAACAGCAATGGAAACAAAGACAAAATTGAATTGATACATCTTGAATGCTCTCCCTCAAAGTTAGGAGGGATTAGGCCCTTGATGGTCGTAGCATAGCTCCTTAATGATGCAAGTTATCACTCGGGCAGAAATCTTAAGTAGCCATTTTTACCTAATTCAGATTTTAATCTGGTTTTCTTTCTTATCTTCTGGACCTTTCTATCGTGCTTGTCCTTGTTGAGTTCTGATTCCAAGTCACCGTTTTGTGTCAGTTCCAGTTTGATATTAGCCAGAATTTCTGAAATATAAAAAAGAGGGTATATTGATAAAATTAAATTGTTAAAGTTTCGTAACCCAAGCGTCGTTAGCCTATGACATCTTTATGACTGTTGCGTGTTAGGATTCTACAAATTGAGAAATAAGCCTTAAAAACAATCTTAAAATAACTGTATAGCTCAGAATAATAAACCTTAATTGTTACTCAAACTGCACTACTGTCCGTGAGACGTCCTTTTACCCGACTGCGTAAGGAGGGTAATGTTTTTCTGTAAGTGTATGCATGTATATTTCTTTGACACGCCACAGAGCCCAAACGGCTTATCGTATTTTCATGTGAGTGGTGTCAATAGATTCGTCTTAGTCGTGAGAGTGATACTGGGTACATCAACATTAAAAAAAACAAAATTAAGAATGTTTTGGAGCCAAAAAGGAATCTCCATAATGTTTTCAAAATACATCGAGTGTGGAATCAAAATAAAAAATTTTTAACGGTGATTACGAATATATACAGATATATAACTTATATGTTTTATATACATATGTTCAAAGTCGCTCAGCGTGCTATGGAGAGGGCTATGCTCGGCGTTTCTCTAAGGGATCGCATCCGAAAGGAGGTGATCCGACAAAGAACCAGGGTCATCGACGTAGCCCACAGGATTAGCAAGCTGAAGTGGCAGTGGGCTGGTCACATTTGCCGAAGAACCGATAACCGTAGGGGTAAACGAGTTCTTGAGTGGAGACCGCGTCTCGGCAAACGTAGTGTAGGACGTCCACAGGCCAGGTGGAGCGATGATTTGCGCAAGACGGCTGGCAGGAGCTGGATGCGAGAAGCCATAGATCGAACTAAGTGGCGTGAAATTGGAGAGGCCTATGTCCAGCATTGGACTGCGATAGGCTGTTGATGATGATGATACATATGATATTGACGCAGTCGGGATTTGGTTTTTCAATAATTCATTATATTACAGATACCGCTATTCTAGATTAACCCGATTCCGAGAACACGCCGTCGAATGTTAACAAGCCAACCGAGCGACTACCAGTACATTCGACGCTATGTACAATTAGAACAAGAATGTATGTAGATTCATCGATAAATTAGCACAATAACTAATTGTACAATTTAAAAAAAAAGTGCGTGCGTACAAAGTACACATGTCAGAAGTGAAACTTCTTAGCTCTCTCCCACCTCTCGCTCCATGGCACTGTGCGTGATACGACAATCGCTCTATCTCACTTTTTCTCTCGAACTTTCTCACTTGCTTGCTCCCTACTCTCACTCCATCGCTAGTTGCTTCATGCTACGTTCGCCCTGTCTTACTCTCTCTCAATCGGTCTCGATCGCTCTCTCTCTCTTTTTCGACACTTCTGTTGCATACTTGCGTGACGTTACATTTGTAAAAATGTTACCCTCATGCGCCTAAAGAAGTTTCACTTCAATAAAAAACAAGTGTACTATAAACCAAGTGTGAATCGACAATTTGGCATTTACATAACATTTATAGATGAAATCAGTGTAACAATATTATTAACAGTTTTCAGAATACAATTTTAAGGCAGCAAAAAGTAAACGTTTGTATATTTGACGTTGTATGCGTGGCCTGTATACAATAGACTAATTTCGAAAAACTGTTTTATGGTGTTCGAAAATATCTCTTATTGTCAAAAACAGTTATATTTCTACAAACATACAGTTTTAATAAGAAAAAATTGCGATTTAAATTTTAAGTACAAAATTCCCGCCATAACGCACAGTGGTATCATGGCCTCTGTCTGACAGACGTGACGTCACCGTTTGTCAACCAGTGTCAATTATAGCTTTAATAAAGAGTAAAGTGATCATCGATTATATCTGAATCGTCAACTTGGTATATAAAAGACGTACCTCGCTCCGATTGATGTTCAACTTAACATGGCAGATTGCTATACTTTGTAATCTTATTTTTGTTAATTATCTATTAATCTCCCTCTAAATATGAAAACAAATACGATTTTTATACTATATGAACCCCATTTCATCAGATACATAATTTTAGTGGTTCTTGGTTGCTGTCATCGTGACTATTACTAATGCTTGTATTCTGAACTTACCATTGTCGTCCATACTGTCATCACAATAATCCTTTGTAGCTGGTGATTCAGATTTGATATGTTCAACTTTAACTTTATCCTCTGCAGCTTGTATTTCTATAAAGAAAATTTAAATGATATATCTACTCAATTAGCTTCAATCATTTTTAATACTGGCACACAAGGCGAAGTGGTAGCGTAAGCGACTGCTGTGCTTGGTCTCAGGTTTAAATCCCAGGTCGGACCAAATCTTTGTCTGACCGGCAAATATTTATTTCGGTGTGGGGTGTTTTCTATGTATAGTATGTATTTACTGTTAGAGGTTCATCAAAGAGTTTTGTACATTGTGTGATAACAATATATACTCTTTGGACATTTGAACTTCTTTATTCTATTTTTTGAATTATGACTTTTTATGACATAATTGTTTCTTCTGTTGTTTTCTCTCGTGTGTAAAAATAGCGGTGTCGGAGATCGGTTTTTGTTTTTGCGAAAGACGGTCCCCGTTTCATGTCATTCACATTTTTTAAGTTTTTTTATCATTAATTCCATCATGACGAAGACTTGAAGACTCGAAGACTTAGAATTGAAGACTTGAAATACTTGACATTGGCAGAAATAGCTGATCCGGCTGATTGCCATATCATCAAAAGAAGAAAAATAGCGGTCGCGTTTTGCTAAATTAAACAATATGAAATGTGTTTTCAATAATAATTTTCGTATAGCACTCAATAATAGTTCAGTACCAGAGTTATAATAAAGTTGTGAACATACTCCCTATCTACATCCTAAGTTTTCCAGATACGTAAGACACTCCTTTGCTGTTTAGATTTTACTGCTTGACTCAGTTGGGGCAGACCCCAACTGAGTCAAGCAGTAAAATCTAAACAACTCAGAACAATTCAGAAATCAAACTATTCAGAAATCAAATTCAGAAAAAAACAAGAAGAAACAATTCAGAAATTGTGAGATGCCAAATAATTATTATTTCATCAATAAACATTTCGGACATCGAACACACAACGCCATCTAGCCCCAAGCTAAGCAGTTTGTTTTATGGGTACTAGACAACAGATATAAATACATACATCCTTTTTTTTGTAAATACATACATATTATACATAGAAAACACCCAAGCTCAATAAATATTTGCAGGTCAGACAAAGATTTGGTCTTCTCCAGGCACCGAGCACAGTAACTCCTGTACACAAGGATTAATCAGTTTCGGATAGATTTCAAGAATTTAAGTATCAATAAAAATTGTTATAAAATAATAACCAGTGTTCCCATATTGAAGTCTGTCCATCAGCTTCTCGAACCTCTCTTCACTGTTAAGCACCATGTCTTTGAATGCACAAGCCTCTTGGACCTTTGCTGTACACTCCTCGCATATGTATGTTAGGTAACCTTCAATACCATAATGAGAAAACTGTAAAAAAAATTGTCATATTATTTTAATGTAACTCAAAATCTTAATAAGAGTTAAGAACACAGTATTTCAAAAGGTTAAGGCTGTTTTATTTTGTTATTTCAAAATCATTTATTTAATTAAGACACTAAGTGACGTTTATGAATGTTAAATTGAAGCTACAGATACAAATCATAGATCAACACAAACAGACTCCACAGATGTACTCTATTGTCAAGGTGAATTAGGTGTAAACATCTTGCCCATGTTGTTTCATAACTTCCAGTTTCCAAAATGCATTGAGCCTTATGAGCAGAATACTGGCTAAGAAACTCAGGGCCACTCATTTTAAAGTCAGATTTTAACTAAACAACACTACTTGGATGACTGAATTTTGCTTGTTTTTTTGATTTTGGTAAGTCTTATTGAAATTTATCTTAGCTAGATTGATTTATGTTCCCTGAATTCTCCTGCATAGAAAATATCACGAAAATCCGTGGAGCCATTTCCAAGATTCAGATTATATATATTTCTTGTATAATTATACAAGAATTGTTTGTTTAAAGGTATTAGATTGTATTAGATTTATAGGTGACATATTACATGATCCGGGTCCTCCCAAAGAAAAGTGACCAGCTGTAGCGATAGGTTTTAGTGATAAATTATATATTTATTTTTGCAAGCAAAACTTTTACAGATATTTTTACATGTCAGTTTATAACTAGAAGCATCGGCGCTTCCGAATCTAATCTTTTTTTTAATCTGTTAAGATTAATTTAAAGCTATGCTAATACAGTACAGGAATCACCACACACTCCTGGCTTTCATATCCTAAAAAAACAAGAGATCCGAAAGCATTTTACACCCAATAAAAGTCAATAAGAAAAAATATTTAAAAAAAACACTTCCTATACCATTTTTATATTGATTGATGTCTAATTTTAGTATGCGTTAGGACTTTTTAAATAGAAATACGAGTTACCTGAATATTAAATGTATTTAACAACATCTCTTCATAGTTCTTTCTTGCTCTAGACGGATAATAATCTTCTGATACGGTATTAAAATAACGTCGAACGCTTCGCAAGCAGCAGCGGCAAATATTTGCTTGTTGCAAATCCGCAACACTGGTTAAGTTTAACTCCATTATAAATAGATGAGTTTTTAACAGAAGTATTGTGTTTTCGTAGCTGTTTTCATTTATTAATTCTATTATTTGCTTTTTGCAGTCAATCAACGTATTGTCGACACCTACCTATAACAACAAAACAAATACTCACTGATTTCGACAGAGGACAAACAGTTCAGAAACGATAGTCTGTTTTCAATTATATTAAAAAGTTCATAAATGTAATTAATATTTTTTCAATATTTATTGAGTGTACTATCAATATTAATTATTGAGTATACTATCACTATTAATTATCAATAAATAATCGGTTCTTGATTTCCTTCGTTATTCCGTAGTTCGACGTATCTTCGGTAGATGGCGCTATAGCATGTTTCTGTTTTGCTTTATATGTAGAATTCGCACGTCACTCCACCACAAGAACGGAAGATAATGAGTGAGCTTCTGTATTCTGTTTCGGAGCTTGCCAGTACCATGAGTATATAGTTCCACTGAGCCGGAACTGAGTGCCGCAAGTTCCAGTGAGTCAGAAATGAATGCTGCCAGTCCCTGTGAGTATGGGCTGAAAAACACTGCACCTAGTGAGTCGGGATAACATGGACCGTAGGTGCAATGTGCTGTGCCTAGACACTGATGAGGGCGTAGGGGTAACCAGGCTTGAGCGGTTGCATCCTGCGTCTGGTGTATATATCCCCTGTTGAGGCTGAGGTTGCTGGCTGGCTGAAACTTGCTGTGGGAGTGTACATGGTAGTGGCGCACTGATGCTGCTGCTATTGATCTGCTCATTCAAAGGCTGATTTCAAACATGTCGGGGCCACACTACCGTGGAGGAACGGGTGTCCGAAAATACTCCAACTAGGCAAGGTGGTCATGCCTGGCGGGCCACTGCCTAACGGTTGATGTTGTCAAGCTGTATACATGCTAATCGGCACGAGAACTTATATTGCGCGATTGAAGATTGGTGGTTATTTAGTTTCCTACGTTACTCTGCCGTTCGACATTTCTTCGGTAGATGGCGCTTTAGTGTGTTTCTGTTTGGCGTTGTATATGGAAATCGCCACAGGCTATTCTGTGGTCTCTCGTTCTGGATACAAAAGTTTTTAGATGAAACTATAACGTCAGCGAAATATGGGCGTCGTTTGTCGTGCTTTGCGATGTTGTTGTGGGTGTAAACGTTTTCTATACGCTTTGGAGATGGGAATTCGTCACAGTTGTTTTTTGCAGTATCGTTATCGTGGCGTCTGTTAACCTTAGTATTTTTCTCCGTACAAAGACTCAAGGACACACCATAAATATTGTTTTCGATGATGCTTTTCCTATTTGATGTAGTATATACTTTTACCGATGGTATGATATGGACGTCTAGTCACTCTCAAATAGTTAACTTTACTTGGACTGTAGTTTCGCAACAAGTACCGACTAATTAGCAAGTTAACTTTACTTAGACTGTGGTTTCGCAACAAGTACCGACTAATTAGCAAGTTAACTTTACTTGGACTGTGGTTTCGCAACAAGTACAGACTAATTAGCAAGTTAAATTTGGGAGACAACAGATCTTCGATGGGTGCACTAGTTGTTGAGATATTAAGTGTGGCTAAGCTGGGACCAATTGACCAACTGAGCTCAGGTCTACTACAAAGGAACGCTTATCATTCTTGAACTAGTAACCGACAACTTCTGATAAATACACATCAATACTGCACTGTACTTATTCGCATTGAGGATAGTGACCGTTTTCACCGTGGGAGAGCCACGCTTCGGCATGAATGGGGCGGCTCGACCGGAGTGATACCACGGCCTCACAGAAAACCGGTGTGAAACAGCGCTTACGCTGTGTTTCATCGAGTGAGTGAGGATACCGGAGGCCCATACCCCAATCCAACGCCCCCTATCCCCCTTCCCCCCAGGCCGCCATAGTGTGGATCCCCATGCTGCATTGTTCTTTTTCGCATTGAGGATGGTGACCACCACTCTTGGATTCTGCTCATGCTTTCGTCGGGTTGATTTAATTTTAAAGTTGCTTGCGAACATTGAGGTTGTGCATTTGGTACTTCCTGATTTGCACTCTAAGAACAATGAAAAAAAATCTCAGTCCAAATAGGTCTTCCACTTGTAATTGCGCTTAAATATTAAAATTAGGTTGTTGTAGATAGCTTTTAACGCAAAATAGGTTTCTAGTTTTATGAAAAATAACTTCTAAAACTTTGGTACGTCTACTGTGTTTGGAACGTCATATTGTCGAGTAGATGTTTGAAGTTCGTTTTTAAAAATCGCAGGAGACTGCAATGTTTTACTAACAGGTTTATCTAACATATTCTGGAAGTTTGTTTCTATTCTTTCAGGTGCAGGATACACGCCTTAAGGCTACGGTATTATTGTGCCTAAGCATTACCCTCTAACACATTTAGTACATTATTTAACACAGCCTTAGAGTAAAGCACAGCTTTTTGAGACGCTATGAGGTCTCACTGACAGTAACTCTATTGTCTGACTTGGATTGTGGTCACTTATCGCATTGAGATCAATACTCAATTTATTTATTTTTTGTTTTGGATATGGCAAACTTTGCCTTTGTCGACAATTCTGCCAATGACAAATGAATGTAAAGGATTCGTGTATTAATTTTAAGAACAATAAAAATGCTCTGAACTTTATCACAGCAAAGAATGGAATCTTTCAATAATAAATAAGAGCAAAGATAGCAAAGTGCAGGAGGAAGACGGAAAACTGAATAAACTTTAATGGTATTACAACGTATACAAATCATTAACGCCTGAATGAGTTCTGGCGATGTATAGGTTAAAAGAGACGAGAAATTAATAGGGGTGGGGATCTTCAAGTTTCTTAAAAAACCATCTAAGTCCAAAGATGGATTGTTTTTCTTGCAATTTAAAATATGTGGTCCAAACTGCCTTCATCTAATCCACATATCAATTCTCAATGTTTATTCAAGAGACACTCTTTCAGCGCATCTAGTTTCAATGTATTTAGAAATAAAACTCAGATATAATGTAGGGATCAAATTTATTTTACGAAATTATTACACAAAATTATAAACAGCCAGATTTTGTAAACTACAACCTTTTTGTCACCAAAAAAGTTATAAAAATGATTATATTACAAGCAAAAACTTACGATATTACGTGCCATTTTTTGACAAGCAGATACGCCACTTGTCAGAAAGTAACATGGCGGATCGTTTGAATACAACAATATTTATAGTGGAGTACTGATTTTAAATACACATATTTCTTAAACTAATGATTTGTACATAACACCTACAGAGGTATTTAATCGATGATTAATTGCGTTCTAGACCAATGCTATGGCCATGATTTGTGACGCCATAGAGAGGCAACTTTAAGAACCGAAATAAAAGAATACTCAATATTGTTTTTAAGATGGCGAAGGACACAAATGTTCGAAACAAAGGAATATTATAAGATTGAAGTAATTAAGATTATATTGAAATGGCTATGCATGCTGGATTTAAACTTCCACGCTAAGGAGTTTCTTGTCGAAGAGGAACTCTCCCAGGGCTCCGTGGCGGTCCATCATCTTCTTGAGGGTGGAAGCCTTGCCGGCCAAGTCGCGTTGGCCCTTGTACTGTTCCTCCAAGAATTCACCAGTCAGGTAGTCCACAAGCTGTAATGAAATATATTATTTAAGTCAGATCGTATAGGTAAGTATTAATAGATCTAAAATAAAAATGAGTTCACTGTAATTTTTTGTTCTAATCAGAAAAAGACTAAGAAAAATGACGCAAAATTAGGTAATTTGTAAAAAAAATCCGCCAAATATATATTTATTATTGATAAGTTACGTGGCGCTCATAGCCCAGTTGCACTCTGTGATTGGAAACAATCACCGATGGCAAACAACGACGCCGCGGTCAGTACTTGGATGTGTTACCGCTCGTGGCATGATATCATATGCCATGGGCGTCTCCTTGATTCGGAGGTCACGTTAAGCAGTCGGTTCCGGTTGTTATCATATGATAACAATCGTGAAGCTTAGTTAGAGGCCTCGATTTACATAAAACAATGTTGTCTTACCAGTCTCTAACCCGCACTTGGCCAGCGTGGGCACGTATATGGCCTTAACCCTCTTCTGAGAGGAGACCCGAGCCCAGCAGTAGGGCATTATGAGTTGATGAATTTGAGATAAATTATACCCAGACACAGTAAATGGTCATGCTAATCCCTTAGTTATTGGTCCTGGGTAGTAGAATCAAACGCTCTACCTCCAGCAGTCAGGGTTAGGTTAGACAAGCAGACCAGTCATTCTGAAACCACTTACATGATAGTCGTTGAACTTGGTGGGGTCGGTATCCTCCTTAGCGCCATCCTCGCAGTCGATAATGAGCTTCCTGATGCTTTCGGTGACCTGGTGCTCCAAGAGAAGAGCATGCTCCAAGGCCTCGACTCCAGTTTCTGGCTTTCTCTCACCGAAGTGTGGTGGCTGTAAACAGAGGTTATTATAAGTAGCGATTCTATATGGTACACACATTTTTTAAAAGATAGTTTGAAAACTTTTAATGGCTAATACTCAAAAGACGAAGTTGCGTGTGTCAGCTATTTAACTATTGGCGATGCAAAAATTACCCGCGCGCCTCTAGCGGCGAAATTTAGAAGTTGTCTAAGAACGACACTTTGCTATTAAAAGTCGAGGCTAATAAGTTTAGACATACATAATCAGATTCAGAAAACTACTACTAATAAAAGCAGTAATACGAAATATTGTTGTGTTTCGATCGTTTCAGGAATAGGTTTTATTTTGTTTCCGAAAGATAAAAATAAGAATAAATAATCGGAGACTGATTCATCTCATCATTTTAACATTAAGTTTTTTTTTCAATTCAAAGATGGGTTCAAAGCCCACATAGTGCAACACTCTACGTGACCCACAACTTGTTATTCTTAGCCTGGGTGTTCTTTGTGTCCGTTTCTTGTGTCTTTGTAAAGCCCCGCGACGCAGAATATAGCGACCAGTAGGCCAACCACGCAGTCTGTATTGTGTTTTAATTATTTTATTTCATTTTGTACATAACATTAACATTTAGTTAAGGCTAAGGCGAGTTTCTCGTTAGATAACAATTATGATTATAGTTACATCTGTAACAAAAAAAATAATATCGTTGGAAACCTACAAAAAAAGTAATTGTTTTGTAATGTCGCCTACTTAACAATTTTGACAATTGAGGCGCTAGTTAGAATCTTTACATCGCCAATAATGAAAAAAAAAACGCCATACCCTGATGTGCAGAAGTGTGCTGACTTCAGATGTAAGTTCTCCTCTCATCAGCATGTATTCGATCAGCTTCATCGCGTGTTCGCGCTCCTCGCCGGCAGCTTCGAAGAAAAGTTTGGCAAAACCTGGACGATTTACCTGGTGATGGACAATTTTCCTTATTCAATAATCCACTCGATGGTAAGAATGTTTTGGACATAGTAATCTTAGAAAGGTCAATCTAAAGATGGATGACTGGTAAACATATTGAGTCCCCTTTCTGCTTGGGAAAGCACTTTAAGCCCTCGGTTTACGGGCAATTGGAGTTCTAAAAAATCCAAGTACAGTCTTTCTACAAAACTTCAATATAGCCTAGAACCTTGGATGTAGAGGTCTAATGACAGTTGTTCCATTTAAAAGAATTTCAGCCTTATCGTAGTAGACTTGAAGCCGATTGTGGCTTGGAGAAAAACATTTGGAAGAAGATGGAAATATAATACTTACGACATCCTTAGAGAAGTGCGCGCCTAGCGCCAGGTACTGCAATGAAGCAGCAACCTCCATCTGTACCTGTCTGCGCATCGATGATCGGCAACGGCTGACCATGGATACCCATTCCCGCGGGATTTTCACCGGGTTGATGTGGCCTGTTGAGGAATAAAAAACCCTTTTACTATGGTAGGCATGGCTTGTTCATGAAAAAAAAGCTTATTTAAATTTGTTCAGTCAGAATTTTGCGAAATGTAATTCGTCCTGGCATGCACACATCGGCATGTATAGGCCGGCTCGGCCGGAGTGATACCTCGAACTCACAGAAAACCGGTGTAAAACAGCGCTTGTGCTGTGTTTCACCGAGTGAGTTAGGACACCGGAGACCCATACCTCAACTTCTCGCCCCACCCCTCAAAGCCCGGCACTTGTGATGCCTCTGGTGTTACAAGTGTCCAAGGGCGGGGGTAATTGCTAACCATCAGGCGATACGTATGCTCGTTATCCCCTTATTACATTAAAAAAAAGTTTGTACATTAGGTACGAGTTTCACATTTCATAGATTTTTGTAGATTTTATTAACAGTGGGTATTTAAATAAATAAATAATGACGTTTTTTATCTTAATCATGATAAAAATAAAGAAATCGGTTGATAAAGCAGTCAATCAGTGGGCATCAACTAATTATTTCAAGTTTTCCGTTTAAACAAAAAGAATACTGATGAAAATAAAACGTTCCTATTACTGAATGCATCTTTTATTATAATATGTCTAAGGAATTAATCATGATATCATTTTTCTCCGAAGGCATAAGCTTCAACTGTGTTTAATTATTTTTGTTACAACACTTGTATAATTCACAGAATTAACAAACGGACATATTCAGATACTCATCTCGTTTAGCTTATTATTTATAGTCAAATCGAAACAATGACATGTCCGATATTGTGAGAAACGACGGGTAGACATTTTGTTTTCTGTTTTATTTCCGCCTGTTATTTTAACGATTTAGTACCTACTTAGATAGCTTCTTCGATTGATAATATTAGTTCCAAAAAGTTAATGATTCTAAAACCATACCTAGTAATAATTTATATTTACAATAGGTACTATTTAAAAAAGGTTTATGTATGGTATACTTTTTTCAGTGCAAGAAAGTATACCATATTTAAAAATAAAGCTATCTATCGGTCCGTAATCCGTAATCAATAGGCTTATTTAGCCTTCTTTGTCAAAAGTCAAATTCATCTACAATCGAATGTCATCAAATGTGCTTCGTAATTCTACTTTCTCAATGGTTTAGGATGGATGTTCCAACTCGATTTTTAAATTAATAATATTGAATATCTTGTATCCAGCGGAATTTTCGTTTGGTGTTGTACCTTTCCTGTTCTACCTACTGATTAAAAAAAGTAGACCTGCTAATTCAGATTTCTATCAATAAGCCAAATTTCATACAGATCCGCTGTGCCTTTCTCATACATCTACAAACATTCGCCTACAATATTAGTAAGAGGTTCCTAACAACATACGTATCATATAATTTCAAAATATTTTATTAAACTTGATTAAGATTGCTTACGTAGCTGACGGCTTTTAAAATGCTGATTTATCATAATTAGTAGTTTATGGTCGAACATTATCTGTATATTTTGCTTACAATCAATTTTCTTATCGTAATAAGTAATTATCACGATTTATAATCACAATTACAGATTTCCCAACTGTGATTAATTTAATTTTGAAGATTTTACCTAAGTGTATTGCTTTATATCAATATATGTCCAAATCCCATTCTGTTTTTAGTTTTTTTGTGGTTTAGTTTTATCTAGAATTATTATAAATAAATAAATATTTCGGACATCTAACACACAACGCCACCTCGTCCCAAACTAAGCAGAGCTTGTACTATGGGTACTAGACAACTGATATGAATACATAAATACATTTTTTTTTGTAAATACATACATATTATACGTAGAAAACACCCAAACTCCGAAACAAATATTTACAGATCATGCAACCATTTGGTCCGACCCAGGATTCGAACCCGAGACCTCATGGACAGCAGTCGCGTACGCTACCACTGCGCCACCTTGGCAGTAAAATATGCTGTCTCTTTCATTTTATAAATAGCGTTTGAAATAGCTAATTATTTCGCCTGAATGATTAACATCATAATACAGCTGAGTTGTCACCCATTATCAATATATATTTTTTTATACATTTAAAATAATATTACATATAAATTTGAAAATAGTATATTACATCACGGCTTAGTTACGACGCTTAATTACTATAATACTAATTTGACTTGACACTCATCCACACTAACGCGGCTAGCAGCGGCTTTCAATAACCTAATTCCAATTTCAACTAGGAAAGGTTACGGCACATGATCAAGATCGACTTTAAATATCCGGGATTTTTTAACCTACTTACTAAAAAAGTTAAAGAAACGCACACAAGGTGATTATTTTTCATTGTTTGTTTTTTAAAAATATAAATTGCGACGTAACTTTGAACAAGGCATAACAACGCGCTGTCTTTGTCACAATTTATTCACGTTACAAAGGTCAACAGCGCAATGACAACAAAATGGCGGCTTTAGAAAATAAAATGCATCATTTCATTGTTACAAAACAGCTGTTTGGTTTAAAGAAAAAACAAATATGTCAGGTAGGTTTTGTTTTAATTTCAAAGAGATTAATATCCATTCCTACGTTCTGATTTTAATAACTTGTTTGAATATCTCGAGTCTTTCAAATTATTTGTCCTGTCCAGCTGGAGTAGGGTGGTATTAAACCAGGGAGGTATTACCTTGACAGGTAGAAGTTTTTTAGCCTCTGAATTATTTAACCCACAAAATAATTTGAAAGAGGACTCGAGATATTTGTCTGTTTGTATATATTAGCTAATATCTGGAACGTCTGGACAGATTTTAATTGGACTTGGATATAAGGAGTAACTCATCACAGTTTTTTAGGGTTCCGTACCTCAAAAAAAAAAACCGAAACCCTTATAGGATCACTTTGTTGTCCGTCTGTTTGTCAAGACCCATTTTGTTAGGAACGCGTACAGATATCAAGCTGGCATTCAGATCAAATACTCAGGTCTAGTGTCCCTTGAAGATATGCAAAAACCAAACTTCTAAGCCAACGAAATCAAAATCGTTTAATCAATCAATCATTTATGCTGCAAATTTTCGACAATCGCAAGGGAATCAAAACCTACAGGGTACTTTCCGTGAACTCAGAATCTTGAAATTTGTTACGAAGCAACGACTTATAGCACAGATCAAGGAAAAGTTTCTCGAGATAAACGCGTTAAGCTTCACAAACTTTCCAGTTTTATAATATTAGGTACTAGTTTACGCCCGCGGCTTCCCTCGAATTTAATAAAAAGTATCATATGTTACTTCTTATTCCTCCAAGACTTTGTACAAAGTTTCATGATGATCGGTTAAACAGTTCTCGCGTGAAAGTGTAACAAACAAACTTACATTCACATTTATAATATTTATATGATAGGTATAATATTAAAGTAAATAGGTACCTAAATTGGTTTTCTAACAACGTTCTTAATAGATACATTGCGTTTAAACAAGAATAGTATTGGAAATCCGCCATGTTGCCCTGCATTTGTCAACAACCTCAGATATTATTGTATGGTGTGCAAAAAAAACGTGAAAAAATAATTAAAAAACTTTATTATAAATTTTCAATATTCATATTAATGGGGTCAACTTTAAAAAAATGAAAATGCTAACAAGAGTCAAAATATAAATTACATTTTTCTTATTTTCATATAATTTGGTGTTTATGCCAACGTTACATTTCCAGTGAAGTTAGTCACAAATCCGGTCCTATTCTTATTTGAAAAGTATTGTAAGTACACATCGAACTAAATAAAAAGCTAATACGTAATAACAGCAATATACGCATTAGGTATAAGTGCTCGACACGACGACGGGAACTCTGGACCATTGTGATACAGCACTGGGCTATAAATTGATATTTGATACGATAAGTTGGCCATGTGATACGCTTCCACACAATACCGAATAGCTACAGAACTGGGCAAGTAATAATGCACATCGACATCTAGAAAGAGATATTCGGCTAATTTCGGCTTTGTAGAGTGTTGTCCCTTTCGCACGAAATACTAACAGTTCGTAATTAAACCGCATTTGTCGAAGGATTGGCAAAACGTAACAAATATAGTGTGCGAAAGGGACAATGCTATATAAAGCCGAATGTCTCTTTCTCGAGGTCGATGTGCATTATTTCTTGCCCAGTACTGTAACACATGTAGTGTGCGAAAGGGAAAGTGCTCTACAAAGCCGAAATTAGCCGATTATCTCTTTCTAGAGATCGATGTGCATTATTTCATGTACTATATCATAAAACTAACAATGTATAATTGTCAAAAATAACTTTAAATGTCAAGAATTACTTTATACATTATTTTTGATAAATGTTTTCTAAATATATCTGACTTTGTTAATTAATAATACACCTAGTTCAGGAATATACCCTATATTATCAAAATAGAATATGAATTATTTAATTTTAGGCGAAGTTTTGAGAGCATTTGTCTTTACTTTTTGGCACTATAACAAATGAGAATGACATGCGATGTTTAAAAATAAACAAAACAGTATTTTGATGTGGGTAGGTAATTAATTTTAGCATTGTTTTTAATAATTTAGCATAATATTCTATAATGGTTGACCCACGCAACGCCGCCTGCGTCTCCTATTGCGAGGTTTTTTTTAAAACCAACTCCCTATTTGGACTTTACAATCATATATGAAACGAAAACAAAGAACACCCAGACTCGGCAGAAAAATTGCGGGTTACACAAGCGAGAATGTTTCTTTCATATATTATTTAACGAAACGAGAACCGTTTATGTGGTACAAACAGAAGAAGCTCTCAAAATGAATAATTTATCATAGCATTACGTCACTGCGCATCGTGATGGTATAAGTATGTATCTAAGATATAAGTTTTGAAATCGTACTATTAATTACTGAGATTAGATTATATTGGATTAATTTCTTTTATAAAAACACAAGTTAAATAATATTCCTCAAATCAGTGCAAGTCGAAACAATTTATCTAAGTATTTAATTAAACAATAAAACATAATTCCAAACTCCCAAGAGAACAATAAAAATTCACAACCTAGCAAGTATTAATAATATTAAAACAAATTAGGTTTATAGTATGTGTGCTTATTTATCGATAAAAATGATGAATCATGGACGTTTTGTGTTCCAACTTCCATTGTCATTAGATTGTGTTACTAGTAACTTGTTATCTGTCTCTACAAAGTCAACATTAATATATTTTTTAAGCAAATTTCCTGTAGCAGGTATGTTAGGTTATAGTTAATTATATATTATTGAGTTTAAATAGGTATATAGTGTAAAATCTGTGGTACATTAAAACATTATTATCACGAAAATACTCCGTTTTTTTGCTGCAAACAAAGTATTAGCATTAAAATCAACATGTTTTCTTATTCTTTTTAAATCTGACAACTAGAAATACCTATGTATGTATACAGCAACAGATTCAAAAATCCACGCAAAAATACCGCCAATTTGCACTGTCAATAGTGACAGTTTGTCGAGTTATTCATAGACAAGGTTTTAGTTACATTTCTATCTAATTTAAATTGCCGTATCAGTGTTTATGATTTATCTACCTATTTTATAGTTCATTGAAGTTTTGTGTTCCAACCATTACTGTTTACGATTCAAGTACCGATAACAATATTTACTACACAGTTTCAACTCGCATGTCAATAATTTAATCATGTATTTTAAGCTTTAAATAAATCCCTAAATATTATAAGTGATAACATTTACCTTTTCCCTTGCCCACTCTTATTTAAAACGGGAACCAAATACCTTTTCAAATTACACATTCTGAGGACTCAAAAATATATGGTTGTAATATCGACACGACAAATTGGTTATATTAATTAATTTCTTTATTTGTAATATTTAATATTAGAAAGTTGGCATTAAATTAGATTAATGATTATATACTATGTTTATTGTTTCTTTTTTATGGTAGTTATGGTATTTGATTAAACAATATAAGATTCTGTGACGTTTAAAAGACGACAACCAAGAAAGATACCTTCGGAGAAGGTTTTTATTTTTTCGAAAGACGGTCCCCATTTCATCTTATCCACATTTTTATCAATAATTTTATCACGACGATGACTGAAAGATACGGAAGCTTTAGAACAGAAATAACTGATCCAGTTGGTTGCTATATCATTGTAAGAATAAGAAAGGTACCATCAAATCAAAGACAGCAATAACATAAGTTGTCATGTCAAAAAAACAATGCATTTTGGAGATCGTTTTTTGTTTTTGCGAAAGACGGTCGCCATTTCATGTCATCTACATTTTTTATATTTTTATCATTAATTCCATCACGACGAAGACTTGAAGACTCGAAGTCTTAGAATTGAAGACTCTAATACTTGACATTAGCAGATATAGCTATTCCGTCTGGTTGCCATATCATCAAAAGAAGAACAATGCATTTTAATCTTCTTCAATTTATTGTAGCCAATCTACGTATATTATATCATTTAGTTTTATTCAATGAACAATTATGTGAAATAAAATTATCACTCTCTGTTGCACGAATAAATAAATTATTGTTTATGTTTGACAATTAGAAGAAATAATTTAAAAAACTAACACATTGTCTGTTGCTTACAAAGACTACTTTTTTTTTAAATTACGTGTTTGAAACTTTAGTAAAATCGTAATAAACGTGAGTGGTTATTTGTTACAATGCCTTGTTCAGCTAATTCTAAATTATCTAATGTCAGCACATATTTACAAGTAATATAACGTTCCTAAAACACGAATATTCAAATAGGAATTTGAAATATAAATTAAAGTTGTGTTCTTTTTATTTATAGATGGCGTTGTCAGTATATAGACGGCGATATAGGCGTGTGTAAGTATTCTATCACCATGGGGAATACCTAAGACCGATTACCACATAGGTATCAAAAGAATGCTCATTACTATCTCAGAGTTGTCAATCATATTTATGACGTTAGATACAATACTATCATCAAAATATATTTATAACCTCTTTGTTCTCAATCGTAGACTATTCAGGATGCGATTACATCGTATCTCATACGTTCGTATAATCGAGTAGTACTACATGTCAAATTGATCTGAGTGTCAGATAGTGACGAACGTGCTTTGAAACACAAATCGACTATCTTATCGATTTGAGATTAACGTCCGAATGAGTGCTTGACTTTTGTATAATAACATATAAAGAGTCATAAGATATTGTTAAAGAAATTGCACAAAACTTATTGACTGCCTCGGTAGCGCCGCGGTAGCGTATGTGACTGCTGTTCTTGAGGTCTCGGGTTCGATTCCCGGGTCGGATCAAATGTTTGTATGATCTACAAATGTTTGTTTCGGAGTTTGGGTGTGACAGATGTATTTAAAAATGCCTTCATTTTACAATACACTACCTTTATACATATTATACATCCAATATTTTAAGGATTTTACTTTCCTCGTATTACATTTTCCGTCTTATTTGGAACAGCAATAACTTAAACGAAGAAAGGTAAAATTTTTCGATTTTTGTACTTTTCACAATGTGCCTATCTTTTTAATAAAATAATCAGAAGTGTAGTTAAGACCTGAAGATCTGACCGTATCATATTTGTAGATCTCTTTATCCAATCCAACAAACGGGTCAACAAATCAAGTTGATATTTAGCACAGAGATAGATTCTGGTCTGGAATACGAACTAGCATTTGATTAATAAAGTCGACGAGCCAAGTAGTAAGAAAAGAAAAAAGATAAACAACTGTTTATCAAATGACAGACAATATTATCTTTTTCTTTTGAACCTATACCCAATGATAGACATATTATCTTTTTCTTTGTTCTCTGTTACAAATAAACAACATTGTTTGTCTATGATTGATCACCTCTTAGAAATGTTGCAATCACATAAGTACCTATCTTTAGTCTGCACATAATTATCTAGTCTAGTCACATTGAAACCACGATGGGATAGGTAGAGGAGTATTTCAACGTCTACGTATTATATACCGACCATGATTGTGAGTATATAAAAGGGCGGTAAGCTTTTATTGTCTTCTTCTTTTGATGTATGGCAACCAGCCGGATCAGCTATTTCTGCCAATGTCAAGTATTTAAAGTCTTCAGTTCTAAGTCTTCCGAGTCTTCAAGTCTTCGTCGTGATGGAATTAATGACAAAAAAATATAAAAAATGTGGATGACATGAAATGGGGACCGTCTTTCGCAAAGACAAAAAACGATCTCCCAGCTTTTATTGTTATCGACGCTTTGCATTTCAGTTGTCAAAATCAATCAAAGTTGCCAATAGCCACTAAGAATCGAGCGTCAACAAGTTGCATACATTTAAAAAAAAAATATTTTCGATAATTTATTTATTAAATCCTGTATAGAAGCTATTTCCAAAAAAAATATATGGCTCTCGAGGATGGGCGAGACTTCGCAGATAGGATATTTACGTCACAAAAAGCAACGAAAAAAATCACCCGAAACCGCCAACTTAGAAAAACGTGGCGGAAAAAGCCTGTATCAGGTAATTAAAACCCATGAGCCTATTTACGGAGATTTAACATTTAAGAATATTACGTAAAAAGCCATTTTAAAGTCATCACTCTGTATTGACCGATGACCCGATCAATTAATATTATCATAATTACATACAACACTAAGCACGAGATATCTATGGCAGTGATAACATCATAATTAGTTTTTAGTAACATCTGACCTCACTAATCATAAACAAAAAGTTAAGGTTTTGTTCAAGTTTATTGTCTATCGTTCAGATTTTTTTAATTGTTCGAAATTCAATTAGTTAGGTAATAAATTGTTAGGGAAATAATAATGGCATATATTTTTCTTAACTTATTGTATTGTAACTATAAAAAATTGTAACTGTTTTTACAAGAATTCCTCCAAGAAACCTCCGTACGAATGAAAACTGGCACAGTTAAAGTTGAATGAGAAGTGCAAAAACCTAAAAAAAATATTAAATGTAATCCAATTTCGACCGCCAAGAGATCACTAGTAAAACTTAATTACACTAACTTGAAATTTGCTAAGTGTAAACTAGACAAATTAAGATTTCGGCAGGACTTAACCTGGGAACATAATCGTTTTCAACTAGGCCTAAGAACAAGTGTAAGTATTACAATTATCTATAATGAGACCAACTTTGTAAGGTTCCGTACCCAAGGGGTAAAACCCTATTACTAAAACTTCACTGTCCGTCTATCACCAGGCTGTATCTCACGAACTGTGAAACACAGACAGTTGAAATTTTCAGAGATGTATTTCTGTTGCCGCTATAACAACAAATACTAAAAAACAGTATACAATAAATAATTAAGATGGCTCCCATACCACAAACGTGATATTTTGCTAGTTTTTGTCAACCGCAACTTGAAATTTATGGGTCTGGGTAAAAGTACCTTAAGACTAAAGAAAAAAAAACACCTTGAAATTTATAGATAATGGTACAGAGTTCTTGCTGCGCGAATTCGACTCGTACTCTCCCGATTTTTTGGATATGCTTCGCAGTTGCAAGTAACGAATATTTACTAATTCATTAAGTCGATATTTGATAAGAAGCCCGATGTTACAATGATGTCAAAAATTATATATTCTAATGAGCGATGCCAAGAAACAATCGAGGGTAAGCAACGATGGCGCGGTCAGTACCTGGATGGGTGACCGCTGGTGGCATGTTACCATGAGCGTCTCCGTGATTCGGAGGTCACGTTAGGCAGTCGGTCACGGTTGTTATCATACGATAAAAGTCGTGAAGCTTAGTTGGAGGCCTTCGGGCGGCTTAAAAACATCCAACGGCAAGATTTACGTAGCCACAAGTATTCTTGCCAGTCCCCAACCCGCACTTGGCCAGCGTGGAGACGTATGGCCTTAACCCTCTCCTGAGAGGAGACCCGAGCCCAGCAGTGGGACATTATGGGTTATTGGTTGGTTGGTTATGCCAAGATCGTATTGTAAAGTGCGCACGGCGTTAAAATATCCGAAACGTGAAGAGCGTACTTGTGACAATATGTCGTCGTACATTTTTAGATATTAAATATTTTATACAATGTATGCATTACACATTTTAGCTTCAAGACTGACGTTTAAAAAGTAAGAAAATAATTTCAGACAAACGCACAACGAAATGAGTACATACGACTCATAAATCATGTATTACTTTTGTTTGATTCGAGTTGATTTTGTTGGATATTTCTAGAATTTCAAAAATAATGTATTTGTTGAAGGTTTTAAATTTCTAAATCAAATTCAAAATCATTGATTCATTATAAGACACTAAGTGACATATATAAACGTTAAATTGAAGCTACAGATAAACAATCATAGACGCCAGATGTACTGTATTGTCAAAGTGCTGCCTGCCTGTGTCGATCCATAACTTCCAGTTTCCAGAATGCTTAGCCTTTTGAGAAAAATACTGGCAAATAATCTTATGGCTACTCTTTTCAACAAGTAATATATTCAAGTATAATAGTGTTAATATTAAATGAAATGGAAACAGTATACAAGTTGTTGCCACCTGAATTTCATCTTATTATTGTTATTTTTTATATAAATAAAATAAATAAATATTTTCGGACTTTTTAACACACAACGCCATCTAGTCCCAAACTAAGCAGACCTTGTACTATGGGTACTAGACAACTGATATTATTACATATATATATATATACTTTTTTTGTAAATACATACATATTATCAATAAAAAACACCCAAACTCCGAAACAAATATTTACAGATCATACAGATATTTGGTCCGACCCAGGATTCGAACACGAGACCTCATGGACAGTAGTCCCGTACGCTACCACTGCGCCACCGAGGCAGTTAAAATTTAAATAAATGACGGTCAATTATGTATAATAAGTACTTCTCAGGAGTCTTAGTTGCTAGGAATATCTTCTATACATATAAAATTATATTATAATACCTTGTTTATAGTATATATATATTAAGTTTGTGTATGTATTTATGTATATGTATGTATATATGAGTAGTATGAGTAGATGTGTATTTATATATGAATGATGAATATTTTGAATTTGGTGTTTTTTTTTTTGTAAATATTCACATTTGAACAGATCTGAGATTTGTGCACCCTGCCACTGGTACCCTTATTAATGTCACCAAATTATCCGTAAAAAGGTTGTCTGTAAGAGATCGCCATGAGCGATAAGACCGCCAATTGTCACATTTGTATGTTGTAATTCTTTTTTTTTATTTTTTCTATGTGTTATGTGTGTACAATAAAGATAAATAAATAAAAAAAAAATTATTTGTCCTGTCTGACTTATCAACACAGAACCTAAATGGCTTCAAACTTGAGACTTCTATCTTACGTATTAAATAAATTGTAAATATCCACTAAAAAAATACCCACAAGAGGTTTAAATAAGCGGACTGCCTCGTTGGATCGAGAGGTCTTCAGAAGATATTGTTAATAGCATCGAAGTAAATAAGATGGCGGCGTACCTCGGAGAGCACGTTAAGCCGTCTGTCCCGCTTATCATGAACATCTATGGCAATTGTTATTGGGAAGTCAGTACCCTCAAATATACTGACAACTAGGTTAATAATCACGCGGTTTAACCGAAGAACTGTATCAAGATAATTTCAATATTTGCTTTGATAACCCCTCAATTAACGACCGTGATCCTGATGTAAGTAAAGCACGGTTTGACTACACGGTTGGCTTAGTGGTTTCAGTGGTAGCCCTGAGTGTGGCCGCGGATGGGCGGGACGGGTTTTCCCCCCCATCCGCTTTACAGGCCACCCGCGAGGGGGGCGACGTTACAGGTGTGCCGTACGTCGACAACTTTGAGAGGTCTTAACAACTAGATACGGTGCCTGCTTCAGTGCGGGCTGGCGCTGGAAGGGGTCCGGATGGCGTAAGAAAGCGGTTCCCGGATCTCTCCCGTCTCAGGCGCATTGTGGCACNTTAACAACTAGATACGGTGCCTGCTTCAGTGCGGGCTGGCGCTGGAAGGGGTCCGGATGGCGTAAGAAAGCGGTTCCCGGATCTCTCCCGTCTCAGGCGCATTGTGGCACACCATGGTGGTATAGTGGGTAGTCTGGCTGGTGTCAGTCAGGAGTCCCACACAAAGCGAACCCCCTGTCCCCGCGGGGGGGGGGGGAGCGAAGTGCGTAAAGGCATTCAACCACGTCAAAAAAAAAAGTGGTTTCAGTGGTCGCCACACCGTTTACTACTGCGCCAAGTGTTGTGGGTTCAAATCCTACATGGGACAATACTTTGTGTGATCCATAAATTGTTGTTCTAAGTCTGGGTATACTTTGTGTCCGTTTCGTGTATGTTTGTAAAGATCCCCGTGACACAGGAATGTATATTCCTACTGCGGGAGTTGTCTATTAAAAGAACAAAAAAAAGCAATGTTCTTATTTGTTTCTCGATATTCGTACCTATATATGTATCTGTATTGATAAATATCCACACGATTGACTCAACATAGCAACTAATATACCTATAATACTGTTACCTAAAATCAATGATTATGATTTTCTTGTCTGATTAACGCCGATTAACAAGCGATAAGGGCACGTGAGGGCACAGTGACAATCATACAACGATGCCAAGCTAGGTTTGTGCCTTGCGAACGAACAAACAAACTTCTATCTGTCTGCTGTCGCAAACTTAAGCGACGCGTGCAAGCGACAAAGATGCTAGGAGATCGTTTTTTGTTTATGCGACAGACGGTCCCCATTTCATGTCATCCACATTTTTTATCATTAATTCCATCACGACGAAGACTTGAAGTCTCGAATACTTGACATTGGCAGAAATAGCTGACCCGGCTGATTGTCATATCATCAAAAGAAGAAGAAGACAAAGATGCTAACTAATAAGAGAAAAATCAGATTTATTGAATTTGTTTGTTTTTTTTATGGAATCGTGGGGACACGAGCAGACGTATTGCCTGATAGTAAGCGATTACCGCCGCCCATGGACATCTGCAACACCAGAGGCGTCACAAGTGCGTTGCCGGCCTTTGGGGGATGGGGAGGAGAATGGGTATGGGAAGAAGGGTTTGTGGTAAAGGCCTCCGGTATCCTCATTCCCTCGGAGAAATATAGCCCGAGCACTGTTTCACACCGGTTTTATGTAAGGACGTAATATCACGCCGGTAATAGCGAAGCGTGGCTCTGCCACGATTGTTTGTTTGCGAGGTACGAACTTAGCCAGGGTGCGTTCCACATAGTTATTAGAAATATTAAATTCTTTTTTCTGACATCTAACGCCATCTATACCCTAACTAAGCAGAGCTGGTATCATGGGTACTAGACAACTGATTTTAACTGGTATAAATACATATCTACTGTTTTTGGAAAAACATACATATTATATGTAGGTACATAGAAAACATCTAAAATCCAAAACAAATATTTGCAGGTAATACAAACATTTGGTCCGACCCGGGAATCGAATCCGAGACCTTAAGCACAGCAGTCGCATACGCTACAACTGCGCCACCGAAGCAATCGAATCATTAACATTTGTTTATAAATCCATCATTGATATTTGTTTTTTTTAGTACCTATGGAAAAAATAAAATTAGTTAAGTATTAAGGCATGTTAATTTGACATAATTCGATATAGAGCGTAACTTTTATTAATCATTGCAAAAAGAGCTATTCTTGATTAAATCCTTATTTTAAATCTATAAATTACAACAACACTTACAGAGTACAAATTCATTTAATAAAAATTGTCTATTATCATAAACTTAATCTATGGTAAGTCTAGAAAGTTCCAGATTGTTCCACGAAGATTTTTAATTGATTTATTTTGTTTTGGTACACGAATAATCAATAAATGGAATATATGCATGCAGATAAACTACGTTTCAGTGTATCTTTATCAATTGTTACCTATATAACAATGTATATTTATATGTACATAACAAATGAAATGACGGCTATCTGAAGTATCTACCTACTAATATGACTGAGATATGAAGAGCGCGATTTTGAAATATGAACTGGCAGGCAAAAGATTTTTTGAATTTGGAATGCAAGCTTTCTATGAATATTTTGCAGATGTGAATTACCTACTTGTTTTATTGTTTCTTTATAAAATAATTTGATTGGATGGTTGTGATTCTCTCATCGAACAACTTTTAGTGCAATCAAGAAACTATTGTTCAATCTGGGTGTTATTTGTGTCCGTTTCATGAATGTTTCTTAGGTCCCCCGCAATTCATGTTATGTTCCTAGTACTAGAGTTGTTTTAAAATGTAAATCATATAATTCTTAATATGTAAATATTATAAAAATCCATACAAACATAAATACCATATAATTCAAGCTGGCAAGAATGTATGAATACCAATTCCAATAGGACAAGAATTTGTATTAGGTATACATAATACTGTATAGAGTTGCTTATAAATATTTTTGTATTTTATGAAACAAAATTTATTTCTTTATAACAACTTTAATGCAAATTATTTTTTCTAATTTCATCACAGCAGATGGTTTATTGTGTAAGTGTGTTTGAAAATTATTTATTAAACAACTGTCAGCTGCTAACCAAAGACAATGTTGATAATTAACATTAAAAATAACATTCAAGGTCGTTGAACACATGTCAGAACTCTTTGATTACCTACTTTTTAATCATCAATTGATATTTACGGAGTGTCGGTCGTTCTTATACTACTTGGAATACCAATAAAAATAAACTTGAACAGTTGTAACATAACAAATAAATGTTTATGATTAAAAAAGTACAATAAAGTTTACTTTAAATATTTTACTTAGCATGAAACATTTCTATTTATTTCAGTTAATTGAAACCAAACAATTTAAAAACAAAATAAAAACGCTAATATACTTTTAGATATTTTATTTTAATATTCTTTTTACTCAATGATTAGGTGGGTAAAAGCTAGTGAGAATTGAAGGTCTTTTCTTGATAATTATCTATTTGTTAGCATTGCTTCATTTATTTTGACCTTAAAAACATCATTAGTTTGAATATAATAACAATAGATGGCACTACAGGTCACGAAACAGATAATCAAAGTCCGATACCAACAACGCACAAGGCCTAATGAAATGAAAACAGATGTGCTTGCGTTCAATGACAGTAAATTTTCTGGTTAATAACTGCTAAATAAACGTGACTTTTATAATTCAATACCATAATAGTTATTCGTAAACAAATTTCATCAGCCTGGTAAGCATTTTTAAATTGTATTGTAAGAGTATCTATCCGTCTACCTTCTTTTTTTAATTTAAATTTAAATGAACAAAGAATGCATTGTCATTGACCGAATGTATGAGATACCTAACCTATATTTTTCCATTAAAATAAAAATAAACTTACATTGTGGTGTAGCCGACGCAGGAAGTAAAACAGCCAGGAACCCGGCGACGACAAAGAGAATTGACTTCATGGTTTAATTTTTTTTACAATTAAAATCACAGATACTTTGAGGAAAATGCTAAGACGAGCAGTTCCGTTACGTACGAGTACTCGCGAAAGTCTAGCCTTTACACACACTGGTGCAGAAGGCGACTTATCATACACAACAAAATTGGAAAACAAAAGCTATTCGCGTTGATGCTTCTGACTATACGCATTTAATGAACTGCGCAGCGATAACAGAACCATCTCGTGTTGACAACACCTCAGGGAATGACAGTGTAGAGCGAGATGCAATATATTCCCGATCCGTTCGTTACACAACAATATCCTCATAGAGGTTTCGTGTTCCAAGTCGACTCGTGGAATATTTTAAGACCTATTTACAACTTTTGTACCCAATAATCAAAATTTTTCCATATCATCATGTTATATTCAATCAATTATAGCATTTAAAGTATCATAGGCTCTTTAATTATTGTAGTAAAAAGAATTAACGAGAACGAAAGAATTACCTAGAAACACAAAACCTCAACATTCTCAGCGTGACAGCATCGTTCTTTGGTCGGTTTGCATTCAGGGTAATATAATAGAGGGGTGAGGGGAAATAGTACTGCCAGCATTAGAAATTTACTAGTTTACATGGAACATTGATTGTGAATAGTCTTGACTTTTTATGACTATTATAACGTGAATTTCAATTTAAAACAGTCTTAGTGGTGTACCAGTAATTTTGTTGAAGATTAAAAGGCCTTTAGTGATTACGTTCAAAAAGAAAACAAAATAAAGGTAAATTTATTTACGAACTAGCCACACTTAAGATAGAGTGCAGCAAACTTCACGTGACACATATAAAATTTTCTGTCACATTATCATTTTGTTGTTCGCATCCAATCGCAACGCGTGATTAACGTTTTAAATAACATATACTCCGAACTGTCGTGGACGAAGTCGTTTATCAATTCACTAGTCTTTGTTGGAGGTTGCCTTCTGCGCCAGTGTGTGTAAAGGCAGCACTTTCGACAGAACTCTAATCTTGTCTCCTACCGATTATACACTTTGTGTTTTCAATTGTCTCAAATTTTGGTGAGTAGTTTTTATTTCTACGCGTAATTTTATTTTGAAATTCATTGTGATTTTCATCAATAACTCACGTGTTTATAAATTTTGTTTTGTTGCTTTGTTCTCGGCACTTATTAAGCAGCTTATATTTTAATAACCATTCAGTATATCTGCGTTGTCACTTCATATTTTCATACTATTTTTAAATTGAATACCCTCGACTAGAATTATACCCGAGGCATTTTTTTTATTCTTATTAATTGTGTGATGTTTGCACTTTATTTAAATAAGATCACGTAATAAAAGTATTCTTTACGGATTTCGACGTTTTTAATCTGTGGATAATAATGATTGACAATTTCTTCAAAACAATTGTTGACAGTTTTATGTTTTGTTTTCATTATTCTTTTATCTTTATAATATTTATCGTAATTTATGACATTGCCTACACTACAATACGTATAAAATATCATTTGTTTATTTTATTTATCGGCCATGATTAATTTAATTGCTCAAATCAAAATTGTTTTATTGTATGTCAAATCACCTCATCCATATTATTGGCATAGATAGTAGATTATAGACTATATCATTGATTTAAATTTCAAAGCTCATACCTACTTATTACATACAAAACTTTAATTTTATTTTAAGTGTTAAACGGTTGTAAAACTTAAATGACGGTGCGTTCTATAATCAAGTACTCGTATGTATTCACTGCATTGGGATGAACCTACACATACCTTCTTTCTACGTACGCGTTCCTATTTTAAAAGCTTCCGTACGTCCATTACTTTAATTTTTAAATTTTGCTTGCATATCGCGGGCCCGTCCAATAATGTTTATGAGACACCTACTTATTAAACGCGTTTATATGAGCTTCACTTTTATTTTTGTTTGTTTAAACATGTTTTGTTTTTAATCTATATTTTTATTTGATGTAAATAAATAACGCGGGGGTTTTGATATTTCGTTTCGGAATCGTTTTGAAACTTTGAAAAACCATAGAGCCATTAAATCAAAAGTTGAAGTTGAACTTTGAAAAAGTTATTTGAGAAGTTATTTGTCATTCTCCTAAAATATTTTAAATATTGGTTTATTATGCCTATTTAATGTCGAAATACCATATTTCTCTTTTGTGAAACAAATAATGTGTGAAATGTCATCTTTTTCTGCCACAATATTTTCATGTCTCATTTATCATATTCTAGTTTTATTATTATAAAAATTAACTTAACTCACTACACTACTATGATTCATCAAATTTGATTCAGCAGTTTAGTAAAACAAGACAGCTAGATAGTTTAAATTTATTATGAAAACATTTTGATTCTGTATTTAGATTTATAGCTGGGATATAATACAGTCGGGTTAGGTTTTTTCTACTACTACTACCTACCTAACCTACCCTATGACGCCCGCAGTGTGAACACTGCGGGCGTCATAGGGTAGGTGCGCGGGTATGAGGGGAGGGGTGACGAATTCCACGCGGGTCTCAAGTTATCGCGCACGAGTAGTAGATCCTAATTTTTCTTTCTTTGAGATAATAACTGGCAAGATAAGAGCAATATCCTCTCTTTCTTATCTATGACTTGCAATCAGTACACCTTATTTATTCCTAGTAATCTAGAGCTAGCTATACAAAACTTCACTATGGATTTATACACAATTGTATGCTCAAAATAATCAATAATAATAATAAATATGTTCAGACATTTTAACACAACTCCATCTAGTCCCAAACTAAGCAGAGCTTGTACTATGGGTTCTAGACAGCTGATATTAATACTTATTATATACTTTTTTGTGCTTGATCTGAGGGTGTAAGTCGATCTTTACTGGCTTTTGTACTATAACAGATTCACCCACCTTACAAAATATCTACACCACTATAAGGCTGACTGGATGCTAAATGTTTTAGACATTAAGTCCGCCAATGTACTAATGTGCATAAAGTTTAAATAAATAGATAAATAAGAATATGCAACACAGAACTCTTGCATTGTGAAGTATACAAAAGGCTTTATATTTTTTTGTATAACAATAACTTTCTGTACTTTTTAATGGAAAAACCTTTAAATAAAAATACAAAGCAGTCGCGCTGCCAGCAGAAGTGCAAACTTAAAACTGTAAACAACGAATATTGATATCATTTCTTTGTGTTAAGATTAGTGTCTATATACACACCTACTGGTGTGTATACAGACACTAAACTATACTGTCAATACTAAACTCAACGAAGTATACAGGCACTGATCTTAACATTAGTGCCTGTATACTTTGTTGAGCCAGTAAAATGTATACAACCCCAAATCAAGCATGCGTAAATAAGTTTTACTTCAAAAAAATATTTATGGGCAGACCTCCTGGGTCTAGTTCATACATCTTCAAGTTGATAGACTGCTCTCTGTAGGTTCAAACCTCCCCTGATTTTATAAAATAACGATAACGGAACCCTAGCCGATTACGGCCACAGGCAGTCTCAACGGCGACCAGCAAACTACCATATTATATTGGACAAGTGTGTGGAAATACCATAAAGGTATTACCATAGATAAAGCAGGGGAGCTAGGCCTCCAACTGTCCCTTGGTTAGATAGAGAAATGATTGTGGTACCTATATATATATATATATTTTATTTATTTAGCTAAACAAACAACAACCCAATACAAGAGTATAAGTACAAATTACATAGAAGTGTGGTTAATTGTGCCAACAGCGACGTTTACCACTAGTGGTAATGTAACATCAACAGGATTCAATACTTTTGAGAACATTATATACAACACTCATTAGTTATATTATGTATTAGACAGGGACATAAAATTCTAACATCAAACATCAAGTAATG
Organism: Hyphantria cunea; assembly: GCA_003709505.1. NCBI lineage: Eukaryota > Metazoa > Arthropoda > Insecta > Lepidoptera > Erebidae > Hyphantria > Hyphantria cunea. The sequence goes on along the minus strand of PKRV01001585.1, from coordinate 77,254 downwards.
GCTGGTTTTCTCTGAAAATCAACTGAAAAAGTAACATCTAAAGTCACAACTCTGAACTTTAACCTGATAGTTATATAGTTTATTATTCTTTTTCAGAACAATGCAGGCTGTAGTATTTTTGTGTGTCCTGGCTGTCTCAGGGTCGCTGGCGGCTGAGTCCTGCTACCAGAATGTCGAGATGGAGTGTAGCACCGTCTCCAATAGTTTAGGTGAGTTCTAGTTAAAGAATATATACCTCATATAGTCAAGGAGAGGAGAGTAAGGCCTTCTAAGCTAATACTTCTGGGATTGAGTTACTGGATAAATTGTATATTATTTTTCTATTTTTTCTTGTATCTTTTTCAGTCTTTTTTGTCATCGTAGCATAAGTAGCCTAAGTTACTCTTTATGACATCAGCTATCTGCTAGTGAAAGTCCCGTCAAAATTGGTCCAGTCGTTACTGAGATTAGCTGGAACAAATAAACAGGCAGATAAAAATTGTAATAAACGTACCATGTATACTTATACATGCATTTAGTAAAAAGCAGTTATATTAATATTACAAACAAACACTCAATATTTGTTTATTTGTATAGATTATTTGTAAATGAATCCTGATTGCATTGACAACAAATATTGAAGGATTGAATCAAAATTTAATTATTTAAACATAGTATACAATTTGTTTGTATTTAAGATAATCGATGAATATGTCAGCCATATTTAATGACTCCCATTATTTCGTCCACCCACAATATTGCAAGTGATAGCAGACACTGCCGACCTAATTACATTCATGGACTGCTGTGACACTGAACATGGAAGCTATAGCAACAATTCATTGCTATTCATTGCTTTGACTGCCTCAGTGGCGCAGTGGTAGCGTTCGAATCCTAGGTCGGACCAAATATTTGTATGATCTGCGAATATTTGTTTCGGAATTTGGGTGTTTTCTATGTATAATATCTGTTTTACAAAAAAAAATTGTATTTATGTATTCATATCAGTTGTGTAATACCCATAATACAAGTTCTGCTTAGTTTGGGACTAGATGGCGTTGTGTGTTAGATGTCCGAAATATTTATTTATTTATTGCATGGTTGGCTTAGTAGTTTAAGCGGTTGGGTCTGGATGGCGTAAGAAAGCGGTTCCCGGATCCCTCCCGTCTCAGGGGCAGAGTAGCACACCGTGTGGTTTTAGTCGGTTCGATTCCGACACACCGCCCCGCCGCAAACCCCGGTGGGATGAAGGCTAGATGCAGTTTCCACGCGTAAAAAAAGGTAGCTTTTAATTCAACTCCCGCATTCGAAATATACACCTGTGTCGCGGGGACTGGGGGACATTGTATATCACTCGAAGTGTTGTCCCATGTAGCATTGGAATCCACATCACTTGGCGCAGTAGAAGGCGGCGTGGCACCCTTAAATGACCAAGCCAACTGGGCAGTTTAACAATAGGGTTTGTGTCAAGTTATCCGTCTCTTAGAAGTGATGTTTACTTCCCTGAGTCGGCTCTTACGAAACCCACGGGATGAATATCGGTGGAGACATTTCATTGCACTCCTTTTTAATTTAAGTCTCATTTATTGAATAAGCGTTTTAAAAAGTGTTTTTCTTTCTTTGTAGATGGATTTGGTAAGTTGTTTAAAATTGTAGAAAACCTAAATAACATGTTACTATCCTAAACAAAGCTTTAAAAAGTTTACCCTTTGTTTATGGTTCTTGATAGTCTGCCGTAAGTTATTAAAAATGGAATATTTACTTAAATCTGTGGCGCTTAAAACAGTGCCAAAATGTCCCAAGAAAATTCCAGAAAGCAAATTTTTTTGATGATACGCATTAAAAAACTGCAACAATGTAGCATGGTGACCCAATGAGCTGCTTCTACATCATAGAGTCTCCGGTCATTTCAAATATTCTGTTTATAATAACTTATAAAATCTAGCAATTGCTTGCACCAGCCTATTACACTCCACTGCAGTACATAGGCCTCCCAATTGCACCAATATATTGTCAAATATATTACAAATGGTAGTTCTGTTTCTTAACATTTCCTGATATTTATTGCCCGTTTTGCATGTCTATTGCAAGCTTTTATTTAGTATCACCTGTTCCGATGTTTGTCTGTTATCAAATCTTGCAAGATAAATTTGACTCAGTTCCCGGTTGCCGAAGGAGCTAAAATTTTAAATGTAACTTTAGTTCTGAAGGCAATGCATTGTTATAATAATCGGTATTATTATTAATCCAAAATGGGCGCCATAACAAAATGGCGGCGTACATGTTTCCGAACAACCCACCCAATATGGGCATCAAATGAGAGTTTGATGTTAATTTATTTATAAACAAGTTATATAATCTTGTTATTAAAAATAAGTTTTTAAATTAATCATTTGTTTTTTACTAGTGTATCCTATATTAAAATTATTTTTAGTTAATTATTAAGTTGCTTTATTTAGGGCACTATTATTATTTACTATTATTTACTTTTTACACGATACTGTTCAAATATTGACGTAAGTCGCATGAGGTTTCGGGTTCGATTGCCGGATCGGACGAAATGTTTGTATGATCTGCAGATATTTATTTCGTAGTTTGGATGTTTTCTATGTATAATATGTATGTATTTACAAAAGAGTATATATCAGTTGTCTAGTACCATACTACAAGCTTTGCTTAATTTGGAACTAGATGATTGTGTCTTAGATGTCCGAAATATTTATGAATAAGCTTGTAAAATGGACGTCAATATTGCTAATTCTGTTGTTCGAAACTCTCTGAATTGAACCAAAAGTCACTAAATATTAATTTTGTTCTGTCAATTAACGTTCTTAATGAATTTGTTTTATAATTTGATATTTTACACTAACAATTTAAGTTGTGCACACAAACAAAGCAATTTGGAAATCGCTTTGACTAAAAATAAATAATAGAAGAGTTTTAAAGAAATTTTACTGACGGAACAACAGAGTTAGTGCCAATAATTTATATTTCCTATTTGTTACAGGTCTTTCCCGTTGTAATGCTAAATATGGTGAATACGGAAGCCACGGGAACGTGGCGTCTGAGCTCCAGGCGTACGCCAATTTGCACCTGGAACGCTCTTACGAATACCTGCTGTCTTCAGCTTACTATAACAACTATCAAACCAACAGAGCTGGTTTCAGCAAACTCTTCAAGAAGTTATCTGATGACGCGTGGGAGAAGACCATCGATATTATCAAGCATGTGACTCTGAGAGGTATGGATCCCTTTTTTATGTTTTTTTCAGGGTATACGACTGCAATGCTTAGATTGTATACCGGTAAGGGGGTAAGGGTGAAAATCATACCAAACCATTGGCTTTTGTAACAGTTTTTATATATGTTTAAGAACTAGTAATTTTGATTATTTTTTTTATTATAAGGATGATATTTCCTTTTTGATTATCTATTAAAAAGCAAGTTAATTACGTTATAAAATATTTTTTTAATATTTAGTTCGCAATAGAATCAGTTCCTTTGAAGTCATTTTAATTTTGTAAAATTCATTTTCTTTGCACAATTCAAGACTCGTCTAATTATGATACTCTTTCAGGCGACGAAATGGACTTCACAAGGCAAAGTACACAGAAATCGATCCGTAAGAACTACACCGTGGAACTCCACGAGCTTGAAGCTCTCGCCAAGGCTCTGGACACCCAGAAGGAGTTGGCCGAGCGCGCGTTCTACATCCACCGCGAAGCCACTAGGAATAGCCAGCATCTCCATGACCCTGAGGTGAGAAGACACTTTACAATTTATACCTATATGTTACTTATCCTGATTGACTGATTATCAACATAGAACCGCAAACATTTTGGTTACAAAATTGTTATTTTGAAAGATTTTCATGTTAGTTTAGTTAAAGGAATTTGCAAATTTTTATATAGTTTAAAATGAGGGCACCGCTGTATGTTTACTTATTATTTTTGTGACAGATGTTTTCCCGTGTGTATATAGATTGATTGATTATTGTTGAGGAAATGTAGGAAAACATGCATATTATGGTAAAAATAAGATAATTTCAAAGACTTCTGCGTCGAAAATGGTAGTTTTTTTTTTAATAAAGTAGTTTTTTTCAGTTTAACTTTAAAAGAAAACACATCGAACTTTGTTCTACAATAACACATGTATATACCCAAATGCAGTGCTTATTTATATGAAAGGCATTACATAAACAATTTATGTTAACAGATCGCTCAATATCTGGAGGAAGAATTCATTGAATACCAGGCGAAGTCCATCCGCAACCTCGCCGGACACACCAATGACCTCAAGAAATTCGTTGCCTCCAACAACGGACAAGACCTGTCCCTTGCCCTGTTCCTGTTCGACGAATATTTGCAGAAAACCGTCTAAATATATATTTACAGCTTGAAATCTTAGACATAGCTGTTTTATTTTTAATTCTGTGATGTTTTATTCAATTAGTAATTCTAAATTTGCATTTCTTACTAACACAGAAAGGCTTTATGATCTTGCCACCTTTGCTTTTAAAACTTTCTAGAAACAAAAATTAAAACGTCGTTTCTAGAAACGTTAGAAAAGAATAAAACAGCTCCCCTTTATTCATAAATTACTCCACTAAATAAATATCCTTTTGTATTATCAATAATTTATCAATTTTCTACAAATTAGGCTGTTATTATTGTGATCCCCCATTTCTAATATAAGCGATATGATATCTATAATTAAGTATAACAAACATAGTTGTATTCAGTTATTTTCAATAAAATTTTTGGTTATAATACAGTAATCGTTTATTTTATTTGTGTATCAAAAATATAGATTCTTTTATCGTAAGTTGGAACATAGTAACTCAGTATTTATTATTCCCAAGATTATTTGTAGTCGGCTACAAGTTCAACCGGGTTTACCTGAATATCAGTTTTCCACAAAGCTACTGGCATTGGACCTCCGCAACCCTGAGGGTAAACTGAATTAGGATATTGAACTAGTCAGTATGTTTCAGGGGACTAGCCGTTTTAACATTTTTGTGAAGAGCCGATCTATATATACAGACACTGAATTATGAATAAATAAATATTTTCAGAAATTTTTACACAACGCCATCTAGTCCCAAACTAAGCAAAACTTGTACTATGGGTACTAGACAACTGATATTAATACATGTATACTATTTTTTGGAAATATATACATAACATACATAGAAAATACCTAAACTCCGAAACAAACATTTCGTCCGACTCAGGAATCGAACCCGAGACCTCTAGCATAGCAGTCGTATACGCTACCACTACGCCATCGAGACGCATATCTGTATCCTTTCATATTGTTCGGCCCGATATCGGATATCGGAGCCGACATACATTTTATATACTTCCTCCGATATCGTATCGGCGCACGATACGGATAACGGATCGTATAATGTGAAAGCTTTCTTAGATTCGGTACACCACAATACTAACCCAGTATCTTAAGCAATTCTCTGTTTAGTAACTGTTATGATACAATAAAAATACTGTCTTAGATTTGAAAACCATTTATTACATATCTTATATACAATAAGCGATCACTCCTCGCCGCTGGAGTCCGACTGGGCCTCTCCCACTTCCACAGTGAACTTGTATTCCTGGTCAGCCCCGAGATAAGCGTCCGACATGAAGTAGAGGGTGTACGTGTGTCGACCAGCTACCCCGCACACGAAGTCCAGTCGCACCTAGAAATATATTAAGCCGTTTAATTTTATAGAACTGTAAGTACTCCAGTGATTAGCAACTCTACTGAGACGGTTGTGGGTTCTTTTCCCGCACTGGAAATAAATCTTGTATCGCGTGGGACTTTAAAAACAAACACGACACGGACACAAAGAAAACCCAGACTCGGAACAATTATTTGTTAACACACAGTGTTATCCCATGTGGGATTTGAACCTCCAACACTTGGTGGAGTAGAAGGCGGCGCGGCGACCGCTTAAATACTTTTTTTTTATTGTGGAAGCCCCCTCGTGCCTTCACCCCACCGCGGTACGCGCGGGGCGGTGTGTCGGAATCGAACCGACTAAAACCACACGGTGTGCCACTCTGCGCCAGGGAACCGCTTTCCTACGCCATCCGGACAAATACTTGTGTGATAAGTAAAATCAATTGTTCCGTTGTCGGGTTGCATTTTATATTACGAACTCAGCCCCGCGATTGTTGTATCCTTACAACGCGAAGCTAATTTAAACAAAGTAACTCCACTCCTTATATCATCTGCTATCTGTAAGCCCTCCAGTCGTTCCAGAGATAAGACAGCATAACCATTCAGAAACAAAATTTGAATAATTATTTTTTTGATGTTAATACCGTAATACTTTCATATTTAGTGAAAAGCCGTTTACTCGGAATTAAAAACAGACACTTAAATTTTATTTATTTGTATAGATGTGTAATAAATATGACGTTCTTTAGCGCGAAAGTCTTCGTTCAGCCGTAAACGGCAATAGCAAGGAATGTATGTATCCACGGTTGCCTGGAAGAGATTGCCGTTGAGCAATAAGGCCGCCAATTGTACTACTGAATATCTTAATTATCTGGTGTACAATAAAGCGATTTATTATTATGTATATTTATATATATTCAATATATATAAAATTGAATTGGTCGTTATAGCCGACGAATTTCGTCGTTTTAAGCAATATGTCGCTTTATCTGCTGTTGTTTTAAGCGATATGTGTACTTATAAATTCATATGGAGATATCGGCCGGGTCCTTACCATTCGGTTGTTATAACCGATGTGTAGTTTTAAGCGATGTCGTTATATCCGATTTCAACTGTATATATGTATATAAATGTATATTAGCAGTCTGTTAACCATAGTGAACGTCCCATATAAGGCACCCGCACGGAAAAATATGTATACGAAAAATATATGTTAATATAGATGTGAAAATAAATAATAATATATGTCGTATATATTTAAGCATTTTTTTTGCGTAAAATTATATGTGTACATATATATTGAGATATATGTCTGTCTATTCAAATATATGTCAACATACATTTTTGTATGTATAACAAAATGTATTTAGATGTATAGGTCTGCATATATTTTGATATATTTTATTTATACGCCCGGTTTTTTTTAAACGTACATGTGAGTAATAAAGGTACAAATATGATTTAAAGGAATAAAATTTCATAATGTCCCTGATATACTTTTTTAATTTGACCTTCTAATACATCTAAGATAATTTTTCAGTTTTTTTAAATTTGAAATTCTAATAATTGTAACAGAAAGAGCGCGAAAAAATTCGTAATGCTCATAAATGTGCGCAAATAAATGTCAATCTATATATCATATAGATTTCGGCATGTGTATTAGTATATATCTACGTATATATGTTAACATACGTACAGATATATATGTAACCTTTATATTTCGATATATTTGAAATATATACTGGCATATATCTGAAAATATATCTAACATATTTTTTTTTTGCGCACATTCATATTGTATATGTCACATCTATCTGACATCTATTTTTCGCATACATATTTTTTCGTGCGGGCAGCCTTATCTCATATTGAGATTAGGCGGTCGTGTGGGAGATTAATGAAATAATTATATCAATGATGCAGAAGGATCTTAGTAGGCCGCTATAGTGTGGGTCACTGTATTGCATTGTTACATTGTCAGCACGAGCAATGAGTATGGCGACCTCTCTCCTCTTGGATTCTGCTCATGATTTCCATCAGACAGATTACAGTCTTGGAAGGCTCATAAATTTATATTGTTTAGTGTTTTAACAATAAAATGTATACTTAAGTATGTATAATTATGTTGAAAACTTATACCTATATATATATCTAAAATTAGAGACTCACCTTAGCAGCCCTGGCTAGGGAGACCCTCTTGATGGAGAGCAGCGTGTTGGTCTTCGGGTCTCCGATCACCACCCACCAACCTTCTTCACGTTTCTGTTATGAACAAATACAATTGTTTATTATTCTGACTAACAAAAACATAACATGGGTGAACCTAGTCTAAAATATAACAAAGTTTCCGCTTCCTACTGCGCCAAGTGTTGGGGGTTCAAATCCTACATGGGACAACAGTCTGTGTGTACTTTGTGTCCGTTTCATGTATATTTGTAAAGATCCCCGCGACACAGGAATGTTTATTCATAATGCGGGAGTTGTAAAAAAAAAAGAAAAAAAAAGAGATATATAAAAGTACGTTAAGTCGCTCCTTATTTCATCTGCTATCTGCTAGTAAAAGTCGCTTCTAAATCTGTCTAGCCGTTCCAGAGATTATCCGGAACAAATAGATGGACTAGCAACCAATAAACAAATAGTGTGGTTGTTGTTGATACTGAAAAATCTGTTTGTGATTAAAGTTCAGTTTAGATTAAAAAACTAGTGAATAGAAATAATCACCGAGACAGTCAGTCAGTACCTGGATGGGTGACCGCTGGTGGCATGTTACCATGAGCATCTCCGTGATTCGGAGGTCACGTTAAGCAGTCGGTCCCGGTTGTGATCATATGATAACAGTCGTGAAGCTTAGTTAGTCTTTGGGCGGCTTAAAAACATCCAGCGTCAAGATTACGTAGCCACAACGTGGTGTTGCCAGTCCCCAACCCGCACTTGGCCAGCGTGGGGACGTATGGCCTTAACCCCTCCTGAGAGGAGACCCGAGCCCAGCAGTGGGACATTGTAGGTTGTTGATAATGATGATGAGTTATAGAACAACGAAGGTTGTCTCTCCAAATAATACTTTCATAAAATCTTCATCAGTAGACATCATAAAATACTTGCCTGTGGGAAGAACGGAGCAATGACGGGTCCCACGATGTCGTCTTCCCTCTCCAGGGAAACCTCCACGACAATGGGCTTGCCAGCACGGAGACGGCGTTCATTCTTCACCTAGAGTACAAACATTTTTAAGATTACATTTTACTGTGGTAGAGCCATGCTTTGACACGAATGGGCCGGCTCGACTAGAGTGATACCACGGCCTTACAGAAAACTGGTGTGATACAGTGCTTGCGTAGTGTTTCACTGAGTGCGTGAGGACACCGGAGGTCCATATCCCAACCCCTCCCCCATCCCCCAAAGGTCTGAAACACACTAGTGACGCCTCTAGTGTTGCGGGTGTAAATGGGCGGTGGTAATCGTTTATTATCAGGCGATACGTCTGCTCGTTTCCCCCGTATTCCATAAAAAAAAGAAAAAATAATAGGGTAAATGACTGTACCGTAAATAAATACCGATGTCTACTTTTCATTTCTATGAAAAATTTTAATCAAATAAACCTTAAAATAAATTGCTCAATTGAGTAGTCTAAAATAGTGACGTCACAAGTTTATATTTAGTAATTTTTCATACACAATTGTCATTTTGACAGATGGCAAAAAGTAAGTAATTTGACCAAGGTGTCATTTACCCTATTGACTGATTAACTGCCTTGGTGTATCCAATCTATTGTGCTGGAGTCTGCACGAGCAATGAGTATGGTGACCGCCACTCTTGGATTCTGCTCATGCTTTCCATCAGGCAGACTAGAATCACTTTGGCAGGCAGAAATAGCCAATGACTTCTCTTGTCGTTCCAGTTCTATGAACTTACCTCATAAGTGAGTTCCACGTTAGGGTATCTGTTGCAGAACCTGGCTACGTCCGCCATTTCTGTGGGAGAGAGTTGCAGCAGTTTGGCGCGAGCGTTGTCTTCGAGTTCCATCACATCGAATACTGTCTCCACACCCTGCGAACAATATTATAATTATATTTATTTTTATTATACAAAAATGATGTTAATTGGTGGTGTAAACACGGGAATTCTCATTGCGATTTAACTTCAAAGACATAAGCATTTGGTAGTGGAAGCACAGACAAAGTTTAAACTGTGGGAAAATTGATAAAGGCAATATATTTTTTACCCATACTTGATGTTCTTCTATGTGAAACAGTGAATCATCAAGCCGTGATTCAATAGTGTTAATTAATTCAGATGTTCGCAAAGTCTCTAAATAAAAGTTAAAATAATAATAATCAATAATAAATATGTTCAGACATTTGAACACAAAACGCCATCTAGTCCCAAACTAAGCAGAGCTTGTACATGAGTACTAGATCTGACATTAATACATATATACTTTTTTTTTGTAAATACATACATATTATACATAGAAAACACCCAAACTCCGAAACAAATATTTGCAGATCAACAAAAATTTGCTCCGAAAGCACCAAAAAGTAAGATTTGTCTTATAATACGACGTTTAAAAAGCAGATAATTGATTAAAATTAGATATATTCACAGTCTCCAACCCGCACTTAGCCAGGGTGGAATGGTATGGCCTCAACCCTCTCCTTAGAGGAGACCCGAGCCCAGCAGTGGGACATTATGGAAGATTCCTCGAAACGCACAATTTTCGTAAAAATGGGTACAAATTTAACTTCACTTAATAATCTACATTAATATATTTCTTTATTTATTTATTTAAAACTATGCACTAAACCTGTACAATGACGAATCTAATGCCCAGGGCATTCTCTTCCAGTCAACCTTGGGGTGGTGTAGAAATATTCGGTGTGGGCGTCGGCTCTGACCGCGCAGAATAAGGCGCGCCTCTGGCGCCCTCAGAGGGTATTGGCGGTCAGAGCCATACGCGGATACCGCACGGTGTCGACCGAGGCGGCGTGCGCCTTGGCCGGTACACCCCCGTGGGATTTGGAGGCGGAAGTGCTCGCCGAAGTTTATCGACGGGTGGCTGAATTCCGGGCGGAGAGTGGCGTTCGCCCTCCGCCCGAAGAGGTACGCGAGTGGCGTGAAGCCGCCCGTCGAGCCACTATGGTTCGGTGGTCTTCGCGGCTGGAGGCTCCACGTGCTGGCTTCGCCACCGTGGAGGCCCTCCAGCCGGTCATCCTCGAGTGCGCAGGGCGGCAGCACGGGACCCTTTCCTTCCTGACTGACGCAGGTGCTTTCCGGGCAAGGTTGCTTAGGGAAGTACCTGCACTCGGTCGCCAGGAGGGAATTGAGTCCCGCCTGCCACCACTGCGACTGCAGTGAGGACTCGGCCCAGCACACGCTGGCGGCGTGCCCCGCTTGGGCCCCGCAGCGTCGGGCCCTCACTGCAGTCATCGGAGGAGATCTCTCGCTGCCGGCCGTCGTACGCTCCATGGCCGGCGGCGAGAGCAGTTTTACCGCGGTCGCGACCTTCTGCGAGGAAGTCATCTCGCAGAAGGAGGCGGCGGAGAAGGCCCGGGAGGACGATCTCCACTCGGACCCGATCCGCCGCCGGCGAACCGGGCGGCGGAGGCGCGCCTACCAGCGCCTCATGCCGCCCTGAGTGTGGCCGCGGATGGGCGGGACGGGTTTTCCCCCCCATCCGCTTTAGAGGCCACCCGCGAGGGGGGGGCGACGTTACGCGTGTGCCGTACGTCGCCCACCTTAAGAGTTTTAAAATCGGATGACGGAGCCCGCTTCAGTGCGGGCTGGCGCTGGGAGGGGTCCGGATGGCGTAAGAAAGCGGTTCCCGGACCCCTCCCGTCTCAGGCGCAGAGTGGCACACCGTGGATGTTTAGTGGGTAGTCTGGCTGGTGTCAGCCAGGAGTCCCACACGAAGCGAACCCCCTGTACCCGCAGGGGGGGAGCGAAGCGCGTAAAGGCATTCCACCACGTCAAAAAAAAACACAACAGTACACATCACGAATACAAATATAAACATACATATAGTATAGGTACTTCTTGCATCCATACACAACATATATACACTATGAATACAGGAATATGGGGTGTGTTATGGATGAGATAGTTCTGCCAGTTCATTTAGAAGGAGTTCGTGTACTTTCTTGAAATGAAAATTCCTGAAAATTCTTTCATTAACAGAAAGTGACACTATACAGGCCAAATATATAGATAAACCACGGATATACAAACTTGAAATTTTCGCAGCTGATCCTTTATATATTGTAAGCATCCAATAAGCAAGTATTTCTAAAAAAATCCCCCGTAAAAGGGTAACATTATTGATCAACTTTTGTATGAAAGGCTGGTACTTTCAAAGTGGTTAGGTAAAAATATACTGAGGACTGACCTTCTCGGAGCACCGCTGGACCAGCTCAGCGGTGAAGTGCGGCAGTTGTCTCAGGTACGAGTCCTTGGCCCACATGGCCTGGGTGACCATCTGCGCCAGCTCCATGGCTGCCACGGCCGGGGACAGCCACCCCGAGCTGGACACTACGTCAACACACGCTTGGATGAGACGGATTGCCTGTGGAGATGAAAATTAAATGAGAATCGAGTTAGAGAGGAAACAAATAAGTATTTTATTCGATTATAGTACCTGGATGACTTTGCTTTGCTCGGGTTTTTTTTTTGGTAAATTTTCAACTCATGTCATATATCTATACAAATAAATAAAATTGGAGTGTCTGTTTGTAATGTTAAAATAACCGATTTTTACTGAATGCATATTATGTATGTACATACGCTACATATATATTTTTCTTTGTTTGTTCCTCGTATTTTCTTCATCGGCTGGACCGGTTTTGACAGGACTTACACTATATGATGTAAGGAGTAACTAAGGTCATTTTTTTAAACTAGCATTGACGCGCGGTGTTAGCTTGTGTGGGATATATGAGATGGCTGGGGAATACCACACGTACCTTGGTGAGTACCCTGGCGGTGTCGGCCTGCAGCTCAGCGGGGAGCTGCGTGCGAGACAGGTGAGCCTGGAGTAACACGTGCGCTTTCACATGCGGGCAGTTGTAGCGGGCTCCCGCCCCACCTGCCCCCGTGGGCTTGTGCGGAACCCTGAGGGTAAGCATTATATATAAATTAAGAGGTTTCAACAAAAACTTTTCTGCTAGAAAAAAACTTTAAATATATACACACGCATGATGAGCATGCGATAGCTGTGCTAATGTGTGTCGCTCATCACAAGAATTTCTTCACCAAGCTGCTCAACGACTGTTTATCGCTAGAGGTGAGTACAGTAACAAAAATATACAACAGTGCCATCTATCGCAGACACACCGAACTACGGTATTCAGGGTCGGGCCGGGACGCTAATTATATATATATATCCCAGCCCGTAAAATAGTCGCTTTCGCTGTCTGTTCGCTGAGATCATTTAAACTATTCAACGGATTTTAATGCAATATAAGCAATGGTGGATGTTAGTGGGTTCTTATGTATGTGCTAAAGTGAAGGCATGAGCAGAATCCAAGAGTGGTGGTCACCATACTGATTGCTCGTGCAGACAATGCAACAAAGCAGCATGGTGACCTACACCATGGCTATTATTCACGCCAACATGAATGCTGTTACTTTAGGTTGGTCTTCTGTGAGAGAGTAGCACCGCCCTGGTCGAGCTACTAAAAGTAAATCGAAAGTGTTGTTTATACTCACTTAGCGGCTAATGTTTTGATGATATTTTCCTCGCGATGTCTGATGCTGAGCTCGGAGTACTCCGCCGCTGATGAGATGATCTCCAACAGACCTCGTATCTTCGTCTTATTGGTTAACGACAGGCTGAAGAGTTCTGTGAACAACATACATTAGTTATAGTAAGATTTATACAACTAAACTTTGATATATAAGTGACAAATGAGCCGACGGATCCTGGATTCGATGATAGTAACTAGCGACCCTCATGGGCATGTATTTTTTCTATGAAATAGCGGGCAAACGAACTGACTTAACGCCTGATGGGAAGCTATTACCGCAGCGCAACACCAGGTGTCAGAGTGCGTTGCCGGCCTTTGGAGGACGGGGAGGGGTTTGATGGGAAGGGCTGGGGTATGGGCCTCTTTTATCCTCAATCACTCGCTGCTTATAGGCAGTAACACCCTGAGATGGCGGGTGCCTGCTACAAAATAAAAAAAAAGAATTATGATTATATTATGGGTACAAGACAACTGATATAAATACATATATACATTTTCGACGGAAATATATACGTATATAGAACAAACCCAAATTCCGACACAAATATTTGCAGCTCATACAAGCATTGAATTCGATCCGAGAATCGAACCCGAGACCTCAAGCATGTGTTAGGCTCACCTATAGTGGTATAGTTGATATAATAGTAGGAGGCGATCATGCCCAAATTGAGAGGCTGTACATCCATGTCGTCTTCTATGGCGATACACTTGGACTGCTCCAGGTCTGTGAGGGTCGTCTCCACCAGCTCCGACAGGTGGTCCGACAGGTGTCTGTGGGGAAATGAATTGAAACTGGATAAGCTGTTAATGTTCATCAAAGTTTTGTACATAGTGTGATAACAACTTTAAGGACATTTGGACTCCTCTATTCTTTTTTTTTTAAATTAAAAGTAAAAATTTTGTGACATGGTTGTTACTTTTGTTGTTTTTTCACTTGTTTCAAAAACTGTAAAAATCTAAATAGAGACCCACCTCCTTTTTTGAAGTCGGTTGAAAGGGCCTATGTCCAGCAATGGACTGTTATAGATGATACAGTCATTATCATCATCGTCATCAGCCCGTTACAGTCCACTGCTGGACATAGGACTCTCATAAGGAACTCCTCAAAGCCCGGTCCGTTGCTTGCTGCATCCAGTAACTGCCAGCCCCCTTACTAATAAATAATACAGTACTAGTAAACAAGAGGTGCTCATAGCTCGGTTGCACTCGGTAATTAGAAACAATCACCGAAGGTAAACAACGACGACGCGGTCAGTGCCTGGATGGGTGACCGCTAGTGGCATGTTACCATGAGCGTCTCCGTGATTCAGAGGTCACGTTGAGCAGCTGATCCCGGTTGTTATCATAGGATAACAGAAGTGAAGCTTAGTTGAAGGCCTTCGGGCGGATTAAAAACATCCAACGGCAAGATTACGTAGCCACAACATTGTCTTGCCAGTCCCCAACCCGCACTTGGCCAGTGTGGGGACGTATGGCTAAGACCAGCAGTGGGACATTATGGGTTGTTGATGATGACTAGTAAACAATCGGTGGCAAAGGCCTACTGACCTATGAGTGACTCCCTGTAGGTTATAATAGTTGGGATTCTGTGTGAGTCTCCTATAGAGGAAGGTCCATGTCAGGTAGTCAACAGCATCCTGTTTGTTCTCTATGGTTTTAGTGACGATCTCCGCGTTCATGTGGTCGTGGAGCCTGTGGTCCAGATGACTCTGTGGAAATAAAAAAAAATATATCCGACATCTAACACATAACGCCGTCTAGTCCCGAGCTAAGCAGAGCTTGTGTTATGGGTACTAGACAACTGACATGAATACATATATACGTATTTTGTACGATAAAATTATTTAGAAGGCTATTTTGCCCGACATTTCGAACTCACTATATCGCTCGTGTTCACTGATGGAGTGGAGTGTTTCCCTCCCACTTTAATCCAGGTTCGATTAAACGGGGCGTGACAAAGCATTTCAATGAAATAGGCCGCCATAGTGTTGATCACTCGTTGTTTGCAATCACAATAAGCGCTTAATTTCATATCCCTCCGTTCGCATAATTTTCGTGAAAATTTCACCTTCACCTCTCTAGGGAAGAGACCCGAGGCCAGCAGTTGAACATTATAGGTTGTTCATGATATATTTATAATAATCGGCGCGAGAATTCCCATATCGCGATTCAGGATTAGTAGTAATAACTACGCAGACACACCGAACTACGGAATACCGTAGTTCGGTGTGTCTGCGATAGATGGCACTGTTGTATATTTTTGTTACTGTACTCACCTCTAGCGGTAAACAGTCGTTGAGCAGCTTGGTGAAGAAAGTTTTGTGATGAGCGACACACATGAGCACAGCTACCGCATGCTCATCATCCAGAGGTCGGCAGGCTCTCCCCACCATCTGCAGAACTGTGCTGATGGGGTACTGCTCATAGGCGTGGAGCTTACCGTTGTACCTGGTGTGCAATAAACCAGCATATCAGCAAAGACTTTAAATAGCTAAATCTAATAATAACATTTATAAATTACGAAAAAACGGGCATCGAACCCGAGACCTCAGCACAGTCAGATGGGCTTTTTATGTGTGGCTGTATATGTTTGTATGTTCCATCGTAGCATCTAAACAACTGCATGAGCAATGAGTACGGTGACCATCACTCTTGGATTCTGCCAAAGCTTTCCATCATGTGAGTTAGCAAGTTCATCTATACAAACAAATTAAATTGGAGTGTCTGATTGTAATATTAAAATAACCACTTTTTTCCAAATGTATATGTATTTCTACACGGTACATATAATTATTTTTTTTCATTTCTTTTTGTCTTTATGTTTGTTCCGGGTAATATCTGGAACGTTTGGACTGATTTTGACGGGCCTTGTACTAGCAGGTAGCTGATGATATAAAAAATAACCTAGGATACTTTTTTTAGACTAGTTTAGGCGTTACCCGCAGTTGCTATGGGGCTCAGCTACTAAACAAAAAGCAAGTTACGTGTGCGTATCAGCGATGATGACGGTGTGTACGTGTGCGGCGAAGGCGAAGGCGAGTTCAGCGGCCACCACGCACAGCTGCACGGCCCCCGACTCCAGCAGCTGCTGCACCAGGCGACGGTCGCTCGGCTCTACTCCCTCGTGTAAGTACGCCACTCCAGCTGATAGCGTTTCTTTTAACATCTGGAGAAGAAATCGATTGTTGATCATTTAATGGAACATACTATATTGTGAAACTGAAGTCTGTTCAGTTGAACGTGGTAATATTGAGAAGTACAAGTCCGACTTGAAAACCTATTTCAGTATTGAATAGCCCAGTTATGGAGAGAAAACTAGTGTCTATAGGAGTATAATTAGATATTGCAAAAGGGAATTGAGAACTTCCTATGCGCGCGCAGGGTAAACGGGTAAAGTTTTTAAACTATTACAAAATTTTAACAAAAAAAACCGACTTTAGTAACTGGACAAAATAGATATGATGACCAATTTCGAAAAACTGTTTTGTTATGATCGGAAATATCTCTTCTCTTATTGCCAAAAGCGAATATATTTGTACATAAAACAAAGTTTTAATAGGAAAGAAAATCGATTTCAATTTTAAGTTTAAAATTCACGCCTAAAGTTAGTGTCGTGACGTCTGCTTGTGACGTCACGAGGCAGAGGCGACCGACTGCTGTACTTGAGGTCTCGGGTTCGATTCCCGAGACGGATCAAATGTTTGTATGATCTGCAAGTATTTGTTTCGGAGTTTGGGTGTTTTCTATGTATGATATGTACGTATTTATATCAGTTGCCTAGTACCCATAACACAAGCTCTGCTTAGCTCGGGACTAAACGCCTTTGTGTGTTAGATGTTCGAAATATATATTTTTGTCATTTATTTATTTATTAGGTTTCCTCTTATTCTTCTATGCTCCAGCGTTTGCAAGTTAAGTTCCCAAAGGCGTTCTTCGTACGTTTATTGTAAGTATTGAATTGTATCAGATTCATAAATATATTTTTTTATGATATAGGTGGCAAACCAGCAGACGTATCGCCTGATGGTAAGCGATTACCGCCGCCAATGGACACCTGCAACACCAGAGGCGTCACAAGTGCATTGCCGGCCTTTTAAGGAGTCTTAAATGTAAAGTTTAGGAGACCAAAAGATACGGTCAACTAATAGAATAAATTAACATACCTTATCTTGAACTTTCTTCAAGAACGGCTGTATCATGTCAGGTCTGGCTCTCAGGAACCTGGCGGGTCTACCGTTAGCAGCCGCCAGCGCTAGGAGATCAGCGGCGAGCAGGCGAGAGTGTCGCCTCGACGGTACGAACACTGCACAGGGTTTGGTTCCCGCGTAGCGCAATACCGAATTGTATATAGGCTTCGTCATTGCAGCGAGACGGGATGCTGCGTGTGAGATGTTGAAGCCCTGTAAAGAAGTGAATTAGAATAAAATAATAGTAATTAATGTATTGAGATACAGAGGCTGTAGGCAGAGATGTAGATGCAGAGGGAAATTTTAACACATACACAGTTTAGACTCACATACAGAGAGGGACACCTGAACATGGTTGTTTTCTACCGTATTACTCCATACATGTCTTTATTAAAGTCGATTATCTGTAAGACCTACAAAAGAGAGAATGTCCACTCAGAAGATTGGAGGATGATCTTCGCCTGGCCTTGGGACCATACTGTATAGAGGTCCAGGGGAGACAGAGGGCAGTAGAGGCAGTTGGAGGAGGCCTATGTCAAGCGAAACATCGAGCTACGTGATATTTAATAGACCATAAGACCAAACAAAGGAAAACTAGCTCGGAGCAAAAGGCTACATCATCATCATCACCATCATCATCCCTAAGACCTATAAAGTGCTTTTATCATCTGCCAAAATGATAAATTTGTATAATAAATGTACTAAATATAAACTAGTGACGTCACTTTTTTAGACTGCTCAATTGAGAAACATATTTCAATTTTTTTTTTTTTTAGAAGACAACTCCCGCCTTAGGAATATACATTCCTGTGTCGCGGGGATCTTTACAAACATACATGAAACGGACACAAAGTACACCCAGACTTAGAACAACAATTTATGGATCACACAAAGCGTTGTCCCATGTAGGATTTGAACCCACAACTCTTGGCGCAGTAGGAAGTGGCGTGGCGACCACTGAAACCACTAGGCCAACCGTGTAGTCAATGTTTATTTAATGAAAATTTATAATAGAAATCAATAATAAAATAATCAGGCAGACATCTCTTTTTATTTACGATAAAGTCATCATTCTATTAACACACCTGTATGTGCAGCTCAAGGGGCAAAGGCCTAACGCTGGGGTGGAAGTTGAAGCAGGCATTGGCGTTGCAGCCCAGCCACTGGGACACGTCACGAGCGTCCGCCAGGGGGAGCGACAGAGCCACGATACGGATTTGACGACCTGGAGGAGGAAAATTACATACACTGTGTAAAATGGACTTTGTATAGTACGGCACGTGGTTCTCGATCGTGCCGTTGGCGCTAGTAGCGCGGTCACGTGCCCACGTGATGTTAGCGTTAGATCTTGTTTTGAACAATCCATTCCGTTCCGTTTAGAGATCGTTTGTAGTCTTTATTAAAAATTTGTTATTCCAAGTTATAAATATTTCAGACATCTAACACACAACGCCATCTAATCCCAAACTAAGCAGAGCTTGTATTATGGGTACTAAACAACATATATAAATACATATATAATTTTTTTTTTATAAATACATACATGTCATATATCGAAAACACCCAAACTCCGAAACAAACATTTGTAGATCATACAAACATCTGACCCGACCCGGGAATAGAACCCGAGACCTCAAGAACAGCAGTAGCATACGCTACCGCTGCGTCACCGAGGCAGTCAAACAAGTGTTATATGTTTCCATGTTTTATTTATATTTATCAAATCTTCCTGCAATTACATTGCAAAAGGCGGACTTAATGCCATGGGCATTGTCTTCCAGTCAACCTTTGGGTGGTGCAGAGCTGCGTGTAGTAGGTGTATTTTTGAAGTTATTATTGACAATTATTGTAGTGTAGCGTGTCTAAAACACTCACATTGAAATTTATTTTTATATTAATACCTAAAATATTGTCAAATTCATATTTGTTTGAAACTGTTTATATATATATACATATCGAACAATTGGCAGTACTACTTAGTTTTCTTTTAATCCAAGAATTTCGTTTGTTTGTAAAATGAATCATGTAAATTAAATTAAACCTATTTGAAGTCAAACCTCTTGCCTAGGGTGTACACCGACACAATTGTTTAACGGAGGGTAGATTCGACAGTGAGATCTTTACCGACGAGATACTTACAGCGATATAAAAACTGTGTTAAAAATTAAGATAGAACTCAAAACTATTCCATAAAGTACACTGTATATCTTGTGTTCATGTGTAGTAATAATCGACAAATAGAATTACTGTGAGGGACCTTTNCACCATCCTCAATGCGAAAAAGAACAATGCAGCATGGTGACCCACACTATGGCGGCCTGGGGGGAAGGGGGACGGTGAGGGGGATAGGGGGCGTTGGATTGGGGTATGGGCCTCCGGTATCCTCACTCACTCGATGAAACACAGCGTAAGCGCTGTTTCACACCGGTTTTCTGTGAGGCCGTGGTATCACTCCGGTCGAGCCGGCCCATTCATGCCGAAGCGTGGCTCTCCCACGGTAATATGTCTACCTGGGTTGTTCTTTTTTTGTTAAAATTTGTAATTATTTAATATATATATATATGAAACTTACCGATTTGTGAAGATATATACCGCATCCTGGAGCACACCACTTCTAAAACGGGACCTTCTTCTCCGCCGAGGAGCTGAAGAGCGTCTACGATGAAGAGAGCGACGCTCTGGACGCTCTTACGGACTTTCCACCTGCGGATTAAACACTTATATGTAGCCATTGTATACGGCTTCGATAGCGTCATTTTTTCTTGTTTCTATTCTTTAAATTAAACCATTTATTGCTTATTGTATTAGGTAAGGGATGAACATTCCAAAAAAAAAGTTGTTAGTTTAGACGGATTCGAACCGACTAAACACACCCTCTCGCTGACCATTACCCGAACAAGCCATAATTAAACTTGTAAGTGTTCTCGATTCTCTTTCTACAAACGCTAATGCCTCTGTTTTCTTGTATTATTGGTTAACGTTTTGTTTTAACAACGAAATTTAGCGTTGAGGTGATGTCATTCCTTTAAATTTATTAGTTTTCTATGAACGTGTACGTTTGTAGAATTCAAACTGACTAGGGGGCTGGTATAACATTAGTGATAATATGATGTACTGACCTTCTTGATAGTATGTCCCATTTGTCAGCTGTCGTGATGATAATTTGTCCTTTGTTCAGTAACTTGTGATCCGTTGCTGTTTCACCGGTTAATTGGACAACCTGGAGAGTAAACAATGATTTATATTATAATTATGTAATAACACTTGTAACACATGGTCCTTCGAGCCAAATAATCTCTTGCAGTTTTATTTTGTAATTTAAGTTTCAACGAGTAAGACTAAATATAGATAGATATACACATTTAATTTATAACTATATGAATGAACTACAATTAAGTTTACTATTTGGCTCGAAGGACCTTGCAATAGTAAGAATTCAAGTCGGATAATTTCGTAGCAGTTCTAAATAGTTTTTAACGTTTCGATGAGTTTTAGTTATTGAAACTTTAGTAAGTTATATTTAGGGTTATATATAGGGTCTGTATTAGATAGTCATCTGCTATATATAACAGAATATAAACACACTTAAGAGTGTGTTGAAACACAAGCCTCTAGCTTAGCTTAGGCACCAATCTTCACAATATTACAAAAGGATTATGTGTATGTATATTTTTAAATATAATGTATACTATATTGTGACAATAAATGAACTATTATTATATATGTCTGTATTCGAGACTCGTGGAACTGAAAACTGTAGTAATTTCGCCTTTATTAAGAACTTTATCAATAACCGGCCCAACTGGCTTTTAATTTCATAAAGATAAACAAATTTTATAAAAGATAATACGGTATTTAGTTAACAACGCTATCCGGCTCGAAGGGTTAAGCTATAGATGGTCTTTCGAGCTGCATAATTTCTCCTCAGACTTACCTTGAGATGGAAGTTGTTGGTGAACTTGTGGTACCAGTCAGCGAAGACGATGTCAGCGAGGGCATCCTTGGGGAGCAGGTACACAGCACGGGCGGTAGGAGAGTGTGACAGTAGGCGAAGTAGAGCCAGTTCGGCTATCACGGACTTGCCGGAACCGGATGGAGCGCCCACGAATACGTTGTCATCTGAGTTGTATACTGCGTTAAATACCTAGTAAAACAAAGTGAACACATATTTAGGATATTAAGGGTTTTAAATTACATAAATTTTCGAATTAAAATTTTAATTTTGTTTTGTTCATAATTATATTATAATAAAAAAAATAACAACAACCCATAATGTCCCACTGCTGGGCTCGGGTCTCCTCTCAGGCGAGGGTTAAGGCCATACGTCCCCACGCTGGCCAAGTGCGGGTTGGGGACTGGCAAGAATACGTTGTGGCTACGTAAATCTTGCCGTTGGATGTTTTTAAGCCGCCCGAAGGCCTCCAACTAAGCTTCACGACTGTTATCGTATGATAACAACCGGGACCGACTGCTTAACGTGACCTCCGAATCACGGGGACACTCATGGTAACATGCCACCAGCGGTCACCCATCTAGGTACTGACCGCGCCATCGTTGCCTGCCCTCGATGATTGTTTCTAATCACCGAGTGCAACTGGGCTATGAGCGCCTCTATATTATAATATCGAATAGAAAAACTAATCGCGATCTACATCGCGCAAGGAGCATTCGCATAATTTTAAAAATGATAATAACGTCTGGCAGTCGAAATTCGAATATCTTAAATATTTCTTCTTGTTTAACAGACCAATATAGCTTGACCTGCCATTTCACAGAATATTATACAGAATGTCAGGCGATGAGGTTGTGATGTAAAGTAATTGGACCTTCAGGGTTTTATGAAGTCGTTTTACATGATTTTTTAATCTACAGCAGACACTTTCAATTAATTTTGCTATCTATTCTAATATTATAGACTCAAAAATAAATATCTGCCTGCATGTATGTTACGCGTTTGCATTTAAATTTGGCATAGATTAGGTAAAAATAATAATATTTTGGACACCTAACACACAACGCCATCTAGTCCCAAACTAAGCTGAGCTTGTGTTATGGGTACTAGACAACTGATATAAGTACATATGTACTTTTTTGTAAATACATACATATTATACACAAAAAACACACAAACTTCAAACTTCTACGAGACTTCAAGCTCAGTAGTTGCTTGCGCTATCACTTCGACATACAGGCAGAGCCGAGAGCAAAATGCTTATCTTGGAAATAATAAATGTTAGGATTATTACCTGAGTCTGTACAGGATTGAACTGCGGGAAGGTCTCGTTGTACAAATCCTCGTACTTGGGGTTCCGTAGAGCTGATATAGGCAGTGGCTGCAGGTCGAGCAGTTCCGTGGGTGGCAGGTTCTTCTCAGGGAGGATGAGATGGCGGAAAGATACTGGCAGTTGGGTTTCTGCTGCTATCCACCTGTTGATTTTTTTTTATTTATTTATCTTTATTGTACGTACACACTTAACAGATAGAAAAGAAAAGGAATTACAACATACAAATGTGACAATTGGCGGTCTTATCGCTCATGGCGATCTCTTACAGACAACCTTTATACGGATAATTTTGTGACATTAATAAGGGTACCAGTAGTAGGGTGCACAAATCTCAGATCTGTTCAAATGTGAATATTTACAAAAAAAACACCGAATTCAAAATATTCATCATTCATATATAAATACACATCTACTCATACTACTCATATATACATACATATACATAAATACATACACAAACTTAATATATATATATTATGTCGAAACAGATTTTCAGCTCGAGTTTTTTACTCGGTTTGATACCGAACTCCCGCTCTGAAACCTTCAGGGAAGAAGAGATTCGGTTCCAGTAAAAATGAAAACAGCTTCCCGTAAAACTTTGCTGATTATTATTGATGTGTGTATGGCTGCTTGCTTTTGTATTATATGTATATTTATGTTTGCGTTGAGTTTGTTTATGTATTTTTGATTAAAATACCTTGTTTATATACTATAAACAAGGTATTATGATCAAAGATAATAACCCTTCACTAACTTTTTAAATACAGGCAAGGTTTTAGCGTGACGGATCGTTTCAGTTAAATCGTTCCAGAGTCTTACTGCTTGCACAGTAACGGATTTATCTGTAAACTGGGTGGAATGTTGGCATTGCTAGTTTCAAATTCTCTGATGATCTGAGGTCCTTACAATGAGTGCTGTGTAAGAACTGAAAGCGTTCTTTAAGATAAGATGGAGTGTGGGGATGAAACAGGGTATTTTATAAAAGAGAAAGAATGTTTAGATTCCANAGGAATATACATCCTGTGTCACGGGGGACATTTTTTTTTTTTTTTTTTATGTTTATGCTGCCAAAATGACTTTGCTCTGCCTGATGGAAAGCATGAGCAGAATCCAAGGGTGGTGGTCACCATCCTCAATGCGAAAAAGAACAATGCAGCATGGTGACCCACACTATGGCGGCCTGGGGAGAAGGGGGATGGTGAGGGGGATAGGGGGCGTTGGATTGGGGTATGGGCCTCCGGTATCCTCACTCACTCGATGAAACACAGCGTAAGCGCTGTTTCACACCGGTTTTCTGTGAGGCCGTGGTATCACTCCGGTCGAGCCGGCCCATTCATGCCGAAGCGTGGCTCTCCCACCACCACTTTACAAACATACATGAAACGGACACAAAGTACACCCAGACTTAGAACAACAATTTATGGATCACACAAAGTGTTGTCCCGTGTAGGATTTGAACCCACAACACTTGGTGCAGTAGGAAGCGTTGTGGTGATCACTTAAACCACTAGGCCAACTGTGCAGTCTACTAAGCTGGGAGTTGTGGGTTCCATCCAAACAGTGCAGTGCAATGCTCATTATTTTTATTTTTTGGGAGTAAAGTGAGCTTCGCGGTTGCTGTTGTACGGAGCACAGTTAGTATTTGTATGAAAAACAAAATTCGAACCACTCACCTGTCAGACACGAGTCTAAGGAAGTACTGCGGGGGTAGAGGTTCGAATACCGGCACGAACAACTTCACGTGGTGTTCATCCCGGCAGTACTTCTGTTTGAGTAGGAAGTATTCGTGGTGGAGGACCACTTCTGAGTCCACATCCTCAACCAAGATCCAGAAGGCTTCTGATTGACCATGTATCTGGAAAAGA
The DNA here is from genome assembly GCA_003709505.1 of Hyphantria cunea. Lineage (NCBI taxonomy): Eukaryota > Metazoa > Arthropoda > Insecta > Lepidoptera > Erebidae > Hyphantria > Hyphantria cunea. The sequence goes on along the minus strand of PKRV01001585.1, from coordinate 52,515 downwards.
ATAGCTATTGATTTGGCTGTTTTGTTTATTTTTCAACTGCCATCTATACGAATACTTAGTGTCTGGATGACCGAGCAATGCTTTGCTAGGTTTTTTTACCATACTTTCTAAAAATGAATCCTAGTTAGATAGATTTATCGCTCCCAAAACTCCCTAAATACTTAAATTTCATAAAAAAGTTCCCGGGATCCATAATATCTGATCGTGTCGCGGTGTTTGTATTTAAACTCCTCGGAAACGACTAGACGGTTTCTGATAAAATTTTGTGTCCATATCGGGTAGGTCTGAGAAACGGACATCTATCTTTCATCCCCCTAAATGTTAATGGTAATGCAACATATATATACAATGTACCAATTTCAATTATTATTTTTTAGGCAACTCCCGCATTAGAAATATACAACATGTACCTCCAACACAAGAGGAGGATTCTCCGACCAGGCAATGCGATCATGCCTGGCGGGCCACTGCCCAACGGTTGACGTTGAGATGTTGTATATATGTTAATCGGCGTGGGTATTTCTATTGCGCGATGCAGGGTTGGTAGCTACTTCTTACACTACGTTACTGCGTAGTTCAGTGTGTCTTCAGTAGATGGCGCTGTAGTTTATTTGTTTCGCCGTATGTGGAAGTCGCCACACGGACACAAAGAACACTTTCGCAGTCGGGTAAAAAGGTGTTTGCCTATTTTGACTTCATTTTGACTCCCGCTTTGCTGAGGGAAGTGGACTTATAATAATTGTAATTTCCTTGTGGGTCCCAGATTGTTTCATTTTTCCTGGGAGTTATCCCATTAAAATACATATATGACATATATTATGGGGTGTTCGTGGGTCACTACTGTTGATAATGGTGTACAGGAGATACATTGGTGGGCGTGGGCGGGTTTTGTCCCATTAAGTGATCCGGACTACTTATTTTTTTTAGACAACTCCCGTATTAGGAATATACATCCTGTATCACGGGGGACTTTACAAACATACATGAAACGGACACAAAGTACACCCAGACTCAAAACAACAAATTATGGATCATACAAAGTGTTGTTGTAGGATTCGAACCCTCAACACTTGGCGCAGTAGAAAGCAGCATGGCGACCGCTTAAACCACTACGCCAACAGTGCAGTCACACTTTGATTTTCTAGGAATGACATACAATATTCATTATCGTGATAACCGACATACGCGAAGGTCGGTGCCGTGTTCAAAAGCTAGTTAATAACTAAACAAAAAAATTCGTTACCTTTTCGTCCCAGTGGAAGTCAGGTGTGATGGTAAGCTCGACCCTCAAGGTGGAGCGAGTGATGGGTTGAATGTGCGTGCTGAGCTCCAGTTTGGGAAACTGGTGTACGTATTTGTGTATCATCTTGCCCAGCTTCGGGGCCCGGACCAATTCTCCAATCTCGTTTGGTCCCAGTTCGTACAGTTTCTCCCACGGGAAGTTTTTCTTTTCGAGTTTTTTTATTACCTGTAAGTAATTTTAAATTTAGTTTAAATAGCTCTACAAGCCTCATTCATGTCCTAACACCTTTATTCCACAAAGGGGTGAGCAGAGGAGCATTATCACAACAACATTTGGTCAACTAACAGGACTCTTTGATTGTGAGAGAGCCACGCTTCGGCATGAATGGGCCGGCTCGACCGGAGTGATACCACGGCCTCACAGAAAACCGGTGTTAAACAGCGCCTGCGCTATGTTTCATCGAGCGAGTGAGGATATTGTAGGCCCATACCCAACGCACTTGTGACGCCTCTGGTGTTACTAGCGTCAATGGGGGGCGGTAATCGTTAACCATCAGGCGAATTTGCTCTGCATCAGCGAATATCCTTGTAGGTCCCCAGAGTTTCGTTTTCCCTGGGACTTCCCGAGTATCATAGCGATATGCTCGTTTGCTCTCTAAATTCCATAAAAAAAACTATACCATACTCGTAATAATATTTTTAACAGCCCCGACTCCCAAAATGGCGATAGCTGTGTGTAGGGAGTCAGTTCCTGTTCAAAGGCAAGAAGAACAAATTGATAGTTACAATTGCAGACGCAATAAGTTTCTTTAGTTAGAGATGTTTGTGTGTGAGATTTAAGGTGGGGCTGTGAATAAGGATATATGATATTATTCTTGACTTTGTTGCAATATACATAAGGTCTAATTTATATTGGCGCCCGCTTCAGAAGTACCTACTAAGTGAATCAGTGTCCGAATGTTCTGTTTGCGGTTAGAATATTCGAGTGCGAACCAGTGACCTGTGACGAGTAATGTAAGCAGTTAGGGCCGTGTACTGTGCCCAAATATTATGCTACAACATACCTCCTCCGGCATTTTTCTAAATTGTCTGAGCGGCGACATGGACTGCCACATTCTTCTGTCTACCATCTTGCACAGAGCTAAAGTTTTGTCCACTAGCTGGGCCCAACCTGTAAACCATAATTTATTTAATCATTTTATAAAGTTACTTTTGAAATCTTCACATATACACAGTTGAGACTCACATACAAAATAACATCGCTTGTCATTACGACTTCACACATAACAATATTGACTACACGGTTGGCCTAGTGGTTTCAGTGGTCGCCACACCACTTCCTACTGCGCCAAGTGTTGTGGGTTCAAATCCTACATGGGACAACACTTTGTGTGATCCATAAATTGTTGTTCTAAGTCTGGGTGTACTTTGTGTCCGTTTCATGTATGTTTGTAAAGATCCCCGCGACACAGGAATGTATATTCCTAATGCGGGAGTTGTCTTTTTGTCAGAAAAAAAAAAAAAAAATAGTATTTCCCCCTCATTTTCGTAGTTTCATAATCAGATTTTATAGTGCTATTAAACCACTAAATAAACAAATGTTTATTCAATCGATAAGTGCCATAAAAATGCATATGTTGTGTTGGTAAACAAAAACCAATGCGATTATCAGCAGACAGCTGACACTTAAGTTTACCAAGCAGTTTGACATAATAACATGGCGCTTAATATTTCATGGTGTTAACAGATTAAAAAAACTGAAAACTTTGAAATAAATAATAAAATATATTTTATTATTTTATAAACTAAAACTGACTATTTCCGGCTGCTTTTTGCCTGAAGTATTTCAATAACATATTATCAGATATTTTCTCATATACAGTAAAATACCTTATTAAAACAAAACACTCACAATTTCACACACACACGTCATCACATTCTGTGTCATATAAGTGTAACGCGTAGGCCCATTTGGGCTTATACTTTGACAGAAGGGAACGCCTACATATGGCTACTCCCTACCATTGCTTGCTTATCACTTTTAAAGTATCATCGTTTTTTTAAATACATTTTCACATAAAAAATTGTTTAAAAAAATTACATAAAGAAACCTAACTAAAAAGTTGAAACTTTTTTTTTAATAATTCAAATTAAGGATATTTTTTTTTTATATTTAAGCTGCCAAAATGACTCTGCCCTGCCTGATGGAAAGCATGAGCAGAATCCAAGAGTGGTGGTCACCATCCTCAATGCGAAAAAGAACAATGCAGCATGGTGACCCACACTATGGCGGCCTGGGGGGAAGGGGGATGGTGAGGGGGATAGGGGGCGTTGGATTGGGGTATGGGCCTCCAGTATCCTCACTCACTCGATTAAACACAGCGTAAGCGCTGTTTCACACCGGTTTTCTGTGAAGCCGTGGTATCACTCCGGTCGAACCGGCCCATTCATGCCTTTTGCAAGCTTTCTTACATTAAAATAAAGTATTTATTTTAATGTAAGAAAGCGTTAAGCGCTTTCTTAAAATATTTCGATAATGTCGCCCCACGCTCAACACTGCTACTATTATTTTTCATATTATTGTATTTTCCTCGGTCCACGATAAGGCTTCTAGGTTTAAATGAAATCTAAAGAGGGTCAAAATCAAGTCCAAAGGAGTCGGTTACAAACAAACATGCAGGCGACGCTAGTAAAAAGCGCGTANTGCGTAAATAAAAAAACAGCCGTGTCGTAACTAATAATAATGATTAATTTATCAAAACAACAACAAAAAACCATACACCAAAGTAGTTTTATGAGATATATCTAAGAAACAAATGGTTTTGGAACACTGATACCCATGGTTGGTTCTAACTTGTGTCATGGGTATCAGGCCACAGCAAGTGTCTGTAATATTTTTAAGGATAATTATAATATTAAACGACTAATGGCTTGCGTGCTAGCGTGTACGTACGTGCGTGTGCGTGCGTGCGTGTGTGTCAAATGTGTCAAGTTAAACGTGTACGTACGTGCGTGTGCGTGCGTGCGTGTGTGTCAAATGTGTCAAGTTAAACGTGTACGTACGTGCGTGTGCGTGCGTGCGTGTGTGTCAAATGTGTCAAGTTAAAGTGTGTGACGGTCACCTCTGTGTAAGACAATCTCGAAGATAGCCCGGAGTAGTCGGCAGGCGGACTGCGTGACGTATACCATGTCTGCCATGAGGGCGAACCCCTCCAGCTTCAGCTGCGAGATGTACGCCTGGAGAAGCACGTTGATCTTCGCTGATGGTTCCTCTATGCTCTCTTTTATTGGGATCGGTACCTGGTGACGAGAAATCGTGTTGTTTGATTCATAAACGTCTATTTAACCGCGGGTAACTAGTCTAACACATTAGCATAAAATACTTTTTAATAACCAATAATCTGCGAGTAAAAATCCCGTCAAAATTGGTTCAGTCGTTCCAGAGATAAGTCGGAACAAACAGACAGACTGACAAAAATTGAGAAATTGTTATTTTGTTATATGTACCTTGTATATATACATATGCATTAAGTAAAAAGCGGTTATTTTAATATTACCAACCGACTCCAATTTCATTTTCTTGTATGATCATTTGTTTAGACTGACTGGACCGATTTTGATAGAACTTTCACTGGCAGATAGCCGATGATATAAGGAGCAAATTAGGCTACTTTGTTAGACTAACTTCACCTCGCGGCGTTGCCCGCGGATGTTGATTTACCATGGGTAACACCGCGGGGCTCAGCCAGTAGTAGCCAAAACGTACCCTCTCCATAAGTTTGGACAGCTCCAACTTCTCCTCCTCGCGAACAGCAATATGCTTGAACTCAGCAGACAGCGAGAACACCCTGAAGATCTCAATCTCTCCAAGACTCGGCTTCAGGAGCTGGTTGTAGCACTGCATAGTCTCGTATGTGCAATAAAAGTGGGACGCGATGCGACCCAACTCCGTCGGCTGGAAATGGCCGGATTTGCGCTCGTACTTGATCAGACCAGCCCTGGATAAGAAGACAAGTGTTAGATTTAGGTTACACGTTTGTGTACGTTGCGTACTTATGCTAAGTTGAGCGTAACGCGTAAACGTAAGAATGAAATTCTCGATATTATAAAATTAAAATCACTTATTCCAATATTTCATTTATATTTAAACACGACTGGCTTCATTCATTTCATCAATATTTAATGGCATAACCTGGGTGGAAGAGCCACGCTTCGGCATAAATGGGCCAGCTCGACCGGAATGACACCAGGGCCTCACAGAAAACCGGTATGAAAACAGCGATCGAGCTGTGTTTCGCCGAGTGAGTGAGGATACCGGAGGCTAATACCTCATCCCCCAAACGCCCTCAACGTACATGTGACGCCTCGCCTCTGATGGTGCGGGTGTCCATGGGCGGCGGTAATCGCTTACCATCAGGCGTAACGTTACAACATAAACCTCCTCTTTCGCAGTCGAGTAAAAATAAAAATAAAACAGTTTAAGAAATTGTATTTTTTTAAGAAATGTAGGAACCTAACCTAACTACGCGTCACTATTTTCTTAACGCGAATGGCATATAGCGATACATACTTGTCGAGCAGACTGGCGGCCGTGTGTATGAGGTCAGCCCGGTGCAGTTCCAATAGGTTGTCCTCCTGAAGCTTCTCAGCAGTGACGCCGTACAGCTGCGGCTGCCTCAGCATGCGGATGTACAGGTATGTGTACCCTGGGGGAAATTCAGTAATCAGTTTTATTGACACTCGTGCAGCTGTGATACATATTATTGTAACTTTGGGGGTAATGAAAATACTACCATAGAGAATGAGAATGTTATCCAGTTAATGTCATCTTTTTTTACATTATTTTACCCTCTATCTCCCTTCGGTGGCAAATCTTCTGTGTTTCATGCTCAGTTACTGTGGGTCGCAGCGTAATATTAAATAAATAAATAAAACATATATGTTCAAACATTTTAACACACAACGCCATCTAGTCCCAAACTAAGCAGAGCTTGTACTATGGGTACTAGACAACTGATACTATTACATATATATACTTTTTTTTTGTAAATACATACACATTATACATAGAAAACACCCAAACTCCGAAACAAATATTTGCAGATTATACAAACATTTGGTCTGACCCAGGATTCGAACCCGAGACCTCATGGACAGCAATCGCGTACGCTACCACTGCGCCACCAAGGCACTTGAATATTATATGAAATGTTATTCTGCAATTAAGTTATATACACACTTTTGCATGTTTAACTTTTTTTGAGTTAATGTCTTCCTTAACTGCCCTGAGAAGAAAAGAAGAAACAAACTCAGGGATCTTCACCCCATTTAAAGCCTACTGCGGACAATCTGCATAAAATGTAAAGAACATTTACTCAGTTAATGAAAAAAAAACAATAATTATAATTTGGACCATAACTAACAGACCGTGGGAGAGCCACGCTTCTGCATGAATGGGCCGGTTCGACCGGAGTGATACCACGGCCTCACAGAAAACTGGTGTGAAACAGTATTTACGCTGTGTTTCATCGAGTGAGTGAGGATACCGGAGGCCCATACCCCAATCCAACGCCCCCTATCCCCCTCACCATCCCCCTACCCCCAGGCCACCATAGTGTGGGTCACCATGCTGCATTGTTCTTTTTCGCATTGAGGATGGTGACCACCACTCTTGGATTCTGCTCATGCTTTCCATCAGGCAGGGCAGAGTCATTTTGGCAGCTTAAATATACAAAAAAAAAAAAAACTAAATTCGGAAAAAATTGGCAACAACAGCAATAATTAAATGTGAATATATATCACCCTAGATGACCCGGCAAACGTTGGAAATAAAAATTGATTTATCATTTCTAAATTTGGCCGATTCTCAAACCTAAACGATATGTACACAAAACTTCATAGAAACTGATCCAGTCGTTTTTTATATCATCATCATCATCATCATCAGCCTATCGTAGTCCACCGCTGGACATAGGCCTCTCCAATTTCACGCCACTTAGTTCGATCTATGGCTTTTATATATATATACATTAGATACACGAGGATTTTCATCACATCAAAATAGGCTATGGCCCAGCCTTCGTTAGATAAATGGGCTATATTCAACCGTGTTAACGACAGTCATCACAACCTTTTATTGATTTAATTTATGTAGGCGCTTCAAACTATGACGGTATTTAGAAATAAATGATTTTTCAAGTATAGTAAAAACTACTACACCAGCACACATAAGTACTTGTCATTCTAATTTTGATGCGAACACACAAGAATTGTGAACGTTATTGCAATTAAACGAATACGAACGGAATATCAACAACCCATAACGTCCCACTGCTGGGCTCGGGTCTCCTCTCAGAAGAGGGTTAAGGCCATACGTCCCCACGCTGGCCGAGTGCGGGTTGGGGACTGGCAAGAATACGTTGTGGCTACGTAAATCTTGCCTTTGGATGTTTTTAAGCCGCCCGAAGGCCTCCAACTAAGCTTCACGACTGTTATTGTATGATAACAACCGGGACCGACTGCTTAACGTGACCTCCGAATCACGGAGACGCTCATGGTAACTTGCCACCAGCGGTCACCCATCCAGGTACTGACCGCGCCATCGTTGCTTACCCTCGATGATTGTTTCTAATCACCGAGTGCAACTGGGCTATGAGCGCCACATTAAATTTAATGAACATTAAATTCAATGTTAATTAATTGAATTTAATGTTCATTAAATTCAATTTTTTGGCTGTTAATCATCGTTCTACTGAGCTTCAAGGTTCAAGTGCTTCGACAATATACAAATGGTAAATTAATTTTCAGTATCGAACCAATAGTCTCTAAGACTCGCGCATTCAACCACACATAGTTAAGTTACAAGCAAAGGAGAAAACATTGTCATATATTCCGTCCGTATTCGTTTTATTGCAATAACGTTCACAATTCGCGTATGTTCGCATCAAAATTAGAATGACAAGAACTGGTGTGCTGGTGTAGTAATTTTTACTTTACTTGAAAAATCATTTATTTCTGTTCTGTCCATGTTTAAACATATAGCGAACTTATAGGTTAGATAGAATAACAACAACGGGGAGCACGAAGAGAGTAATATTTATTATGCAGGAACTCCTGCTCTTCACAACTCTAATACTACATGGTAATGTGTGGCTGGTAATACTGACTTACAGATACCTTATGTACTAGTAAGAAAAATCAAGAGATATAAAAAAAAATCAAAATTTTTTGGGTGATTTTCAACGAGCTGTAACTCCGAGGAAAATGGTCGCACAGAAAAAAATAAAAAAAAACAAATTGTAGCTCCAAGTGTATAGTTTTTAGATATGACTATGAAAATTTTTTATCATGTCCAGGTCTGGAGAAATCCTAAGAAAGTGACAAAAAAAAATTTTTTTTCTACCCTAAAAAGGGCCACGGGCTTCAAAAAATTTTTTGTGATTGTTTCGTTCAAAAACTCTTTAGGAGAATTTAATACTCTTTAATTTGACGTATTCAAAAAGCCTGTACGACGATTTGATGCGGAGTTATCGTCAATCAAAGCAAAAAAGTTCTTTTTAACTTTGATAATCAATAACTCCGGAAATAATAATCGTATAGGAAATTGAAGGAGGGTGGAGGGTGTAGTATTCACGTCCTAATCTTGACGAGATACAGAGTGTCCGCATATTACGTAATCGATATAGACTCATGTCTGAAATATGCTGAGATATCTGGTCAGGCTTATCTATGTATAAATTCTATCAATTACTTCAAACAATATATGAAGTAGGGATCACCAACAACCCATAATGTCCCACTGCTGGGCTCGGGTCTCCTCTCAGGAGAGGGTTACGGCCATACGTCCCCACGCTGGCCAAGTGCGGGTTGGGGACTGGAAGTAGGGATAAAACACATAATTTAAAGAGTTCAACTCACCAAGCCAGGTGACAGCATCCCTGACGGACTGTACAGAACCGAGGACTATCTCCGCGTTCAGCATGTCCGGCAGCTTGCTCACCATCTGGGACTCTATCGGGAGCTGCTGGTTCAGGAGGGACAGGTAATACTGCAGCTCAGAGTGGTTGGTTATCAGGATACCTGCACGAGGGAGTGTCAATTACTTATCAAATTTTGGTATTATTATTAAAACCAACAATTATTGACATAAAATAACCTAACAGTTTTCTTAAAACAAAAAATATAGAAGGTTTAAGTTTCCCACTCATATTTGGTGTTCTTTTGTCACTTACGAGTAAATATGCTGCTACTACGGAGTTTATGTGCGTACTGTGTGCGTGTCCGTGCGTGTGCGTGTGCACGCGTGCGTGCCTGCGTGCGTGCGTGCCTGCGTGCGTGTATGTGTGTGTGTGTGTGTGCACGTGCGCCAATGTGTATGAGGGGGTGTGTGCCCATGTGTATGTGTGTGAGGACATATGCTTACTGATAGAGTTGAAGTACCGAAATAGCTCAGTTTGCAAATTTTCTCTTGTTTTCAACCGACATTAAAAACGAAGGAGGTTCTCAATTCAATTGTATTTTTTTTTATGTTTCTTACCAGAAATTTCGACTGGGTGAACCCGATTTTGATGATTCCTTTTTTAATTGAAAGCTGATGCTTCCCGTGGGGTTCCATTTGAATTTAGTTCAATTCTTAAAGTCGGTTTATTTAAATTTTATGTTATACTTTGTCTTTAAATTGACTAAGTTGTAAGGGAACGAAGAATATAAGCATACAGGGGGTTTATTAGCATATGTATTTGCAAGCAGACTCGATTCTCTCCTCAGTCCAGCTGAGAATATGAATTTCTCAATTAAAATAGAGAACAACTACAGTGGGAGAGCACGCTTCGGCATTATTGGGCTGGCTCGACAGAAGAGACCGCGGCCTCACAGAAAACCGTTGTGAAACAGCGCTTGCGGTGTATTTCACCGAGTGAGTGAGGATACAACAAAGACCAGCATCGCACTTGCGATACCTCTGGTGTTGCAGATATCCATTGGCGGCGGTAATCGCTTACCATCAGGCGATATGTCCATTCGTTTGCAGCCTATTCCATAAAAAAATCTGAAAATGTATTAGTATTTATTAAAGATATACTCACATAGTTATTAAGGGTAGGCCCATCTACCGACCCGACAGGGACTCTTAATCAGCGAGCGAAGCGACCTGTCAGGCGCCAAATATCACAAGAATATATCTTCAATAAATATGAACATCGTTTACCGAAGTTATTTTGAAAATGGGGCAACATTACCTTCGCCTTTGGTGTCGTATTGTGGACGGCCAGCTCTGCCCAACATCTGGAGGACGTCCAGAGCTCCCAGCTCACTCCAGCGTCCCTTCTCCGGCGAGTACACCTGGGTTCCTTTCACTATCACCGTATGGGCTGGCAGGTTTACACCCCAGGCTAGAGTAGCAGTTGATACCAGGACCTGTTTGTATATTTGAGAAGTCATTTTAGTTTTATCAACTATATAAGCCGCAAGGCGAACTTAGTATAAAAAAATAGCTTAAGTCACTCCTTGTATCATCAGCTATTTACGATGAAAGTCCTATCAACATCCGTGCAGCATTTTTGATGTATAGTCGTGAATCAATAAATAAAACTGTATAGAATATGGATAAAATCACATCGTATATTGAATAAAGTTTGTACAACGGTTTCAAAGCGCAATAATGGCGGAAAGGGGGAAAAAAGTATTGCCAACCTAACACTACAAATACAAATGGACCACATTAACCGGTAAAGGTTGCGTTCTGAAATACCAACAAGTCGTTCCAAATATTAGCCGGAACAACAGACGAATAACTAAAAAATTGTTTTGATGTAAGTACCGTCAGGCGCGATCGCAGCCTGAAAGTTTTGGGGACGGTCATTAATAATCAATTTAAGTCGAGTGTTCAGGTCATTTTATAAGTTTATTTACAATTATTCTGTAGCGACCAATATCCGCTACTACAACCACCACCGCCTATGGCGGTTAGACCTCGGCATGAAATCACTCCACCCCACGTAATATCGTATGATCGATGTGTTATATCAAGTGATATGGCGTGAGAAGGCAGGCCGAAGACGCCGGTAGCACCCACTTCAACATGGCGCATTAGTTCGGGCTTCATCTGCGCGCGCGCAGCAGTATGGAGGACACTTCCGGATATCATCGGAGCGCGCACAACAGTATGGCCGACTGCAGTTCTAATGTATCGTGTAAGGGATGCCATATTTAGGGCGTCAACACTCAAAAGCTGTTTTTGTTTTGTATATATAGCAGCACTGGCGGCGATGATATTCATTCCGAGCCCGCGCTTTATTGTAAACGAGTTAGTTTGTAAATACATTTATTAAATTGTTATTGTTCACCAGTTTTATTTTGAATCGCGTTAGAATCAAACTGGTAGGGTAGTCACGAGTTCGATTCCCCGAAAGGGATCGGATACGGTCTCGTGAGCGTACATACGATCATATAGCCACGAGTTCGATTCCCGGTTGGTAAGCAAATTTGATTACCGCTGGTGGAATTTTGAGGCGACTGAAGACTCAGTACCGGTCGCTTCACGAAGGAATGATGTTACATATATTTATGTTTTAATGCATTAATGGATATATTAATATTAAGTTTACTTTTGCAATTTCATTTCGTGTTTTAGTTACCAACCCATAGATGGCGCTGTTAGGTTTGGCTGAATCGCGCTCGTGTTTCTTAACCGGAGTGATGCCTCGGAGAAATATTTTTGTGTGAGAATTGTGAATCGAGAATATACGTGTTTCATCATATTTTTGAGTTGTATTATTCCTCTTTATAATTCCAATTAGACTTTATTGCACAATAAAGAATTCAATTACATATAATAAAAACAAATGGATGTATTTTGTTTTTATTGGTAAATCAATTGGGATAATATTTGAGACATCTGGGACAATCTCTGGATGAATATTTAGAGAGCTAACTCCGTGTTACACAAAGGGTGTGTGTGAGAGACTGCCGACATCGGTAATAAGTAAATCTTTTAATTGCTTAACTCTATTCTTATCGAACAATAACATAGAAACTGAGGAGAAAATTCAGATTCTAGTAGCAGCTACAGATTTTGGTGAGGGTCATGTCCCCTGTGATCCCCACCTTTAGTACCCCGCCTGAGTACCGTATATATATATATATATATTTTAAAGACAACACCCGTATTAGGAATATACATTCCTGTGTTACGGGGATCTTTACAAACATACAAGAAACGGACACAAAGTACACTCAGATTTAGAACAACATTTTATGGATCACGCAAAGTGTTGTCCCATGTAGGATGGTACCCACAACCCTTGGCGTAGTAGGAAGTGGTGTGGCGACCACTGAAACCACTAGGCCAACCGTGTAGTCGTGTATATACTTTCAAAAGTTAATTTTATTATGATATATGCAGCAAACGAGCAGTCGTATAGCCTGATGCTAAGCGATTACCGCCGCCCATGGACAACCGCAACACCAGACAAGTGCGTTGTCGGCCTTTTAAGAAGGAATATAAAATCTGACAATTTAAACTTACAAACAGACACTTCAATTTTATTTATTTAAATAGATTAGTCGATTAACAGACTACCCTGGAACATCAGCTCTTCAAATGAAGAAAAACCTGAAAATAACCTTATAGCTACTCTTCTGGTCAGCGTGGTAGAATAGACAAAAAAGCCTATCCTAAACAGAGAACATGTTTTTTTTTTTTTTTATATTTAAGCTGCCATAATGACTCTGCCCTGCCTGATGGAAAGCATGAGCAGAATCCAAGAGTGGTGGTCACAATCCTCAATGCGAAAAAGAACAATGCAGTATGGTGACCCACACTATGGCGGCCTGGGGGGAAAGGGGATGGTGAGGGGGATAGGGGGCGTTGGATTGGGGTTTGGGCCTCCGGTATCCTCACTCACTCGATAAAACACAGCGTAAGCGCTGTTTCACACCGGTTTTCTGTGAGGCCGTGGTATCACTCCGGTCGAGCCGGCCCATTCATGCCGAAGCGTGGCTCTCCCACGGTATTAAATGTGTCTATGTAGCAGATATATTTGATATAGATTTTATTTACAAATATTTTTTTTACAGTATTGGGTGAAGGCAGATATGTTGTTAAGTGAAGAACGCAGTTATGGAGAAGGAGAAAGAAGAATGGAAAAGGAGAAGCGAGAGAGCCCCGGATCGACTGGAGTGATACCACGACCTCACATAAAACTGGTGTGAAACAGAGTCTGCGTATTTCATCGAGGGAGAGAGGATACCGGAGGCCCATATGATTATTTGCTAAATGATTATGAATAGTTGATAACACGGTGCGTTCAATAACCGGTAGGGAACTAACTTTATAATGGAAATTCATGTGAATGTTGATGAATATGCTTAAACGATGTTTAAAATTTCGTAATATACGTTGCATGTAAACACAATGCAGCAGTATGGTGACCCATACCATGGCGCGTTATTGAGATATAATAAATAAATATTTTCGGACATTTTAACACACGACGCCATCTAGTCCCAAACTAAACATAGCTTGTACTATGGGTACTAAACAACTGATATTAATATTTTCAATATAAACGTATTTTTATAAATACATACAAAATATACATAGAAAACACCCAGACTCCGAAACAAATATTTGATCCGAATCAGGAATCGAACCCGAGACCTCTAGCACAGCCGTCACATTCACTAAAGCTGTACCACTACGGCTTCTGCATCATTGGATTCTTGATGATAATTGATGGAGCTAGTAATATTATATTCTTACCTGTATATGCCTATCAGCGAAGAGATCTTCCACCAGGGTCCTGTCAACCCTGGACATGCCAGCGTGATGGATAGCGAACCCGTATGGTAGAAGCTCGCGGAGTTCAGGGTTCTTCACCTGTTCGGCTTCTGTGCGGAGTACTTCCATGCTGGCTGAGCCTTCTCTGTTGGGATAAAGAAGAACTTTTAAATCTGACAGCACCAGAAGAATTGCACTATGGACATTAGAGTCACAGTACATTATAGACAATGATGAAAAACTCGCCTAACTGCCAAGTTTGTACTATGGTTGATTGTTATGTGGTGAAAGAAATATAATTATTAAGGAATTAAATATAAATAAATTAGATCTAGGTGCATTTACTAACGCCTTATCAAGACCTACGTCACGTGAGGGAAAACTGTTGTTTGCACTCGTAAAAATACCGACATAATGTTGATATTCTTGCGAGTTTAAACAAACAAACAACAAACAACAACCCATAATGTCCCACTGCTGGGCTCGGGTCTCCTCTCAGGAGAGGGTTAAGGCCATACGTCCCCACGCTGGCCAAGTGCGGGTTGGGGACTGGCAAGACAACGTTGTGGCTACGTAAATCTTGCCGTTGGATATTTTTAAGCCGCCCGAAGGCCTCCAAATAAGCTTCACGACTGTTATCGTATGATAACAACCGGGACCGACTGCTTAACGTGACCTCCGAATCACGGAGACGCTCATGGTAACATGCCACCAGCGGTCACCCATCCAGGTACTGACCGCGCCATCGTTGCTTACCCTCGATGATTGTTTCTAATCACCGAGTGCAACTGGGCTATGAGCGCCTATCTGCAGCATTGCGCTTTGGATGTAATTTTTCTTAAGTATATTAAAGTAAGCTTTATTTAATATTTAGTGTTTGTTTTATTTCAAACGATCAACAAAAAAAATATATCAGTTCAAACACAATTCATTAAAATTTCTACTTACGCATACCAAGTAGCTGTTCCGTCTATAATTTGTGATAGCTTGAGGATGTGAAGAGGGGGCTTTAAGCGGAGTGACTTAGATGGTACATTAAAAAATAACTGCTCAAGCAGATCAGAACAATCGATATTGTGGTTTAAGATATCGACAAGAAAAATTGGGTTCGCTATTATACACCATATTACACATTTACAAGAGAGTACAAAAAACGACAAATATAATAATGTACAATAGGCTGCCTCATTGCCAAAAGCAACCTCTTCCAGGCCTACATAGGCTGGAACAGATCTACATATTTTATTTATACTATATTATACTTGACTGCCTCGGTGGCGCAGTGGTAGCATACGCGACTGCTGTCCATGAGGTCTCGGGTTCGAATCCTGGGTCGGACCAAATGTTTGTATGATCTACAAATATTTGTTTCGGAGTTTGGGTGTTTTCTATGTATAATATGTATGTATTTACAAAAAAAAAAGTATTTATGTATTAATATCAGTTATCTAGTACCCATAATACAAGCTCTGCTTAGTTTGGGACTAGATGGCGTTGTGTGTTAGATGTCCGAAATATTTATTATTATTATTTATTATTTTATTTTATTTAATCTTCATGCAATTACATTGCAAAAGGCGGACTTAATACCACGGGCATTGTCTTCCAGTCAACCTTTGGGTGGTGCAGAGCTGCGTGTAGTAGGTGTATTTTTGAAGCAAGTGAAAATTATTGTTCAAATTGTACAAGGTTGTTCAAGGTACATGAAGATATCATTATATAACATAAATGTCATAAATACAATATTCGCATACACACATACGCACACGTATGCGTACCCATTATATACATACACCCAATATATACTTATACAAACTTATATAAAGGTGTACTTAGTACCGGAGGTATTTTCTACTAGCCGACCGTAGGATGATGCAGAATAAAACATGATAGATGTGCAAAAGTAAAATATAAATTGATATCTCATTAAGAACTATTTTAACTGCCTCGTTGGTTCGATTCCCGGGTCGGATTACTGTTGGGTATTTTTGACAAGAAATTCTTAATAGCATCCCGGTGTTCGGAAGATGGATTTACCACCCGCTGCAGATCATACAAACATTTGGTCCGACCCGGGAATCATCGAACCCAAGACCTTAATTAGCTCAGCTACCACTGTGCCAACGAGGCATATTGGCGCATTGGAGACAGTATGATAAAGTCAAGGTGGAGCTGGCGGGGTGTTTAAGAAATGTTACTACAGCTAATATATAGCGCTAACCTCAAGAACTGTCCAAGGGTATCTTTCTCCAAGCACATGTCCCGAATGGCGCGCGCTGTCTTGCCCGTTTCTTTACGGGAGTGGACGAACACCAAGATCTAAAAACAAAGACAACGTAAATAAATAAATACTATTTGAAGAACATGCGTTCATGTTCATCAATCACGACTTTTAAGACAATAGACCTCCACTTTCTACGATCTTATGATGTTTTTCAAACGGTGATATGTTTGCAATTAAAAAAAATTAAGATAGATAGATAGAAATAGATAGAAAACTCTTTATTTGCACACTATAATATTACAGCTAGAAGAGAGTACATAAAATGTGAGACGGATTGTACAAAGGGCGGCCTTATTGCCTAAAGCAATGTCTTCCATTAAGTTGTGGATATAAAAGGAACGTAATGCTGCTCGTTTTATTTCGGGTTTCATTCCCGGGTAGAATAAAAAAAATAATTGTACGAGATGCAAATCTTTGCTCAGGAGTTTGAGTGTTTTCTATGCATAATATGGATGTACAAATTTACAAATGGGGACATGTATTTATATCAGTTGTCTAAATGTTATAAAATGTTTATTATTATTATTATTATATAATACCTGATTCCTTCCAGCGTGTTCCATGGTCTTCTCGTAGACAATGTCGTTCATCACTTGGAATCTTTTCAGGGCTTTTTTCTCTGTCACACCTATATATTGCTGTTCTAGCGCAACGGGTCTATGAAAAAAAATAAAAAATACTTATTTATTTTATTCAAGGAAAGCTTATAACGGGCATCATCAATCATCAACAACCCATAACGTCCCACTGCTGGGCTCGGGTCTCCTCTCAGGAGAGGGTTAAGGCCATACCTCCCCACGCTGGCCAAGTGCGGGTTGGGGACTGGCAAGACAACGTTGTGGCCACGTCATCTTACCGTCGGATGTTTTCAAGCCGCCCAAAGGCCTCCAACTTAACTTCACGACTGTTATCCTATGATAACAACCGGGACCGACAGCTTTACGTGACCTCCGAATCACGGCATATAACGGGCATGATGACTAATTTTAAGTATCTCCTACAAACACAAAGTTTTAGTAGGAAAAAATTGCGATTTAAAATTTTAAGTTCAAAATTCCCGCCATAACGCACGGTGGTGTCATGGCGTCTGTTTGTGACAGACGCGACGTCACCATTTGTCAACACAGTGCCAATTATAGCTCTTATAAACAGCACAGCGTTTGGTCGCACGGTTGGGCTAGTGGTTTAAGTGGTCGCCACATCGCTTCCTACTGCGCCAAGTGTTGTGGGTTCAAATCCTACATGGGACAACACTTTGTGTGATCCATAAATTGTTGTTCTAAGTCTGGGTGTACTTTGTGTCCGTTTTATGTATGTTTGTAAAGTCCTCCGCGACACAGGAATGTACAATCCTAATGCGGGAGTTGTCTTTTTAAAAAGAAAAGAAAAAGAAAGACTATATCCGAACAAAGTCAACTTTATACATACGTGACGTAATTCACTCTGGTTGGTGTTCAAACTGAATATGGCGTAGTATGGTAGTTTTATTTTTGTAAATTAACTATTAATCTCGCTCTAAATATGAAAATAAATAAAAAATTTATATTCTCTACTCCATTTCGAAGACCAGTTGGTAGACCGCAGATGAGATGGAAAGATGACATCAGGAAGGTGGCGGGCTAAAATTGAATACAAACTGCCCAAAATAGAAAGAAGTGGAGGGGGTTGAAGGAGGCCTACCCCTAAATTGGTTGAAGAAGGCTTGAGATGATGATGATGATCTACTCCATTTCATCGGACAAATACATAATTTTAGTGATTCTTGGTTACTGTCATCATGCCTATAGTAACATAACAGTGATGATTTTACTCTTACCTATCAAAAAACGGTCGAGCCATTTGAAGGAATGCTACTATACATGCTGTTACGTGTTACAGAAAGCCCTCTGACGAGTATAAGAGATTTTATTAAAAGTAATCTTAAAAACACAGTATAATTTGGAATAATAGTCCTTAAAGACCTTACTTACTTACGACAAGCTCAAACTGATCTCCTCTGCGGCCCGTGAGACGCCTTTTTATATAACATGCCGTCATTACTAGTACATTCGAGATAGGTCATTGACCGGTTCTATGAATGCGCCCGCGCATTTAATCTAATCAATCGCGCGATATCAATCTATATTCGACGCTATGTTTATTGAGATAAGGTTCATTGCTCTGTACCTCATGAAACCAACGGTAACTTTTGGCGATGTTTAGCCGTGTCGATATGCTTTTTTAGAATGATCATTCTTCGTAACAATACAGTGACACGAGACTTTGAATTTAAATAACATTTGATTTAATCTCAATTATGTGAAAGAAAATCACAAACATAAAATCAAACGAACGGTATGAATGAACGATCGAGTGAATTATATAATTGTTGCCCACCTGAATGAGTTGTCGAAGTAAAACAGTCCATGTTCAGGCCTTACTCTGAGGAACGCGGCCACATCTGTGTAATTGGGAAGAGTGGCAGATAGACCCACTAAACGCACCTGTTGAAATAACAAACATTAAACAATCATTGTTATTTTAAAACACAACTGTCGCATTAGGAATATACATCCTGTGTCACGGGGGACTTTACAAACATACATGGAACGGACACAAGGAACACCCAGACTCGGAACAACAATTTGTGGATCACACAAAGTGTTGAACCGTGTGGGATTTGAACTCACAACACTTGGCGCAATAGAAAAAGGCGTGGCGACAGTGCAGTCAAATTCAATCAGTGCATTGTATGGTATATGTCATATTATAAATACACATACATAGAAAAGACCAAGGCATTTCAAACGTCCACACATATTTGTTCTATGCGGGAATCCAACCCATGACTGTCTGTATTGTAGGCCGTTAGATTTATATTTTAGAATCGCATAATATAATAAATTGTATGCATAACCACTTTTGGTAAAATAACGATTTTTGAAAAACCTTATTTTGAAATCGAAAAAAAAACAGGTCAAGTGCAAGTCTGGCCTCGCATAGAAAAGGGTTCCGCAGTTACCCATTTGTTGTGATTTTTTTATATATTTCGCATGCTTACTAATTATTTCGTTATTTGAAAACTACAGAACTTTAAAAATTGAAGCAAAAAGAAAGGGGTGGAACAGAGAAGTACCTTTTATAAGGGAGAAATCGAAGGCAAAACGTAGTTCACCAAGAAAACTAGCATTTCTACATTAACATTTTAACAGTTTCAACATTAAAACAAATGATTTATTTTATTTTTTATAAATACTAGATTTTATTATTTGCTTATAAAAACAATAACTCAAAAACCCTTTCATTTGATACCTAAATTGGTTGGGTTGTTCAGAAATACGTAACCCGCCATTTTGTTACGGCGGTCATTATAGATTAATAATAATACCGATTTAAAAATAATTTACATTGTCATCAGAACTAAAGGTATATATCAAATTTCAGTTCAATGGGAAATCGGGAAGTGGTTCAAATTTAACTTGCAAGATTTAATTACATATAATTTATAACAGCTTTTACCTTTTCCTGAGTCTGCTCCACAGTCCTCAAAGTCCTGGCGACGAGAGCCTCCAGAACTGGTCCTCGCTCGTCGTGGAGTAAGTGAACCTCATCGATGATGATCAAACGGACCAGGTTCGTGAAAGAACGTTCACCGCCTAGTGAAAACATAATTAAATAACATTTAAACTTGGTCTTTATCTTTATGTTTTACCATGGGAGAGCCACGCTGTTTCACCGAGTGAGTGAAGATACCGGAGGGCCCTTATCTTAACCCCTCCCACCATCCCCATCCCACAAAGGCCAGCAACGTACTTGAGACGCCTGTGATGTTGCGGGTACACATGGGCGGTGTTAATCGCTTACCATCTGTTCGTTTGCCCCCTATTCCATTAATAAAAAAAATATTTCTTAAGACCTATTATTTCAAAATATTGCAAATATTTGTTTCGGAGTTTGGGTGTTTTCTATGTACAATATGAATGTATTTAAAAAAAAAAGTATTTATATATTAATAACAGTTATCTAGTACCCATAATACAAGGTCTGCTTAGTTTGGAACTAGATGGCGTTGTGTGTTAGATGTCCGAAATATTTATTTATTATTAATAACTGGGTGTGCCCCGAGCATTTTTGTTGTCTTTTGAATCAGATAATGTTCACTATTTAATTGGTTTTAATTTTGTTGTTGCGTAACTCTGTTTTTTTTATAAAACATCATTATTATTATTATTATTATATTTCTAACTTTAAAAACGATATACTTCCATACTTTTTCTGGTTAATAGATATAGACACTAACACACTCACAAATGGCTTTCTATTGCCAAAAAAAGGAACCTCACAAACTTCACCTCCCTATATATAATATTAGTATAGAAAACCAGCCTTAGTTACTCCTTATAAAATCATTTATCTGCCAATGAAAGTTCCAGGAAAATCAGTCCAGCCATTTCACACTTTAGCCTGAACCGACAGATAGACAGATAAAATCTTAAATAGTTTTTTTTTTAAGTAAATACCGTATATACTTAAATATACAGTATATAGTGAAAAGCTGTAAATTTCAAATTACACAAACACTTCAATCAATCAATCATCAGCCTATCGCAGTCCACTGCTGGACATAGGCCTCTCCAATTTCACGCCACTTAGTTCGATCTATGGCTTCTCGCATCCAGCTCCTGCCAGCCGTCTTGCGCAAATCATCGCTCCACCTGGCTTGTGGACGTCCTACACTACGTTTGCCGAGACGCGGTCTCCACTCAAGAACTCGTTTACCCCAACGGTTATCGGTTCTTCGGCAAATGTGGCCAGCCCACTGCCACTTCAGCTTGCTAATCCTGTGGGCTACGTCGATGACCCTGGTTCTTTTTCGGATCACCTCGTTTCTAATGCGATCCCTTAGAGAAACGCCGAGCATATACCTCTCCATTGCACGCTGAGCGACTTTAAACTTATGGACCAGTCGAACCGTAAGTGTCCACGTTTATACACACTTAAATTTTATTTATTTTTATACAGTGATTATTTGTGCAAGACGGCTGGCTGATCGAACCAAGTGGCAGGCAATTGGAGAGGTCTTTGTCCAGCAATGGACTGCGATAGACTAATAATGATGATATAAATAAATTCCTTAGTACTCCCCCCTTCCTGCATTATATAATCTATACTTCTATTATAAATGCAAAAGTAACACTGTCTGTCTCTTTGTCTATACAGCTTAACCGCTAAACCTTGTCATGGAGATTTGTTTCCTGAGGAAGGACATAAGACTACTATTTGCCGGACTGCCTCTGTGGCTCAGTGGTAGCGTATGCCACTGCTGTGCTAGAGTTCTCGGGTTCAATTCCTGAGTCGGACTAAATTTTTGTATGATCTGCAAATATTTGTTTCGGAGTTTGGGTGTTTTTTTATGTATAATGCGTATCTATTTACAAAAAAAAGTATACGAGTATTATTATCAGTTATCTAGTACCCATAGTACAAGCTTTGCTTAGTTAGGGACTAGATGGCATTGTGTGTGCGACAAAACCCCAAAAGCTAGTAAGAAATATATACATACCCTTTCTTGTAATAATATCCCATTTTTCAGGAGTGCACACAATGAGTTGTGTGGCTTCGATCTGTTCTCTAGTCAGCTGATGGTCTCCCGTCAATTCTGACACCTTCATGTTGTACGCGGACAAACGCTTACTGAAATTGCCCACCTGAAGACAGTATAGTTTAATAAATAATAGCGACCAGGCCAATATGTATGTATAGTCCATTCGTTAAGATAGTGTCCATGCACCCGCACGCAGTTATGATTATTGTTGTGAAATACATACATATTTATTGATACAATGGTGTAAACTGTCAAATCATACTTGCTTGTGGGTGTACGGGACTAGCAGTCCCTTTGATTTTGTTGTGGCTTGCCTCACGTGCGAGGGTAGCGCGATCAACGTGACCGTATCTAATCGAATGGATTATATTACACATGTTAACATGTGTTCCTAGTGTATATTTTTTTCTATTGCTTAAAACTGAATTGAAATCCGTTGAGTAGATTAAAAGATATCAGAGAACAGACAGCGCAAGCGATTTCATTTTATACTTTGTAAAGAAGATGGTTAACTTAATCTTTTTAATTTATAAAAAATCATCTTAATTTATTTAATGATTGTACTGCTAATTTGTTTTGAAGTAGTTCAGGCACTTATTTCTTAAAGGTAAGGCANTATGCTTAAACGATGTTTAAAATTTCGTAATATACGTTGCATGTAAACACAATGCAGCAGTATGGTGACCCATACCATGGCGCGTTATTGAGATATAATAAATAAATATTTTCGGATATTTTAACACACGACGCCATCTAGTCCCAAACTAAGCATAGCTTGTACTATGGGTACTAGACAACTGATATTAATATTTTCAATATAAACGTATTTTTTATAAATAAATACAAAATATACATAGAAAACACCCAAACTCCGAAACAAATATTTGATCCGAATCAGGAATCGAACCCGAGACCTCTAGCACAGCCGTCACATTCACAAACGCTGTACCACTACGGCTTCTGCATCATTGGATTCTTGATGATAATTGATGGAGCTAGTAATATTATATTCTTACCTGTATATGCCTGTCAGCGAACAGATCTTCCACCAGGGTCCTGTCAACCCTGGACATGCCAGCGTGATGGATAGCGAATCCGTATGGTAGAAGCTCGCGGAGTTCAGGGTTCTTCACCTGTTCGGCTTCTGTGCGGAGTACTTCCATGCTGGCTGAGCCTTCTCTGTTGGGATAAAGAAGAACTTTTAAATCTCACAGCACCAGAAGAATTGCACTATGGACATTATAGTCACAGTACATTATAGACAATGATGAAAAACTCGCCTAACTGCCAAGTTTGTACTATGGTTGATTGTTGTGTGGTGAAAGAAATATAATTATTAAGGAATTAAACATAAATAAATTAGATCTAGGTGCATTTACTAACGTCTTATCAAGACCTACGTCACGTGAGGGAAAACTGTTGTTTGCGGAATTACCCACCGTTGTTGTTGTTGTACAGCACAGAGTGGAGCCCAGTTAGTAAGGATCTTGTGTCATGAGGTAACTTTTAAGCATGCATGAAATGGATGAAGAGCATACAGGCTCAGAACAACAATTTGTGGATCACATAAAGTCTCCTATCTAACAACAACAACAACCCATAATGTCCCACTGCTGGGCTCGGGTCTCCTCTCAGGAGAGGGTTAAGGCCATACGTCCCCACGCTGGCCAAGTGCGGGTTGGAGACTGGCAAGAATACGTTGTGGATACGTAAACTTGCCGTTGGATGTTTTTAAGCCGCTCGAAGGCCTCCAACTAAGCTTCACGACTGTTATCGTATGATAACAACCGGGACCGACTGCTTAACGTGACCTCCGAATCACGGAGACGCTCATGGTAACATGCCACCAGCGGTCACCCATCCAGGTACTGACCGCGCCATCGTTGCTTACCCTCGACGATTGTTTCTAATCACCGAGTGCAACTGGGCTATGAGCGCCTTGGCTATGAGCGCCTTTATTTTTGACAAGAAATTCTTAATAGCATCCCGGTGTTTGGAAGATGGATTTACCGCCCGCTGCAGATCATACAAACATTTGGTCCGACCCGGGAATCATCGAACCCAAGACCTTAATTAGCTCAGCTACCACTGTGCCAACGAGGCATATTGGCGCATTGGAGACAGTATGATAAAGTCAAGGTGGGGCTGGCGGGGTGTGTAAGAAATGTTACTACAGCTAATATATAGCGCTAACCTCAAGAACTGTCCAAGGGTATCCTTCTCCAAGCACATGTCCCGAATGGCGCGCGCTGTCTTGCCCGTTTCTTTACGGGAGTGGACGAACACCAAGNGTAAGGCGATTTGTGCCTAAAATTGTAAGTGTACGAAATCTCATACACCTCTGTCCGAGGATTTACGTGAAAAGGTGTACAATGGTATGCCTTTTCACGTTTTAGTAAAAAGTCATTAGACTTGGTAAGCGCTCACCATCTCCTGTACAAGCGACCGCATCGGGGCAACGTAGATCATCTTGAAGTCGTTGACGTTGACGGTTCCATCATCGTTGACGTGCTTGCCCACTTCACGCAGGATGCAGAGCAACGCCACGTTGGTCTTGCCTGCCCCAGTTGGGGCACACACTAGGAGGTTCTCGTCTGTCTCCAGGGCCGCTTTAGATATACGACTCTGAAGAGGAAAGGGAAAATAATAATGAATTTAAAGTATGTAGTTTCTGCTTTGTCCACCAACAGTTATATGTCATACAAGAGTGCAAAGTTGCCTTTGAACCACGTGCTCAATTTTGATGACCGAGCAAGCGATGGATTCTAAATTTCAAAAACTAGAATCCTGAGCGTCAGCGAGGAAATAAAAAGAGCGCGAGGTGAAAAATCTTTGCACTGTAATGCAACACATAAATTAATATCCCACGTGACGAAATAACTAAATGCAAGAAAAGCATTTACAATTAAAAAATACCTAGGACCTTGAATAAGTTCTCGCTGTTTCTTCAAAGATGGCAGTAGTAGTACTCCGTTCGTGGAATTACGAATGGTAACATACATGCAAGGCAGTAGTGTAACCAGCCTTAAATGTCAGTGAATTATAGCTCACTTTAGTGTAAACAAAGTTTCTTTTTTATTCTTAAAATATCTACTTTTGAGCCAAATAAAGTGTATTTGCGGGGAATTTTATTGGAATACTTTTTTCAAACAAATCTGCAGCTGAAGCATATAGAATTCTTGTTGAGACTTATGGTGAGGATGCTTTGTCGGATACGACATGTAGAGACTAGTTTCGACGCTTCAAAAATAATGATTTTGAACTCGAGGATAAAGAATGTTCTGGTGCACAGGGTAAATTTGAAGATTAAAAGTTGGAGGAATTACTCGATCAAGACCGATGTAAGACGCTAGCAAAACTCGGAAAATTATTAGAAATAGATGAAGTCAACCATTTCAAAACGCTTAAAAGTTTTAGGAATGATCCAGAAGCAAGGAGCTTGGGTACCTTATGAATTGAAGCCGAGAGACTTTATCTCACGTATGAACTACTGCTTCAACGGCAGAAGAAAAAAGGGCTTTTT
This sequence comes from Hyphantria cunea, assembly GCA_003709505.1. Taxonomy (NCBI): domain Eukaryota; kingdom Metazoa; phylum Arthropoda; class Insecta; order Lepidoptera; family Erebidae; genus Hyphantria; species Hyphantria cunea. The sequence goes on along the minus strand of PKRV01001585.1, from coordinate 27,104 downwards.
GCACCTCATCGTGACTGGCGTGGAAAAGGGGATACAATACGTTAATCCAAAGGGTAAAAACTCGTGTTGTAAGCCCGGTGATGCATCAACATCGTCAGCAAAACAAAATATTCAAGTTTCGAAGTTTCTTCTCTGTGTTTAGTGGGATCAGCAGGGTATAATTTATTAAGAGCTGCTCAAACCGAATGAGATTATCTCTGGGGATCGGTATCGACTTTAATTAATGTGTTTATTAAAAAAAACGGCCGCTATACGAGCAGAGATACGACACAGTGATTTTGCTACATGGTCACGCTCGGCCTCATGTTGCATAACCAGTGAAAACTTATCCGGAAACGCTTAAATGGGAAGTTCTACCCATCCCCCGTATTCAACTGACATAGCCCCTCCTGATTTTCACATATCCCGTTCGATCGCACCTGGTCAGCTGATCAGCATTTTCATTCTTATGAAAAAGCTCAAAAATGGATCGATTCATGGATAGCCTCAAAAGCCATGTAGGGAAAAACGGGCAAAAGTAGTTGCTAGTGATGGGCAATACTTTGTGTAACATGTTTTCGTTTCTTATATTTAAAAATAAATCTTGTAAAAAAACAGCGAGAACTTATTCAAAGTGATTTGTAAATTTAAAAAAAAAAGTATATTTAAAGGTTCTGAGTGTGAGTTTTTAACAAATTAAAAAAAGGTTGTATAATAAATCCGGTATTTTGCGTGCGCTTTTGGTACTACCAATGACGACATTTTTAACGGAGACGGGCGACTAAGAGAGCAAATTACGCGAGACAACGCACTGCTAAGAAATGGAAAACTTGACATAATCACTATACCGACCCATCTGGCCAGCGTGGTGCTGTATTTATTTATTTAATCTGTTGCTCACTGCATTTAAAGTATGCCCAACACGTACAGCGAGCCAGTACAATAATAAACGATGTTAAAACAGGACAATTAATGTCTATCAATCAAAATCAACAACCCATAATGTGTCACTGCTGGGCTCGGGTCTCCTCTCAGGACAGGGTTAAGGTCATAAGTCCCCACGCTGGCCAAGTGGCTATGTAATCTTACAGTTGGATATTTTTAAGCTGCTTCAACTAAGCTTTACGACTGTTATCCTATGATAACAACCGGGACCGACTGCTTAGCGTGACGTCCGAATCACGGAGACGCTCATGGTAACTTGCCACCAGCGGTCACCCATCTAGGTACTAACGCGCCGTCATTGCTTACCCTCGGTGTTAGTTTCTAATTACCTAGTGCAACTAGGCTATGAGCGCCTCGATAATGATATAATGACTATTACATACTAAAATTACCTACCACTAAGGAAAAATATACAAAATTAAAAAAATATACTCGAATTGGTATGGAATAAGTCAATATCCGGGTAGTGGGCAATCAGAGAGTTGAACAGGCTAACTGCCTGGCTCGTGGGAGAGCGTATTGTGCCGTACACGTCCGCATCTGAAGCGCGGTGAGGAGACGGCAAGATCGTAGCCGTGTATACTGGTTTGGTACCCACATCGTGCAACGAGACAACATATTTGAATTTTCTATTTTATTATTAAATAACAAATAATAGTGTACCATGAGGCACTCATAGCCCAGTTGCAATCGGTGATTAGAAACAATCACCGAGGGTAAGCAACGATGGCGCGGTCAGTACCTAGATGGGTGACCGATGATGGCATGTTACCATGAGCGTCTCCGTGATTCGGAGGTCACGTTAAGCAGTCGGTCCCGGTTGTTGTCATAGGGTAACAGTCGTGAGGCTTAGTTGAAGGCCTTCGGGCGGCTTAAAAACGTCCAACGGTAAGATTACGTAGTCACAACGTATTCTTACCAGTACCCAATCCGCACTTGGCCAGCGTGGGGACGTATGGTCTTAACCCTCTCCTGAGAGGAGACCCGAGCCCAGCAGTGGGACATTATGGGTTGTTGATGAATAGTGTACCATTAGAGCACACTTACGTTGCAGTGCCTACCACGCCGAGGATGAAAAACGATGGTTACACAAATATGGGTAGAACTTATACAGTTTTTGGTATAAAAATCGAGCGAATTTCCGTTGGACACGCTCTGTAGACCAAAACCTTTCTTAAAAGAGATCTATGTCTCGCAGTGGAATATTCGAAGAATTTGGATCAAGACTCACCTGTATCCTATTCAAGTTTTTGAACCCTTCGAAAGCTGGTTGCACGTATTTGGGCAGTTTCTCAACAGGCACCAGGGTCTCGCCGTCATCGAAGGGTTTGGGCTTAAGCGCTGGCACGTGGACCTCTTCGTAGCCTGATGGACACGAAATATTTCAATTTACAAGTGGAGTGTAGCAGATTTCAAATCGAATTAGGGCTACCACAATCAGGTAGCATTAGAGCATCATTTTTTGTTATGGAATAGGGTGCTAACGAGTAGACGTAACGCCTGATGGTAAGCGATTACAACCACTCATGGGTGTTGCTAATGCACCAGTGGAGTCACGCGCGCTCGTGAATAAGTGTCCGCACTCACTCGGAGAACACAGCGCAAGCGCTATTTCAAGCCGGATTCCTGTGAGGCCATGGTATCTATGGCGAAGCCATAGTATTATAATAGTTTAGATCTGTACGCGGCCACGTGCTACATATATTGTCAATTTAGCAATTTAATTAAACAATAGTTCCATGTTACCCCACCTAAACCTGTCCATATTACATATATAAGAGTCATTGTAAAAATCATCATTAATAATAAAATATTATTACAATCAACGTGTCGTCTATTTGGCTCCCTGGGTAAACACGCAATAGTATCAATCCGAACGAGTCGGCCCAAGCATTTTTTTTTTTTTTTTTTATGTTTAAGCTGCCAAAATGACTCTGCCCTGCCTGATGGAAAGCATGAGCAGAATCCAAGAGTGGTGGTCACCATCCTCAATGCGAAAAAGAACAATGTAGTATGGTGACCCACACTATGGCGGCCTGGGGGGAAGGGGGATGGTGAGGGAGATAGGGAGCGTTGGATCGGGGTATGGGCCTCCGGTATCCTCACTCACTCGATGAAACACAGCGTAAGCGCTGTTTCTCACCGGTTTTCTGTGAGGCCGTGGTATCACTCCGGTCGAGCCGGCCCATTCATGCCGAAGCGTGGCTCTCCCACGGTAAAAATGCATGCAAGCATGCCGAAATAAGGCTCTCCCACGGTATCAAGTATCTTAGTAACATTATTCATGTATTAAATAAAGCGGATGAAAGAATGATATTCATCGCGGACAACACAGGACCAGCTGTTATGTAGAGCCTTATGGGGGACAACCTTCGGCTAAGATAAAGATGAATAAAAAGAACAGAACAGACCCTTCCTCTGTTTCCTGAACGACCCAGGTGGTAGCTGACACCGTTTGTTCGCCATGAAGTGAGCTCCAGCTGCAAACATCAAGTCCTCCAGCTGCAGAACCTTCCTGGAGCCAGTGACCTGGGCTTGCGCTGAGCTCTGGCCTTCTGTCTTCTGACGTTTGCGAGGGGCTTCCGATTGCTGTGCAGTCTGAAGAAAAAAAAAGTGCGTGTGTACAAAGTACACATGTCAGAAGTGAAACTTCATAGCTCCCTTCCACCTCTCGCTCCATGGCACTGTGCGTGATACAACAATCGCTCTATCTCACTTTTTCTCTTGATCTTTTTCACTTGCTCCCTACTCTCACTCCATCGCTAGTTGCTTCATGCTACGTTCGCCCTGTCTTACTCTCTCTCAATCGGTCTCGATCGCTCTCTCTCTCTTTTTCGACACTTCCGTTGCACACTTGCGTGACGTTACATTTGTAAAAATTTTACCCTCATGCGCCTAAAGAAGTTTCACTTCAAAAATATAATAAGATATTTGGTAGTCCTTCCGTTTGGACGAGTGTATAACGACCAGGGCGTTACTACGAATGATTTTACGTTGATCTTCGGTGCGGGGTTTGGAATATTGATCTCCAGCATGGAGATCAATATACAGTGCATTGTTGCATTGCCTGCACGACCAATGAGTATGGTGATCACCACTCTTGGATTCTGCTCATGCTTTCCTACAGGCAGAGTAGAGACACTTTCGGAGGCCCAAACACATAAAAAAAGAACACTGCAGATCTGCGAGTCATTTCTCATCATGAATATGACTTTAAAATTCAGGTGTGGCCTTCTCTCGTAAAGTATTTTTTTTTTGTTAAAAAAACTACTCCCGCATTAGAAATATACATCCTGTGCCGAGAAGGACTTACAAACATAAAACGGACACAAAGTACACCCAGATTTAGAACAACAATTTCTGGATCAAACAAAGTGTTGTCCCACGTAGGATTTGAACCTACAACTCTTGGCGCAGTAAGAAGCGGTGTGGTGACCACAAAACCGATGAAAATTTCGGCCGAAATAAAATTTGAATTAACTTTTATTTATACGTCGTATTGTTACAAGTTAATCACGTACGTACATACTCACACACTAACACATACTCACATTTATACACTAACATATATATCTACACTAACACATATAGCAGTCTCTCACACAGATACACTCGCTTAATTATATATTAAAATATGAGTAGTCTTTCTCTTCTTCCTTCTTTAAGTATGACCGGAGATATAATTATTGTTCCTCACCTCATCATCACCCTTCCCAGTCTCCAGCTGAGCCAAGATCTTCTGCAGATGTGGTTGTTTGGACATCTCATCTCTGATGGAAGCCCGTTCGCTGTCTGATTGGGATGACGCCAGTTTTGTGCAGTACAACACTGTGTAAATAGAAAATAGTTATGGAAATTTTATTGAATTAATTTAAACTATCTATATCTATTGTAATCTTAGTTTGAGGAGAGGAGGGGATTTGGCAAATAATGCGTAATTTAAAAAAAAAACAAAGTATAATTAATTATTTTTTTGTTAAATTTTTACCTACTTTCCAAGCTATTTTAAATTCTAATCATAACTATTAAATAAAAAATATTAAGCAAATCATTTTTTTCTTTTTAGAATCAATCCAAAACATTTAGATTAGAAACATTTAGAAAAATATTTTGTGAGATTAGGGGATGTGGGAGGGAGTGGAGTCAAATCTCACGACATCTCAACAGTCAACTGAAGGGGTTATCCCCCACAACCCTCTCAGGAAGGGGCCAACTACAAACTGTGAGTGGCTCGTAGTACGTCGGAGTCCAGGGATTTCCTTCGAGGGTGCGACTGGTTTCCCGGCTTTTAGGACCCGAGACAGTGTGCGGTTTTTAGTCGGTTCGAGTACGACATTAACACCAGTGATATACGAGAATTAAAAAAAAAACAGGGGGGTTCAACCCCCTTAAAGTCCCTATATAATAATTTTTTCTTAGCAATCTTAACCCCTGAAAATATCCAAAACCAGCTCACCTGTATACCGGTACTTGTTCAGCAGCTTCACGAACTCGAAGCAATCGTAACCAAGGAGCAGAACCAGCCTATTCTCCAGATCCCTATCGTCTGCAGCATCAGCCAACGCGAGGAGGACCTCACTGGACTTCGCTTGGGAGACCATAGCGTCTGGGAAGTGCCGGGACAGGCGCCTCTGGAGCCAATAAGCATCTATGTCCATTGGATGGAGTGTCGTCGCTTGGCGTTTTTGGAACTGTTCTTCTGTTAACTGGAGAGAGAAAGAGTATAAAAATAAGTTATATTGTGGTTAGTTTAAATAAATAAATAAATATTTCGGAGATCTGACACACTGTGAAATGTTATATACTTGTATACTTTGTTTTTGTAAATATATACATATTATACATAGAAAACACACACAAACAACTTAGTACCTACTCACAGTGTATATATGTAAAGTTTATGTATTAGTGTGCATCAAAGTGTATGTATATAAATTTTTTTATAATACCATGTATATATATATATATATATATATATTTATTTGTATTTTTATTTATGTGTAACTTTCACGTATATTTTTTTCCCAGTATAATGCATCAATTTCACAAAATTTCTACACCACCCAAAGGTTGGATGGTAGAGAATGCCTCGGGCATTAAGCCCGTAGTTGTACATGTGTGTATAAAGTTCTAAAATAAAATAAATAAACAAAAACACACAAACTCGGTAACAAATACTTGTAGATCACACAAACATTTAACCCAACCCCTGAATTGAACCCGAACCCTTGGAGTCCCAAGCACACCAGTCGCATACGCAGTGGCGAAGTGGGAGACTTCGCCAGCGAGACAGTGGCAAATTAATTGCCAACCCAGAGGACATAAGTTCGATTCCATTTCAGGACAAATAATATTGAGGTAAGTACCAGCCTTTGTAGGCGTTTTCTTGTGATGGAGAGCAGTAAATACGATTAAGAAACAAACTTGTGCGTTCTTTACCCGAAACTGCCTTTTTTGACTTATTGCCCTCAAGAGTTACTTTCTAAAGAGACGCTTATATCCAACGGTGGTCTTGTAAAGGGTGTTGATGATTTTGATGAAAAACTTATAGAAAATACAAAATTTTTAACATATAAATATGTTTCTATTTTTTTTTTTAAATTTTGATGTACCCAGTGTCACTCTCACAAGAGTGAGAGCAGAGGAATCTATTGACACCACTCGCATAAAAATACGACTAGCCGTTTAGGCTCTAGGGCGTGCCAAAGAAATATGCTAACTTACACTCGAAATATATAACCCTCCTTCTTTAGCAGTCGGGTAAAAAAAAACAACTTTAAGAACTGTTCCAAATTATCATGGGAAAGCCACCACACTAGCTTTCAAATAAAAGAAAAAAAAAGACTCATCACAATCGGTACACCCAGTCACAAGTTCTGAGTTGACAAACAAAAAAACTAGTCGAATTAAGAACCTCCTAATTTTTTTAAGTCGATTATAAAACTCACATTAGCATGTATAGCATTCTTCTTCCCTTCGGTATCGCTATCCTCATCAGCGCTGCTGTCCTTCTCTTTCTCATTCTCCGAGCCCTCTTCTCCGTCCTCTTTATCTTCTTCTCGCACCTATAACATATATTAAAATAATATGTAAAGTCACACTTATTTCTTACATAATAGTAACAGGGCTATCGGTTAGCAAATCTAGACTGCTAAGGTAAAGGTTCGATTAACATGAAGACAAATATTATGTGTATAAAATGTTTTCTCATTGCTCGGGTCTCCTCTCATGAGAGGGTTAAGGCCCATACGTCGCCACGCTGGCCAAGTGCGGGTTGGGGACTGGCAACACAACGTTGTGGCTACGTAATCTTGCCGTTGGATGTTTTTAAGCCGCCCAAAGGTCTCCAAATAAGCTTCACGACCGTTATCCTATGATAACAACCGGGACCGACTGCTTAACGTGACCTCAGAATCACGGAGACGCTCATGGTAACATGCCACCAGCGGTCACCCATCCAGGTACTGACCGCGCCGTCGTTGCTAACCCTCGGTGATTGATTTCTAATCACCGAGTGCAACTGGACTATGAGCGCCTCATTGCTTCTATGTTCTAGTGTAATACTCATATATTTAGAAATATACAGCATAGTCTCTGGCTAGTTTGGATTAAGCAGCTGTGTGCGAGTTGTGTTTTATTTTAAAAGAGATTCCTGGCCCTCTGTGAATATAATCTGTGTTGCAGGGTACATTACAAACATTTATGAAATGTACACAAAAACATCCAGGCTCAGTACAACAATTTGTAGACCACACAGTAGTGTTTCACGTGGGCCTCGAACACACAGTACTGAACATTTTATTTCATCGACTCACTTATATTATTCTGTCGGTTATCCTCCAAGGTTCATCTTTATACCGAGACTAGCTTGTGCCCGCACACAATATCTTTTTGAGTCGTAGCCTTTGAGTTATTCTGATAATTCAGGTATAAGCTATATTATTGTAAAGTTTCATTAAAATCCATTCTGTAGTTTTTACGTGAAAGAGTAACAAACATCCATCCATACTTACAAACTTTCGCGGTTATAATATTAGCAGGATGTATTCAAATCAAATTTATAATGTTATATAGTATGGGACTATTAATGTGGACATTAAATAGGCCTCTGGCTACCCTTTGAAGGTTAGAAGGTTGAACATAAGTGGGTGTATCTTACCTCCCCATAAGCATCCTCATCATCTTCCTCCGAGGACTCCTCAAACTGCACATTGATGCCATAAGTCTCATCAATCTCCGTGTTACCTTCAGCTGAGCTGCCGATATTGAAGTCTGTGATTTTCTTGCCTGCAGATAGAAGAACATCATAAACAGGAGAATAAATTTTGTACTGGTCTGCTATTAAATAATGTATATGTGTATGTATGTAAGTACCTATACTATATGTATGTTTGTAATTGTATTCGCGATGTGTACTATTGTGTTTGTATATGTATAAGTCTAAGTATTTTGTCTATGTAATGTTATATTAGTGTAATATGAAACTTCTGTGCACCTGCCACACAACATTTCTACACCACCCGAAGGTTGACTGGAAGAGAATAGCCTGGGCATTAAGTCCACCGATGTACAGCTTTAGTGCATAAAGTTTTAAATAAAAATAAATAAATAAATATTTCGGACATCTATCACACAATGCCATCTAGTCACTAAGCAGATCTTGGTTATGAGTACTAGATGATATCTCTCTATCTTAATACATGTAAATACATTAATATTATACATAGAAAACACCCAAACTCTGAAACAAATATTTGCATATCATACAAACATTTTATCCAACCTGGGAATCGAACCCGAACCCTCAAGCACAGCAATCGACGGACAAGGCAGTCATTAAATAAACTTCAGGTAAAAATTAATTTTGTTACTGAACTAGTTTCTTCGACTTCGTCCTTCGGCGCTGGTCCTAAGTGTTGACAATCCGTTTTCTTAAAACATCACACAGATAGACATTACATACAAAACTTACCTTTCTTTTTTTTTATTTACTTTTGGAAACCCTTTGGGCTTTCACCCTTTCTCCAGGGTTTGCGGCGGGGCGGTGTGTCAGAATCGAACAGACTAAACCCACACGGTGTGCCACTCTGCGCCTGAGACGGGAGGGGTCCGGGAATTGCTTTCTTACGCCATCCGGATACAAAACTTACCTAAATTAACCAGAAGAGCAAATCTCTCGTCAGCGACAGGTCCTAGCAGCAGTTCTATCTCCTTCTTCCTCTCCGGGTCTTTAAGCTTGTCATTTTTTAACACAACCAGAACCTGAGAAGGCAATAAATAACATAATTTTTGTGTCTTTTTCTGTAAATTATACTTCTATACTAATATTGTGAAGAGGTAAAAGTTCAGTAAAAAATGCTCAAAGAACATTACCTATCTTCGTAAGTTCTGATTTGCCTAAAATGTTTTTTATTATTATTATTTTTCATTCATTTATATNCTAAAATGTTTTTTATTATTATTATTTTTCATTCATTTATATCTAAAGTGTAGATATTGTATATATATATATATATATATATATGTATTTATTTGGCTGTATTAATGTGTAACACTAAATCTTTTATTGTTATTATTTATCTTAATTGAATGATAAGGAAATCATATTTATTTATTTTTTCACACCAAATTACCCATGAATTCGAATTTCTACAGACGATTTGTCCATCTAAAGGTTGCCTGGAAGAAATTGCTTTTTAGCGATAAGGCCGCCATTTGTACATGGTCGTTAATATGTTATGCTCCTGAATGTAAATTGTTTTAACTGGTGTACAATAAAGTTTATTTTATTCTAAAGTTCCTAACTTTGTTTGTATGGTTGTAGGGGGTAATATGCGGTAGTACTGATCCGATCCTGAAAAATTATCTCACTAACAGATAGCGACATTAATCACGAGTGAAATAGGCCATACTTTATTATGATCGAACAAAACATTCAGTTAAAAATTTATCATCATCAGTATTTGTAAGTCGAAGAACATCTCTGGAACAGCTAGACCAATTTCGACGGGACTTTTACGGGATGATATAAGGAGTAACTCGGGCTACTGTGTTTAGGCTAGCTTCGCCCCGCGGCGTTACCCGCGGCCATCGTTGTACAGCTAGTAATACACATATAAGTATTTACCTCGTCACAAGCTCCACAGAGGATGTCCCTAGGCTGGTCACCGAGAGCACTCTGCATGAAAGTCAGCAGCATCTCATAGGCGTGCCTCGTGTGTTGGGCTCTTGGTCTGTATAGCACACCTGGTGTGTCATCAGCCCATGCCACTCGGGCAGTCTTTGACTTTGACAGTTCATAAGATGCTTCATCACGTTTCTGTCGTCTGAGAACAAAATGTTTGGTATTTATTGAGGTTCCTGGTGGCTCGCTCAGATGTGGTCTTTCAGCGCAAGCAGTTGGCAATCGTTCAGCGTTTCATGAAGCCACGTCTCAAACCGTACGTGCCTCGGATTCAGGGTCCCCAACAGAACCCCTCGCGTTTTTTGAAAAATTTGAGTATTCACCCACACTATACATATTCTGTTGGTCTAGTAATTGAAGTATGCGACTGCCGATCAAGAGGTCTCGGGTTCAAATCCCGGGTCGGGCAAAAAGTGTTATTGAATGTTTCTGAATAAATACTTAATAAGCACGTAACTGTCGGACCTGAGTTTGATCTGTCCACGATCGTGTCGGTTTACCGTTGGATTAAAAGAGTGAGGGAACAGAGAGTGAACCTGTGCATGTGCACACACTTATACACTATAATATCTCCTGCATAGTTGCTGGTGTCCGTTGAGACTGGCCACATCACATAAAACTGCCTCTGTGATGCAAGTGGTAGGGTAAAGACTGTTGTGCTTGAGGTCTTGGGTTCGATTCCCGGGTCGGATCCCGTCAGATGTTCAAAATATCTATTATTTATTGGTAAAGTACTAACACATTTCTCTACATTATGCAATTATTGCATCATAAAAAATTACTTAGCACACACTTATTCTGAAGGCTGGTGTCATATTTCTGTATGACTTATAGTTTCTGACAATTTTTCTTGCATCTTTGACCCCAGCTATGCCAATTATTGTTTCTTATAGTCTGTGCATATAGTCATACATGAGTGTATAAGGAAAATGACAGTTTTCCTTTTTTTATAGTGGACTTTTAATTTATCTTAATAGTTATGCTGCTACATATTGGTACAGCCATTCTTGAGTTCATCAACAACCCACAATGTACCACTGCTGAGCTCGTGTCTCCTCTCAGGAGTGTGTAAGGCCATACATCCCCACACTGGCCAAGTGCAGGTTGGGGACTGGCAAGACTATGTTGTGGCTACGTAATCTTGCCGTTGGATGTATTTAAGCCGCCCAAAGGCCTCCAACTAAGCTTCACGACTGTTATCGTATAATCACAACTGGGACCGACTGCTTAATAAACTCCCCAAATTCCGAAACAAACATTTGGTCCAACCCAGAATTCGAACCTGAGATCTCATGGACAGCAGTCGCTTACACTACCACTGCGTCAACGATGCAGTATCAGGTATATTTCAAAATATGTAATATGAATATTTTTTTAAAATTAATACTGATACTTATAGTTCAAACTACATGAATATCTAGTATTCAAAAAACGAAAAATGATAAATAAATCAATAAAAACAACAAATTTCTTTTCTCATAAGTACCAAAGACTAATTTATAATTATCAATCAAATCAATCAACAATGAAAACAGAGGCATACAGTGGACCTCCGGTAATGCGACAAACATTATGCAGGGTAGTGTCGGACTATCGTCTATTTGTCGGATTATAGAGCACTGCCTAAGACCGCTATAGTCCGGAATTTTTTACAAAAGAGTACCTTGAAATCCGACAAATTACATATCCAATAATAAGAATCTATATGTTATATGTACATATGTACTTCGAAGTACAAATCATACGCACGCTAGGCCGTACCGCTATCACTAGTAGTCAAATTCAAACTAAGTAAAACAATGCATACGCGTCGAGCACAATAGCGGTGGCGCGTGATGCGTGATCTACATTAGCGAAGATTGTCAAACATAATTCAAAGTCATGTCGGATTACAGGGGGCGCCGGATTAGACAGGGGCCGGATTAGACAGGGGCCGGATTATCGGGTGTCCACTGTTTTAGCATTATCTTTGGTATACCTTCAAGTTGATCAAAGTGGCTTTAATCAGCCTGATTTAAAGCATGAGCAAATTATGAATGGGGGAATTTACAAACATACATAAAACGGACATAAAGTACACCCCGGCTCAGAACATCAATTTGTGGATCACACAGACTGAATTCCAAACAAATTCTGATTATGAGACTAGCTGACTGATAGTTTTTATTTAAATATAATTATACAAATTAAATAAATAATTTTGGAATATCTGTTTCTAACATTAAAATTACTGGTTTTTTTTAAATGCACATGTATGTATACACTGTACATATACTAAAATAATTTTTTTGTCTGTCTTTTTGTTCCAGATAATATCTGGAACGGCTGGACTGATTTTGACTAGACTTTCACTGGCAGATAGTAACTTCGGCCACTTGTTTTAGACTATCTTTGCCTTGCGGAATTACCCGCAGTTGTTGTTGTACTGCACAGAGTGGAGCCCAGTTAGTGAGGATCTTGTGTCATGAGGTAACTTTTAAGCATGCATGAAATGGATGAAGAACGTACAGTACACATCTCATCAAGTCTCCTATCTAGGGTAGTAGAAAACGGAGCAGCAACTGCTTCTATCACCATGTTATCTATATCCAAAGGTAACTATCAGATGGTTGAACAATGCATTCATGAACCTAAATGAGTCCCTTATGTTACTGGTTTTTTTATATATTGTTGTATATCTATAAATTTATATGTTGCCTATGTTGATACCTTACTATAATAAACTACTTACTATATATAACTATATATATAATAAGCCAGTGTGAACATAACCGTTGCTTTATTCACAAGTCCGTTCTCTCATACATAATATATATGAACAGAATATTCTTAAGAATACTCATTGCAAAAGTCAAGAAGACCTTTACTAAACATTTAAATATATAGTCTATTTACATTATGGATTCAAAGGTATTTATAACAATACTCTGTGTTTAACCGAGTGAGTGAGGATATTGGAGGCACTTGTCACACGTCTGGTGTTACGAGTGTCCATGTAAGGCGGTAATCGCTTATCAACAGGACTACCATTGCATCTGCTCATTTGTTCGCAACTCCATAAAAAATAATAATAATATGTGGTTATTGATTACTTTATTGTATTACGTCTTAATCACATTATATTGGGAGAATTATTGATACTTACTTCACTTTTCGTTCCTCTGTTTTGTCAGGCTTGGTTCGCTGAGCCCTGTCACCCATTCGGGTTCCTCCAAGCTTTCCTGACAAAGATAATACCTCTCCTGTAGCCTCATCTCGACCACGACGCTCTATGAGTCTGACATCGGCTTGTAAGACAAGGTTAGAGTTCTGCAAGAGTCAAAATAAAAACTTCATTAAAATATTCCTCAATAAAATTGTTTTTTTTACAAATCATAAACCAAATCCACAATAAGACTGTCAAGTGACAAATTTAGTGTAAGTTTTATAAGACATTTAATGTAAAATTGCACAATAACAGGCAAGAATATTATTTAATAGTTCCTTTAATAAATTTTTACTTACAGCTTTGTATTCATACTGCAACTGCCTGGCTGCCGCGTCAGCCATAGCGGTTCCCAAATTTTGCACTTATTTCACTAACACAATAAATAAAAAATATCTTATCCACAAAATCACTTGTTACAAACAAACTGCGACAAAACAAGGTTTGCGAGGTTATACCGCCGTAGCCATGTTTGACATAGACTAATAAAAAAAGCAATAAAGGTTTTGGAATAAGGTTTTTTAGTCTAAGTCCTAAGAATACGCACGAAAATAGAGTGAGTTTTTAAAGTACAGTTTATGACAATAGTAATTCAATAATTTTTATTATGTTGGCACCAAAGTTTAGGATTGGATGGAACTTCTTTGTAGATTTCGGGTAACTTTTCTAGTTACGATGAATCTTTTTAATTAGGACTGTCTCGTTAGCAGTGCGCGTATGCGATTGCCAATCAAGAGGTCTCGGTTTCGATTTCCGAGTCAAGTCAAAATAATATATAGGGTTTTTTGTATATGAAATTCTTATTCCATTCAGTCCGGAGTATGGATGTTTGGTGATGAATTATACACGCTCGTGCACTTAAGCCGTCGAACCCGGTTGCAATGAACATGAACTATGTTATTGAGAAATCAGTGCTCTCAAATATATATACTGACACTAGTTCAACCTGCGAATACAGTTTACCCTGTGAGGGGTCCGATGCCAGTCGCTCGCAGTGTAAAAACTGATATTCTGGTGAAAACAAGTTGAATTAGTTGTCAAGCTCAAATAATCTTTAGATAATTCTAGAAAGAAAAAAAATCTTGACATTAGAAAGCGACCGTAATGATTGTTACTTATTATTTACATTATATGAATTTTTGGATGAAATCAATTTTCCACATAGCTAATATTTAATATTAATTTATATGGCAATAGAAAGTTATAATAAATGAATTTCAAACATTATTAGGATCGTGATTAAGTTTTTTGTGAAGAGTACGTTTAAAAAAAATACCAAAGTTTCAATGACGCTTAAGATTTGGAATGTTTGCCAAAGTTATAGTACAAAGTTATTTAAAAATAGTAACAGGATAAAATTATATTATGTGTGCTCATAATAAACTGATCTTAGTGACCGTCTTAGATAATTCATTACCATACACGTGCGAACTTTTGACGTGACTCGTGTGGAGTGGCATTAACCTTTCAAGGTCGTTGGTTGAAGTTGTTTACGTTTTATTTGAAATCAGTCATTATGCCATGTTTGATGTCTCTCCTTGAAAAGCTACCATGTAAAATTCATTCAAAAGCAAATAGTTACATCTCTAATCATGATTTTATGTAATCTGTTGGTAGCGACTTAATAGGTCTACGTGGAATATTAAACGGTGCAACAGTGTGAGATAAGGACAATAAACTTTTAAATAGAAGACCTTAAACTTTATCTTTTTACATGTGGGAGAGCCACGCTTCGGCATGAATGGGCCGGCTCGACCGGAGTGATACCACGGCCTCACAGAAAACCGGTGTGAAACAGCGCTTACGCTGTGTTTCATCGAGTGAGTGAGGATACCGGAGGCCTATACCCCAATCCAACGACCCCTATCCCCCTCACCATCCCCCTTCCCCCCAGGCCGCCATAGTGTGGGTCACCATGCTGCATTGTTCTTTTTCGCATTGAGGATGGTGACACCACTCTTGGATTCTGCTCATGCTTTCCATCAGGCAGGGCAGAGTCATTTTGGCAGCTTAAATATAAAAAAAAAAATCTATAAAGGTGATTGTAAAGAGAATAACTTGTGTTCTCTTACAAAAAAAAAATATTTGCTATATTTACAGTCCTTGTATAAAAAAGACACAGAGCGTATACCTTTCAAGAAGACCAAATAAATCTATTATTAGCGACTAAAGTGATTAAAAATAAAAGTGAATATAAAGTCATGCTTTTAAAGTACCTAGTATAAGTTATCAAACTATCATTGTTTCAATACAAACAGTAAGCGAGTATACCGCAGGGTA
The DNA here is from genome assembly GCA_003709505.1 of Hyphantria cunea. NCBI lineage: Eukaryota > Metazoa > Arthropoda > Insecta > Lepidoptera > Erebidae > Hyphantria > Hyphantria cunea. The sequence goes on along the minus strand of PKRV01001585.1, from coordinate 11,511 downwards.
ATAGTGTTATGAGCTGTTCCCATCGGTTGACCGCACCAATTACAAAAAAAAAAGAACAAAAAACAAAAAGGAATCAGAAATACGGGCCAGGCGTATTAGAATAGCAAATCATGATGGAGTAAACCCTTCTCAAACTGTAGGCGTACCGTAGCATGGAATCTCGTGTAGAGGCGCACTGCTAAGAAGTTTACTAACAATACCACGTGATGTAAACATTGGCATGCGCTCGCACAGTCTTATTTGACACATTCTATTCTACACTTTTACGTTTTTCCTGAGGTTGTCATTACTGATTTCGTAGTAAGATTTTTTATTTGTTAATTGTCTGTAATCTGTAATACTGTTTTCTCTGCATAGTATGCGTTATCTACCTCCTCGTAACAAGAAAAGGTGAATATATTTGCCTCTGCAATAAATTCGACTTCAACTTAAAGTTGTTTTACAGAAAGCAGTATAGAAAATATATTGATTGGCACACAATTATTCTGATAACATCCTTATTACTTATTTTATTATATTCCTAATAAACTCAAGGAAATAATAATATTCAGGTGTTTGCAAACTAGTTCAAATCTAAGCATATTTACAGTTTTATTTTATTTTTATTTAAATATTATATAAGTACTTTAATAATCTTCGAAATACTTAAATTACCTTGCTATATAAACAATGAAGGCAACAGGAGTATAGCCTTTGAATAATAACGATATATGCATTTTATCAAAAGTAAATTGGTTCCGTAATTTCCTGGAGTTCCACACCTTCCCTACATATTGATTGCCACTCTCATGCGATACAAAATTATCATTACCGCTACGAGTAAGTGAGATAGCAAAATATTTTTGTAGTAGTAAGTAGTGACGTTCGTGTGTGAATCACACAGCGAGTTTCAGAAAAACCTCATTTCTGTCATGGAGTGATATAAACAAACAGTTTAAACGTAAATGTGATGTTAAAATGGCCGCGCCATCAAACGGAAGTGGTAACCTTGTTGAAGAATTTGAAGAATCGTTTCAGGTAAGGTTTAACGATGTTATGAAAACTGTTTTCAAAGTATTTAAATAAATAAAACGTTCATTTCATTCATAACCTCTGAAATGAGTTTATAATAAATGTCAAATGTTAACATTCTTACCAACATAACGAATCTAAACTAATCGTGGCCGGTGTTGCTATTTAGTAAAAGCTTCGTATACTAAATAAATACTATATAGCAAAAAACGCTAAGAAATTTAGTGTGTACGTGACCCACATTTGCTTATGCAGCTTCGACTATCATTCGTTTGTCGTGAAGGGATTTTGTTGCAAGCGCATCTCGATCAAGTCGGCCATTTTACTGATAATGTTTAACATCGTTACCTGAGGTGTATCGCGTGGTTGTTAATTCAATTAGTGAACTGAGAAGTATTGACAAAATGTCGCGACGCGTTATTTAACAATAAATTGTGAACATCAATGAACGATGGTGCAATATTAACGAAAGTGTGAATAAACATAGTTGATTGATTGATTTTTCGTGTTTGTGATCGTGAAAAGACAATGTCGGTGCTTGTAGAGGACACTGCAAGCTCTTCGGGTGGAGTATCTATACAGGTATTCCGCCCCACGTGGGAGGAATTTAAAGATTTCAACAAGTACATCCAGTATATGGAGTCGAAGGGTGCCCACAAGGCAGGTCTCGCAAAGGTTGTTCCGCCGCCTGAGTGGGTGCCTCGTAAAGGTGGTTACGATCTTGACCAGCTGAACGTGACTATACCCTCGCCTATATGCCAGGTAGTGACTGGCAAGCAAGGTTTGTTTCAACAAATTAATATTCAAAAGAAAGCAATGACAGTAAAGCAGTTTGGGGTGATGGCCAACTCTGCAAAGTATTGCACTCCTCGTCATAGCAGCTTCGATGATTTAGAACGGAAATACTGGAAAAATGTCACTTATGTAGCACCCATCTATGGAGCTGATGTAAATGGTAGCATTACAGACCCTGACGTTAAAGAATGGAATATCAATCATTTAGGCACCATCCTCGACTTTGTTAATTCTGATTATGGCATTGAAATTGATGGAGTCAATACTGCTTATCTATATTTCGGTATGTGGAAAACTACATTTGCTTGGCACACTGAAGATATGGATTTATATTCTATAAACTACCTCCACTTTGGTGATCCGAAAACTTGGTACGCAATACCTCCTGAACATGGGAAAAGATTTGAACGTATAGCATCTGGCTTTTTCCCGACATCTGCTAAAACTTGTCAAGCATTCTTGAGACATAAGATGACATTAATTTCTCCACAAATACTTAAACAATACTCTGTACCTGTTAATAAGATTACTCAAGAGGCTGGTGAGATCATGATCACTTTCCCTTATGGCTATCATGCAGGATTCAATCATGGTTTTAACTGTGCTGAATCGACAAACTTTGCAGCACCTAGATGGGTTGAGTACGGTAAGCGTGCTTTACAATGCACCTGCAGCAATGATATGGTTAAAATTTCAATGGACACATTTGTAAAACGTTTCCAACCAGACCGGTATGAGCTCTGGTTGAAGGGCCAAGATATCGGTTGCCACCCTGAGCAGCCTGAGAAGATGGTGCCTGCTCCTCACCCATCAGGTCAAGATATACTTTGTAATAAAAATAATATTGAGTTACCTGAATCATTTATTGAAGCTGAAGTCGAAGGCCTGAAGAAGAAAAAACGTCATCCTTTACATTTGAAGAGAGCAATGGCTAGCAAGAGTATATCAGAAGGAGCCATTGCCGTCTCCATTCTGGGCCATGACATTATGGATGATGATGAAATGACAATGGCTGAAGGGGATCTAGACATGATGACTTCTATGAAGAGACCTAACCTATCATTGCAGCCTGATGAAACACAGTTAGATGCTTTAGAAGATATCTGGTTAAAAGGTGATGAAATGGATCCCTCAGAAGCCCAACAGCCTGATGTAGGCTACATTGATTCTGATAAGGACTCTGATTATGGAGCTCCAAAGAACAAGAAAAATTCAAAAACAAGAAAAAAGAGGAAAGAGAATTTTAAAAAGGATGGTAGAGGAAAGAAATTTAAAGAGAATAAGGATGACGACTCTAAACCCAAAGAAGGTAAAGATCTAGGACAGGATAATGGAGAAGTCAAAGAAAAGAAAAAATCATCCCCAGCTGCCAAAAGAGGCAAGAAACTTAAGACGAAGAAACTTTCAGAGGAGCAGCTTGAAGTGATGGCTGCCCTAGTCTCAAACTTTGAATCCCCACCCCATGTAGAAGAAGAGATCCCGATGTTAAAAACAACTCTGGCTTCAATTGATCCTCTCACCACAAACTTTGAAATGAAAGTAGAGCCTTCACAACTTGTAGCTCAAACAGAAAGCAGTCCCACTGCTAAAAAAGAACCAAAAAAGCGCAAATCTTCCACAAAATCAGATGGAGAGAAAGTAGAGAAACCTAAAAAGGAGAGAGTTAAAAAAGAACCAAAGCCTAAATTGCCAAAGCCACCAAAAACAGAAACTCAACAGAAAGAAAAGAAACCCAGAAAACCAAGGGCACCAAAGAAAGTTGTGTTGGCAGCTCCACCTTATGAATACAACTCAGTAGTAGAACCTGTTATGGCTAGACCTATACATACATATCGTCCCACGCCCGTGACAAGACCTGGTTTCTCTTCTCCGCAGCCTTCATCATCAACATCTGTGTCCACTTACACTTCTCCACCAAAGATGATTCCTACATCAGCAATTCCGTCTCCCGTATTTCCTAAAACAGAGAAAACTTACTCCAGCATACTCTTGGATGCGAAGTTAAGAGTACCAAAGGTTGTCCCACCACTGAACAAAAACCCCAGTGCATTTGAAGATGAATTCCACAAATTCATGTCAAAGAAAAGTGAAACCTCAAATCCTCTACCAATCAAAAAGCTGCCACCACAACCAACACCACAACCAAGAAAAACACCACCAAAAAGTGATAAAGTTATTGTTGAACCTATAGAGTCAGCAGCTCCTCCTAAAGAAGACTTTCCAATGCCAGTAGGTCAATATAATGACTCTATATTCCTAAATGTACCATTAGACTATAGAAGATATAGTAATAATCAAGAACGTATGCAACCTCCAATGGAGAGGAGTGCATGGAGACCCGAGTATTACCAGCCCAACGTAACACCAATGCATAATGTACCCCATATGTACGGGCAAATGAACACAAATAATTATTACAGAAGTCCATATCAGTCTCCCTGGTACAGTTATCAGAAATGAGCAGTATTTTAATAATCTAGGATTAGAGACAGTCCGTTTTCATTTAGCAATGTTTTAAAAGTCGGTGTATGAACTTTGTTTAGTGAGGATACAGCTTTATTTGCAGTTCGTACACTGGTAAAATATTTGTAAAATATAATGCCAAGATTTATAACGTCAATATTGTTTTAAAATTGATGATGTGGTTCAATAATGTGTTACTTCATTTTCTACTGCCGAGTGTTGTGGATTCAAACATGGCACAACACTTTGTGTGATTGACAATACTGTTGTTCTGAGTCTGGGTGTGCTTTGTGTCTGTTTTACGTATGTTTGTAAAGTTCCTTTCGACATAGGAATATTCCTGAGGGTGGAAGTACTTTTTTTTTTATTAAAATACCTGGATATAGTGTTGAAATGTTGGTCATTATGAAATTATACTTTCCAATGTATATATTTCTTTAGGTTTCAATCATGGAAATTGATAGGTGGATTTAACCAATTTGTCTGTATGTAATATGCACAACATTTCTCTAAAGAATTTATAGACAGAAAAATACATTATGGTCTTAATTTTCTGATTATCAATAAACACTATAATATATATTTTATTAATCATTTTGATAGTATTAACACTAGACTTTGCCCATTGCTCTCCCACACACAAAACAACACTGTTTAGGTCTTTCTAGTAGTGTCCCAAATCCTGCTTGATTATCAACCTCATTAAGGTCTCTATTACCCGATAGCCTAATAATTTTCCCCCCGTTTTCATTCTTAAATTGTTCCGCTTCTATTGGCTTAAGCGTGATAGTATATAGCCTATCTTCTTCCTTGATAAATAGGCAATCTAACTCTGAAATATTTTTTCTAATCATACCAGTACTTCCTGATATTATCGCATTCAAGCGAACAAACTTCAGCTTGATGAGTTAATATTTATGTGAGAGAGATGATCTATAAAAGAGAAGCAAAAGCTTTGTACTCCGAGGAGTATAAAATTTTACACATTTGTATTTATATAGAGGAGGACGAAAAAATAGTAGGATTTCGGCACTGCGCGGTTAGTAGTGGTAACTAGTTTTTAGTTATATTATCATTTAAATTTAACCTATATTATATATTTGTCGATTTTAATCTTGAAACATCTGTATGTTGAATTCTCAATATCAAGTATCCAATACATTGATAGTTTTATTTCACTTAAGTGAAAAATTTAAATTTAATATGCGTAAGAAATTATTATTACTTAAGTATCATTAAATTGTTCAAACAAATATTTATTTTTTAATTTAATAAATAGAAAAGCAACTGATATGAACAATATAAGATAAATAAGCACACGAATAATACATAATCATATTAGTTTTAAAACATAAATGTCACAGGGATGTTATCAAAACTGGAAATAGTTTAAATTTCTAATATAATTTTTGGTTCATTTGTTATTCGTAATATTAATTCCTTAATTTAGTTACTAACTAGCGTTTGCCTGCAGCTTTGCTCTTCGTGTATGTCGGTTTTCTTGTTAAATTGTAGTATGCCAAATTTCATTTAGCAGTGAATGAGTAACAGATAGACAGAGCTACTTTAGAATTAATTATATGAAGCATGCATTTCGTTTATTATAAAACTGACATTTAAAGAATCGGGTATAATGACACCTTAGTAAAATTATTTCCTTTTTAACATCTGTCAAAATGATAGCTTTGTATGACAATGTACGAAATACAAACTTGTGACGTCACTGTTTTAAGACTACACAATTGAGCAATATATTACAATGTTTACTTGATTATTGGTAATAGAAATGAAACATAATAATTCCATATACAGAGATGTTTTGTAGTATTCGGTTTAATGAAATAGACATCGGTGTTTATGTATGATACAGTCATCTTCCCTATTTAAAGTTCCTTCTTCGTTGATTTTGTAGCAATCAGTCGAAGATCAAACTGTATTAGAAGTATAATAATAGAAGTAGGGAATTAGGACTGTAGTGTAGTTTTAGTACTTGTTCTGTTCATTGGTACCTCCGGCTTAATCACCAGAATGTTGTAAAATATACTCTGAACGGAAGAGATTAGGCACAGATTGAATTGTGGGTCAAAATCAATATTGAATTTCATTCATTATTCTAATCAGACAAGTAATTTATTTCATTATTAGCTTTTGCTTGTGGCTCTGCCCGCATGTAAGTCGGTTATAGTGGTGAAAAGCATTTATATCCTTCCCGAATTAAAGTATTTCCATGTCATACTTTATTCATATTAGTATAGTGTTTAAGCCGTGAAAGCAAACAAAATGTTAGTATTAGTATGGTTTAGTTAGCCAGTGTTCGTATATATCAATCAACTATTCTTTTCTGATAGTTTTACCCGCGTCTAAGGGTCATAGTTAAATAAGCCTTGCAACAAATAATTAAACAGTTTAAAATACAAAATAAGTGCATCACACTACACATCAACAGCTCTTTACAGTCCACTTCTGCACATAGGCCTTTGCTTAGTAAGAAGATTAAACATATTCGTTTCACCAACTGCCATCTTAGTCCCACTTACGCCATAAGGGGCCGTGTTTAGTCAGATTAATTTGATGAGATATGAGACGAATGTGTATAATGAAAGCTTCACCGTTTTTTAGTAAAATAAATGGGATGGGTTACAGAGAATTCGAATATCAATCTTATAACATGCTTGTTTAATACGAGAATGGTTATTGTTCCTGAGTATTACAAGTTCGTTTAGTATTGTATAAAATACAATAGATGGAGTCTGTGGAACTCGAACGAACACCAAGACATAGAATAGAAACTTTGTTCATACAATGCTTCAAACTTTTCAACATTACACATGAAAATGTGAGCTTATTTCTTAAGCTTTCTTTTCCTTAATTACTTATCCGAAAATCGTGAATTTTTTGTCTGACATACTGGAAAAGACGGTAAATTTTTACTTAGCAAAACGTCTATTCCTGAAAGATATAACAAATAATGAATTATTAAAAAAATAAAGCCCGGCTGCGTCAATATCATATATAAAACACATAATTTATATATATATTCGTGTTCACCGTTAAAAATTCTTTATTTTGATACCACACTCGATGCATTTACATTTTTTTTTAATATTGGCATCAAAAATACTTATTTTTTTTTTAATTTTGATGTACCAAGTGTCTCACGACTAAGACGAATCTATTGACACCACTCGCATAAAAATACGACAAACGGTTTAGGCTCTAGGGCGTGCCAAAGAAATATATATGCATACATACATACTCTCGGAAACATAACCCTCTTTCTTTCGCAGTCCGGTAAAAAGAAGTGTTAGTTTTCTGGTTTCAGATAGCTAGTAGTAATTCATAAACGTTATTTAACTTGTCTCGTTGTTTTATGGCCCTGTATCTTTCTAAAAAAGTTTTCCTGATAGTTCACATCACATGATGATTAACTTGAATAACTGAATACACTAATAAAGATATCTTTTCTTTATCTATCATTATATCGCTGTTATTTATCTGATAAATATTAATCTATGTTACTGGCGGTCTTGTGTCAAAGTTCTGTGGCGTTCGAATCTCAAACCTGGCAAACTTTGAGCAATGACAAACATATTTATCGGCGAATGGGCCGAATTAATTAACAACACAATTAGATTTTTTATGGTTTTGTTTTTTACCGAAATGTTGAATCTAAATCATTTTTGAATCGTCAGGAATATACACAAAAAATTAATTAAAATCGATTCAGCTGTTTAGGAGGATATTTAAATGAAGATACACCCAGGCACAGAACAAATGATTGTGCTCATTACAGTCGTAGGATTAGTACGGGAATTAAAGCGATCAAGTAGTAAGTATTACATACCTTTATACTTCCCGACTGTTAGACCAGGTAGGGTCGATTGAGTACACAGGTCAGCCCACCGTGGCACGAGAAACTTACAGTTAGTAATTTAACTGAAAACAGTTAAAGAGGGCTTGGAAATAGAGCAAGAAAATAGTTAAAAATCTATAACCCGACTACCTAAAAACTTGATAAAATGTAAATATTATATAGACTTATGTCATCTGGTCTATTTACTAATCTATTGATACCTTCATTTATTGAAATTGGTTCAGTAGTCTAGACGCTAGGGTATCATCCCCTTTATTGGATACACCGAAATCGTGTATATGTTCCTACTGATACGAGTCGTAAATAATTATTTACAATTGTGTTAACAGACCCATGTCAGTACAGTCGAGACACGTTTAGACTCGTGTCACGCCTTAACAATCCTCCACAAACGCAAGCGTGTAAATGGGCTGTTTGGCTTGGGTTGCGTGAGGTTGTGATAGCTTGTTGCCGACCCGAGTCGGTGTCGTTTTTTGAACAAAGATCAAAGGAAGCGTGGGCGAGCGTTTGTATTATGTGGCAGACTACCGAATCCTCGCAGGCGTGTAAACATAGCACGAGCGTTTGTGAAGGATTGTGGTTTGTGAGCGACTGCCAAGTCCTCGCAGGCATGTAAATATAGCATCAAAACAGTAAATCAGTCTATTTGGGCAGTTATTATATTTATTAGGTTTTATAAGTTTGCAAATGTCTCCTTGCCAGCATTACGGTAGAAAACCTTCATTGACGATCAGCTAAATATTCAATGAACTACATTTTATGACTATGCCATTGCATTAATAGACCTTAGTGGGGTTATTTTCAGTGGTAGAATATAAATGAAATACCTTTGAAAAATGACCGAAACAGTCTTTACAAGAAAATCAACAAATATTTTAAGTACTGTTTATATTTCATAAATAATGTATATCAGATAAAGCGTTATCAGACTCGAATGACGACACACACACAGCATGTCAAAACAGTAGCATTATAATGTTCAATTAAAAAAAAATATAAACACTAATATTATATTCCGCAAAAGTGTAAATTGTATTGCTTTTATTTTATTTTATCGTACTTATTTGACAAAGTATTTTATCTTAAATTTTTAACTTTATCTGTATATTTTTGTCTAGGCAGTATTTTAATGTATAAAAATCTTGTAAGAGCGAAGATGGGTTCAAATTGAGATGATTCAAGCTATTAAAAAGTATAATAGTGAGCGGTATTGTCTTTGCCTGTCAAAAGTTGACACCACTGTAAATATATTTTTCCTAAAAATATTATTTTATTGCCATTGTGTTTAGATATAACTACGACTGATAGAAGAATTATTATTAACATCACACAATTTAATTTTCAGTTTTAAATATAGGTTATGTATTAGTATATATTTATCGAAGGGCTGATATAATACAAAGTTTTAACACTTTTGTAAGTACTGAGATTATAAATTCTACATAAAGTCAAATATGATTATATTGCATACATGTAAATAAAAATGGTTATATTTAAAAGAAGCTTTGTAAACTATGGCCATAAATTATTGACTTTTATTTTATAAGTTTTTGCATTGGAATCTGTGTTAATGTTAGAAGAAAATCCTTTAAAATATATACGCCTATCGCGTCAGCTTTATTTAAGAATAGTTTAGATGTAAATTTTTAAACATAGTCCAAAAATATATCTTAAGGGTGTAAAATATACCCATAATGATTCTTTGCAGCTGCAAAATGCTGAATAGCATTAAACACCTTATAATTCGTCACCAATTTAAACGACTTGGGGTGAAATTGATATAAAATAATAATGTTGTAAGTTATAAATTATAATAAAACAATGTAAAAACAAATTGGAGTTGTGAAATAATCGTTTAAATCGATATACATACTTATTGAATGTAAGAAAACGTAGTCTATCACTTTCGCACATATGTTTATTTTAAAAGTTTTAGCCTTTGCTCTTTTCACTGTTTTTCACTGAGTAAGTTAGGTCAGGTGACTGAAGGCACTGAGCGCCCTCCTCCCTAATTTTGTGGAAACACGTCGCCGCACCCGACTGCTTCCTTAGACCTTAACTTTTTTTTTAATAAATTCAGTGACAGCTTTTCTCTAGCTAAACGCTACAAACGGTTCCCATAATGTATGGGTTATTAACAAGCAGTCTATTTTGTACATTAAATTTTGTTTCAATGAAAAATACTGTATTTTAATTTTTTAATGGCGCCAAAAAATCTAAATAACGCGCTAAAAATCATAGCTTATAAATTGTAATCACACTCGAATTAGTGTAGCCCGAAGCAATGCAAAATGACATAACCCTACTTTTCTAGGTCAAATGTTTTTCTGGGATTTGCGAAGTAGGATCAGGAATGGAAAAATAAATACCTAAGTGAAGTATAATTTGCAAAATCATAAAACAGAAGACGAAAATTGTACTAAAATGTGTTAGGCTTGATTCACAATAAAAAGTCTTAAGTAATAAAGATTGATTTCGCGCCATTTTGATGTACAGATTTATAATTGAAAATAAAATATAAGAACACAGTAAATGTATAAATATAGACTTAAGGATTCGTAAATTTCTGAAATGTTTAAATTTATTCTCAGTTTGATTGGTATTTAGCAACTTTAGTGTGTGTAGCTTGTGTGTTGTAGAGTGGACTTGATACTTTTTGTTGGTGATGCGATTTATGATTGATTAAAATAATATTATGATCTTTACATTAGAAATATTTTCTGGGTTATTTCTCCGTTTTAGCAACTAAAGGTTGTTCTGCTCTTGTGTTTATCGTGAAACATTCAAAAACTTACGAATCATTGTTAATAGTAGCATAATTTAATAGATATGTAATAATTAAGAATGTTTTAAAAATGGAGTTCTTTGAAATAAAAGTCATGAAGAGTATTTTCAGATTTTTATTTATTTTCCTTGTTTGTTATTTGAGAAGAGGGAGCTTTGCTTCGGCTCTGATAGGTTGGATCTACATACGTCTTGCAGGAAACTCGTGTTGAGAAATTATTTCGTTTTCAACCGAAACAAACACTGGGTGATCATGACGTCAGAAATGCAGAGATTATTGCAAATATATACCTACAAATACTTGTATTTCTTTTTACCGATAGCCACCGCTCTTTGGAGGATGGGGAGGGGAAGGGTTGGGTTATGGGTCTTCCCATTACCAGAATAAGGCGCGCCTCTGGCGCCCTCAGAGGGTATTGGCGATCAGAGCCATACGCGGATACCGCACGGTGTCGACCGAGGCGGCGTGCGCCTTGGCCGGAACACCCCCGTGGGATTTGGAGGCGGAAGTGCTCGCCGAAGTTTATCGACGGGTGGCTGAATTCCGGGCGGAGAGTGGCATGCGCCCTCCGCCCGAAGAGGTA